>VUYV01000496.1:182897-390869 GCA_008711295.1 Anarhynchus alexandrinus
ATTTTTCTTCTGTATAATTTGGCTGTTTTGTCTTATACCTTAACATTTGTGAAAGAAAAAAAAAACAACAAAAAAGAAAAAAAAATTCACTTCTACTAAAATCACAGGATATAAATAACTTGGGATAAATAACATAAAATGTTTACTAACAAACTAATTTGTCTCATTACGAAAAATTTGGAGAGAAATAATTCTTACATCAATAATGCCAGCTGCATATCTCTCCAAGCAAACAACACTACTATCACTATTCAGGTATACAAACACCTCCTTTGTACTTTAAATTTTAAATGGTATTGTGTTATCTACCTATGGATCTGATGATAGTTACATCTATATTAGTAAATTAAACTTGTTAACCATGACTGTGATCACAAATTGTTAGGAAATAATAACTGAAAAGAGCCAGATCTCTGCTAGAGGTCTTTCTAATAATTTAACCAAAGAAAAGGCCAAGCTCCAGAACCCTGAGTGTTCCCTGACATTGCTTAATCTGTTAATGAAAATGCAGTCAACGTGTTTGCATGTGCCATAAATGTGTCGAGTACCCATTCACATGGATTTCACCATCCCAGAAATATTGTCCATACCAGAGTACAATGTTAACAACTTACAACCTAAGAGGGCTTGTTGGTACTTATAGAAGCCTTTCCAGTTCTAACAACACCTGCGCAAGTCAGAACTGGATTGTACCTCTAAAATCACAGCCCTCCTGCAGCAGGATGAAGGGCAGTTTCCAGTGACAGGGATACTGGGAGCCATATGGGTACTCGCACCCTTCCACCCCCCAGAGGCACAGCCTGCCCACCCCCCACAAACGACCTGTAGGAAATCATACAATTACCACCCTGGGGCAAGGGCTGCTCGAGCTCCACCAGCAATGAAGCCAAAACTGTGTGGCAGGGAAGGATGAGTCTTGGGCTGAGTCCTGCAGGGAAGGTGGGTGCTGGGTCCTGCTGAATGCACTACCTTTCTGCAGTCTCATAGCCCATCAGCACTTGCCAGGCACCAACCACAGCCCTTTAAAGACACCGGAGCACTCCTGCAGACAATTAGCAAGACACGGCTGTTAATGATACAGGAATGTATTTGACAAGAAAGCTTGCAAGAGGCCAGGGTGTAGTGGGACAGCGGTGAAGGCTGTCTTTCCTGTACATCTTCACACTCGTAAACTGTCTTGTCATGATCTGACCACGACTAAGAGATCACGTTCAGGTACGAGTTTTCTCTCCTTAGCTATGAGAAGTGATGGTATGAAAGCAACCTCACACGCACCTACTGGCATGAGAGAGAGAGAGAAAACGAGGCAAGCCTCAGCCCATCTGCAGCAAACCAGCCCGGGTTGCAGAACTGGCTGCAATGGCTCTGACAGGCAGAGGGACCCGGCTTGCCTCACAACCACGTATGATGAAAACACCATAACTCTTGAAGCTTGGAGGTTAGCCACAGGTTGTGCAGAGCTGCAACAAATAACGTTACGGGGAACGGTCACACTTTGGCTTGCTTGGTGGGAGGCCCCTGTCTGTGCACAGAGGGTGAGTCTCTGTGTACAGCTCTCTCCTCAGATGTAAGTTAAAGGAGATCAGCGGGGTCTAACTCACTGCTTCTCAACTTTCTGCACTGTGCTAGAGGTGCAGGCAAGCAACCAGTGGCGACAGATGTTTCTGCCCTCTTTTATGCCTGTCTGGAAAGGTGTGTACAGCCACAACCACGTTCAAAGGTGAGGTACTGCCAAACTGGCGGTATTCCTCCTTTCTGCCCACCTGGCCCATACCTCTAGCTCTTTCAGTCCAAGATAAGAGGTGGAGTAGGCTGTATTAGATATATATGTACTTTAGGTAGCACCCCAAATAACATAGCAACCAGTGCAATGTAACAGCTGGAGCTAGCAGTAGCTTTAGGAGGAGAAGGTTTTATCAGCCTTGTGCAAACCCCCTTTGTTTTGAGTGCCAGTCAAACAGTGAAAACAGCAGCGTGGAGAGGAGACAGATCTGGACACTTAGGGTATTCAATATAGAAAAAGAGTCTGGAGAAATGCTAGGCCAAATTCACAACCACCTGACACTGACAGTTGATAAAAGTACACCAGTCTGAAGTAGTATTTTTGTCCCTTTAATTTCTCCACTCCTCCATCTAGTTATTTTAGTCATCTGCTTAAGCATCTTTCAGACCTTACACAAAGACTTTTGTGGCAAAAACCTTATGACTCCTTCCCTTTTAATTTTGTCATAACACCTGATATCCAGGAACCCTGGTCAGTGCTGTTATGCTCACCCCTTCATCAACAGCTTTTCCCCCAGTACTTTGGGACAAGTCAAGCCCCTTCCCCAGTTCCCTGGTCAAATAAAACAGGTCTGATCATTACTTCTTCTGGAGGAAAGGGGAAACAGCGTCAGAGTATAACAGGGTCTGCTTGGTGACTAAATCATGTCTTATGCTTACTGTCCTGGTTTGAGGTCAAACAGAACCAATTTTGTTCAGTAACTTCACTTCTTAGCTAAGCTTCTTCTAACTACTGAAATGAACAGCATGTTGTGCAGACAATGTTCACTCTCTTGGAGTGATAAGACCAATGTTTATAGCTGATGCCCAGGAATGGTATGCAGAGAGGCTCTTGCTTATACTTATTGCTGTAACAGCCAAGGCCAACCAACTTTGTTATTTGTCCCATTGGAAGGTCGGAAGTGGAAAAGCATAGTGGGGTCCCACCTGCAGGGAGGAGCAGACAGGACAGGTGACCCAAAACCGACCAACAGGGTATTCCATCCCATCTGCCTCATGCTCAGTATAAAAGCTGAGGGATCAAAGGGTCAGCTCTCTCTCCCTTCCTTCAATGGCCAATGTCTGAGGAGGACTCTGTTCGTCTGCCTGTGATCCCGATCCTGAATGCAGATCCGGAATCCAGTTCCCGTCTGTCACCGAGTCCAGCCTGGGACTGCTCCAGCGCCAGCCGGTGTCATGATTGTCATCTTGGGAGCTTGATACAGTTTTGTATATATTTCATTATTTCCTTTTATTTTATTATTAATATTTCATTAAAGTAGTTTAGTTCCTTCTAAACTCATGCATCTCTTTTTCCCTCCTCTGCCTCTCTCTTTGAAGAGGGGTAGAGGCGAGCATCTGTCGGTCCCATCTGGGGTCCCCCAGGTCCCCAGTAGGCAATTTGGCCTAAACCACAACACTTACCATTATGAACACCTGATTGCATATTACCAAATAACTTTCACCTGCATCAGTGTAGGACTACTTGCTGCTGTCTTAGCCACAGCCAGCATTTTAAAGCGGACCTGTCAAATATCAGCAGTTTTCTACAAGCACCTCTATTTATTTATTTATTTTATACCTCCCCTTATTTTTCGTCTCAGTGAGAAAAGTAAGCTGCAAGTCCTCCCACCGTGTATGGTTTCACACTGGTTATCGTGACTGGTGCTTTTACAGTACTCAAAGCACAGGAAGTGGGGTGTAGTGTCTGTGTGTGTGTCAAAGTGTGGAACATGACAGCTAAAAGCAATGGTGCACATGAACCTTAGCTATAAGTTATGAAAATATGCTTTTCTACCTGTCTCTACTCGTATATGCTTCCTCTTACATATACTAGTTTCAAACACAACAAGTTTTTGGAAAGCTGCAGACAGGTCATCTTTCATGCTTTGTGTTCATATCTGGAGAACTGTAAAGGAGAGGTTTTGTTTATCATGTTTTCCTGTTCCTTGCAACTCTAGTGACTGAAGTGGGGTTACGTTATAAACCCATGCATTCTTTTTCTGTCATCTGTGACTCTGTAATATCACTGTCTAAAATTATCATCTTTATTCAAGACCAAAAAAAAGGTTTATCTTGGAAAAGGAAGGGAAGGGAAGGGAAGGGAAGGGAAGGGAAGGGAAGGGAAGGGAAGGGAAGGGAAGGGAATTTTTTTTTAAAGGAAGATAATTTTAAAGAAAATAAGGATCTGAATTTTGTAAATGTAACAAAATCTCAGAAGCTGAAACTAAAACCAGTGCAAATACAAAGAAAAACAAATTCTAATTTGAAATAGAAATGCAATGATATTGTTTAAAATGTGTGTATTATCATTCGGTCAAAACATTACAAATAAAAGCCATGACAAGTGACAGTTAGGCTACTCTTTCACAAGAGCACTCCAGTATGCACCAACATAAAAACTGAGACTGTCCACAAAGCTCAACCACTTGATTTCCTAAGTAACTGTCTTTTCTTTTAAAGACTTCAATTTGTTGGACGAGAAGGAAGTGGTAAGCCAAAGACTGATTGTAATCTATGATCCGTCACCACAGAGGGAGCTGATGCGTGGCCATTGTAAAAACAGAGAGTAGTGAAACAGAAAATGAGATAAACCAGATAGTTTGAGTACAAGATGGTTGCTCTTATTTGTCTGTTAATCATGAGAAAGTGGTGACTTCATTGCACGTGAAGCCCTGTAAAGTGATAATACTTAGGTATGTAGCTTTCACATGTCCAAAGGAGTGTGCAGGCTGTGTACTTGAAATTACCTCTTCATGTTCTTGGGAAATAATGTGATTGCATCTCAACTGCCCACATGGGGCAGTTATTTCTGGTGACCATGGATTGCAGGCATATAGAGGTAAAATATGCATATGAAATGATACCTATACCATGCTCAGTGGGAAGCCTGGTGCCTTCTCTTCCTACAGCACTGCTTACTACAACTTCACAGCCAAGGAGTTATCACAGAGCACACCAGTGAATACTTACTTCTGCATGCCTACAGTATACTGCTCCCATGCAGACATACCTTCAAATACCCGCTATACTAGTCTCATAATGTTGTTCCATGAAAACAGAAATAAACCCTTTGTAGGGGATGACAAAGGCTATTTTCCTCTTTGTTTGATATAGCAAAAAGTAGTACATAAGAAGGACTCTTGACAGTTTAGACATATTTAGGTCATAAAGTAATTTCTTTCGTCCAGTAGCTCTAGAAATGACTGCATTTTGGCATCTACAGATGACTGTGACTATGAACAAACTGTCAAAGATAATATATGCTGTGTTATTTCTGATCAGTGACAGGTATTTATAACAAACATTTCCAAGGCATTTGCGGGTGCTGCTAGCACTTCTGCAGCAGAAGTGATGGAAATTTGGCAAATGCTGTATATGACATGGAAGAGGTACGCATTTTTTCCTCTGCTAAATAGTTGTCTTGAAATTGTGTAAACCTTCTTCAGTTAATTGAATACGGTTGAAGACAGCAGTTTTTCATTCCTGCTGTCTCCAGGACTGTATAACTGCCTCTGAACTGAAAATCCAGTCTCTTCAGAAGGTAGCCAGCACTTTTCTGCTTCACTAAAAAGGGTCCTCTTTGAGCTTCTGGCTTTGTGCTTCACAATCTCTCTCTATGAAACAAGATTAAGTCGAACAGTACAGACAAGCCAAACTGAAAAGTTTGGAAAAAAAAAACCACCACCTCTGTTATCAGGAGAGGTATCAATTTTATTTTCTTGCTGACAGGTAACCGTCTCCCCCCCCAAAAAGCACTGAAAATTTACCTCATATTATTGATACATCTCCTTCTGACATAAATATTAACTATGTTTTTCTCTTTGGCCAGCTCTGTCCTGCAGACATTGGTTGACTTTTTCCTCTCTCAGTTTCAGCAGCTTTGCAGCAGTGGATAAAAACCATATGGCTGAAGAAATTACTGTCTCCAGCCACCTGTTTTTCTCCCAATAAGTGGAGAAGTCTATCTATCTCACAAATCAGCTCCTGAACTACAGCGGTATTAAAGTAGCATATTAAGATGACCCTAAATAACCAGGCTGAAAATTGTAGCAGCAAAGGATTTGCCCATTTCCAGTGACAACTTCAATATTGAAACAAGCTGCTCAATGCCCAATACTGTAATGCACTTCAGCAGTTTCTTCTAATTGTAACAAGCTTCTCCGATACATGCTCTTTTTGCTCAGTCATTGTTTTCATGTCTACCCCCCCCCGAAGATTTCATATTCTCCAAAACTACTACTACTTCTTTTTAAAAAGCTAATAACACTAATTATAATAATCATTAGCATAACTTTTTGCCATCCAGAGCATGTTTTAACTTCTTAATTTCCCTTAATAAGAGATTTTTTCCTAAAGTGTTCTTTATTTAATGCTAATATACTCTAGCGAGGTTTGTTCTTCCACACAGGTTTATCATTTTGAAAGAAAAAAAACCAAGGAGAAGTCACTTTATATTTCATCCCAAATTTTCAAACTGGAAGAAGAGTTTGAACATAGAAGCCTTTCTGGCTTACTGTCCGACCAAAAGACTCTTGGACTAAAACCACTCTCAGCAGAGTTTATTGGTGTTCCCCAGTGGAACTGGGACTGTTATAACCCAGCAGAAACACTTACATACCTGAACACCCCTGTGTTATCAGCAGGCTTAGTTTCTTCAGCATTTTATAATAAATTTTTATTAAGTGAGCCCTACTAATTGGTAGTCATAGAAAAGAACAAAGGAATTCAGTGCAGAGCTCTTCTGTCATCCTGCTATCAGAGTTTGCCCTGCCTGGAAGAAAGTAGTATATCTCACAGATTTCATCAATAACCTAAAATCTGCAAGGATTTTTCAAGGGATTAGGGTCTTGTGCCCATGGATCCAGCATCTCAGGGTATGGCTGCACTTCGCAGTAAGAGAGGGCCAGTGTGGGAACTGCACACTGGACCCCTGATCACCCTCCTTGTGAAGTCACTCCTCATCTCTATTTTGGACCACTTCAATGACCACTCTGTGAGGCAGAACCCAAACATAACAGGAGCTGCTCCTGATTCATAATGGATAAGGGTGCATTTGTTTTGGCGCTCTCCCATCTGCGCAGCCTTGTAACAGCATCCCAGTAGATGCTGCATCTTTGAACACACACCACATCCTAAAGCATACAATGTATACCTTCTAATTTGTATGGTAAAACCACCCGTCTGGTGGGTTGTAACACAGCCCCTGTATTATTTCAGGCACTCTTAACTGCAAAGAAATGTAAATATGTCATCAGGCCAGAAGGGACCCAGGAGAGATTAAAACCGATTTCTACTTAGGGTCCATTTGAGACAGTGCCTCGGACATTTGGTCCAAGTATTTGATCAGTGGCTGTGATTTCTTCAGAAATACAGGCATTGCCTAATGTCCACTCTGTCTTCCTGGATGCCACAAAGTCCTAATCTGAGGTTGCCCTCTGTAAAGTCTGGTCCTGCAGGTTACAGCTGGTTAACATGGAGATGCTCACGTACGCTTAAGCTAAGATATCATTTTGCAGCAGAAGAGGTCTTCTGCACTAGCACATGGCGTAGGCACTCAGGCTATGTTCATTCCCTCTGGCTCTGAGGCCATCTGGCACTAGTGAAGTCTATTATCATCCAAAAAAGGGTGCCCGCATCCAAACTACATGTTGGGCATGGTGCCTGGCCCGTGCTAATTCTCAAAACATGCCCAGGAATTGTTTGGAAGAGGCCTGGGCAGACTGCCCAGGCGAAAACCATTCCAGGGACCGCTCAAACAATTTAGCAGTGTAGACAATGAAGTTAGTGCCTGGGCCTGTCTTCTGGCACTGTGTAATTTCAGACCCTGCAACTGAAAAAAAAAAAAAAAAAAAAAANTTCTTTCATGAAGCATACTTCTTTCTCAGAGTGGCATAAAATACTTCACATCTACTGCATGCCAAGAGTGTCTTCAGAAATCAAAAATCTTCTGGAAGTCAAACTACACTCAATTTACTGTATCCCAGGAACACCGCAAACTGAGCACTTGAAAGTATTCCACTGAACTGATAAAGGAAAGATCTATATGGAATATTTGTCACTGCATGTTCAATACATGGAGATCTTTGCTGTGGGCAGAGCTCTAGAGGAGCCCAGGCAAGCCCAGGTACCAAGGAGCATGCAGAGGAACAGGCTTGCACTAGCTGAGCCATACAAAGTATTCAACTGAGTAGTCTAAAGCCAAACAGCTTTTAGGATGCTGGGGCATCATATGTGTGGTGGCGAGCATGGTTTTCACTCCTGTGCTTTTCTCTGATTTTGGAGGAGACCACTTACTTACAATTAAAAAAAAAAAAAAAAGAAGCAACAAACAAAATAAACAGGGAGGCCTCAAAGGTTCCTCATGCAAACTATGCATTCTGTGGCCATTTTAAACAAAGTACGGAGAGAAAAAAAGATCTTATCCTGTTTATCCCAGCTTAAATGCTAAGAAACTGGAATCAAAGTTTCTATAAATATAAATTGTTTTTCAGATTCCAGCGGCCATGGAGATGCCATAACACACGATGCTTTCAAAACCCCATTTCTTCTGATTATCTCTTTCATTTTTTCTTTTATTTTTTTTAAATTGGTGCTAGGAAACTGCATGGTATATTGCTTCTATAATAACCACAGGCATTTTCTAAAATAACTGGCAGCATAGCTGGCTTTAATAGCTTCACTTAGCCTACACATGTGCACATCCACAGGATAACGGCATCTTACATTGCAATAGTGTATAGAAACTCAAGAGTGGAAGGGATCTCCTGGACCACTGGCTTCAGCTGTCTGCTACTGCAGCTGACCATGCCATATGGCTCCAGCAGTTTATCAAGTTCCATCTTCATAACTAGGTTATTTACCTCCAAGACAGATATGTTCCTGAATTTTTACTCTTTGACAGTCAGAAACCTTCTAATTTTCAGAGAGAAGTTATTCACCGCGAGTGCACACCGTTGTTCCTCATGACATCATTGTCATTGCTAAAACCTCTTTGCTTCCCACTCTGCTATTTCCAAAGACAACACCTACCCCACTCAGCCTTGGGACAAACCAAATCTCTTTACGATATGTTGACACTGTTTAGTGATAAAGCTCTTTTCACTATTAATGGAAAATCTTCAATAACTAGCAAATAACTTTTGACATAAAGTTATCTCAGCAAGATATCAGATTAGCTTGACACAGTCTTCATTTGGTAAATAAGTTGCATTTTTTGTTTTCTTTCACTGTGAAAGCTTTCATTGTTTAGTCTAATACTCTGCAAACCACTTAAGTCAGACTAACGGACATGAAGTTGCCTTTTTCCCTTGCACAGATACAGGTATCAGAGCAAGGGTTAATATAAGGATAATTTCATGAGTTCACAAAGACAGTGTTAATGAAAACCATAAAAGTTCTTTATTCTTTATATTTTATTATTTCTTATTTTCAGGTTTATGGGGGGGTGGGATTTTTTTGTGTTTTTTTTTTAATTAAAATATGTATAATGAAAAAGTCAGCAAAGAAACTAGGCCAATACCGAAGAAAAACACTGAAAATTAAATTTTTTAGCCTTCAGTTTTGCACTGTTAAATTATAAAGAGTTTTCAATTAATAAGGTTTAATAAGTTGACTTTCTAAGACTCAATTCACTTGCAAGTCTCAATGGTTATGTGTTTTTCTGCCTCTAAAGCTGAAGTGGTCTTAGCAGATCGTAAAAGAAAAGGCATTTTTTTTTCCATGATTGAAAACTCCTTAAGTAGACTCATGGATTTAATTTAAAGGATCTAGTGAAACGAACGCTCAATGGAGAAGGCTTCAGCTGAAAACAATCTATTTGTTAATGCTATAAGCAAAAAAAAAAAAATATTGGACTGCAAGTTAGACTCTAACCATAACTCTAGCAGCCATGCATCCACTGAGATTTGCTGAGAAGTTTTCAAAGTAGCCCTTGATCTGTGTATGCTTACTACTACATCGCGTATCACGTGCTTGTGTATCACGTGAGATGTATCACGGGTCAGTCATCTGAGCTTTTGACTGTGGGTGCTGCTTTCTAGTAAAACCGCAGGCAGAAATACTGTTACAATTATGCCAGCGCTTAACCTCATTTCAGTTCTTTTATATTTATGTTTTGCTGTCTTTCCAGAGCTGTGCATCTATTACGACAGCTTCTGTATTTGGGCTAAGCTTCAGCGTTCCTTCTAATTTTGCATAAATCGCAAGGCATGGCTGCCTAGTATCCAAATTAACTTTTTGTCATCAGCAGCCTTCACCACTTCCATCAAACAAAGGCCCTTTCTTACTTCTGCCACCTATATATCTGCAAATGATTTCTTCTCTCAATTCACAGATTCTTCTGATTTTCCCTAAATTTCCTGTAATTTACATCTGTGTGCCTTTTAGCTTCCTGCCAGCATCTACATTCTGAGACCATCAGACCCAGTCCTCACACTTTCCATTCTTCTGGTGTCCCTTCTTAATAATCATAGTCTTGTATTATTTATAAAAATAGACAAGCATTGACACCAAGCCACACATAAAAGCTGCACATACACCTAGGTATTTGCATTGATTTCCAGTGTAACCACATTATCTATCTTTACTATTTTTTTCACGCTTTCCTGCTCGCGGTTAGTTCCATTTTGTTCTCCGTCCCCTACCTCTTTAGTGAGTGCTCAGATTTATGCATAAATTTATTCAATAGTCTTGTGAAACTTAAACGGTAAACTCTTCAGGGTATGAACTATTTGCTTCTCTCACATTTGTCTTTATTTGTTTTTGTAGAGTGCTAGGCATGCCCAAGTTTGAAAAACTAAGTATAAGGGCCAATGACATTAACTGCTCCAACCCCAAAGTCACATGCCACTTTGATTTTCCGGCTCTATATTCTGCATAAGGTATGTTTCCCACAGTCCAGGGAACAGGTTGGAGCCAGGGACTGAATTCATGCCTCTCTCTTAATTTAAACGTAGTGAAGAATCAAATATCTGGAGGACTATGGTGTATTGTAGGCATAAATTGCTACCTGAAGCTACTTGAGAGATGCCAAACAAGAGCAATGTTTTGGACTTTTGTCATCTTCATTGCTGTGGAGACATGGTGTTCAAGCTCCCATTCCCCACACACCCAAAACTCTCACTGGCTCCTGGTGCTGCTGCATAGAATTGATGAGAGTCAGCAGAGTAAAACTGCTCATGGAAAGCTATCTTCGGAGCTGATTTTGTCATCAGCAGAATCACATAGGTTCTGCTGAATGTTTACAGTAATTCCTTTTAGTGAACATTCAGTAGTTTACTGCACAGAAACATTTTACGTTACTGATACCGTATTATCTCCTGGTAATTTAAAAATAAAAATATGTCACAACAGCCGAATATCTACAGTAACATATGTTATACATGTGATTAATCCATGAAGACATCCTGTGTGATTAACCTAATGTCCAGTATCTTAAACATTAATTTATTTTAGTAAAACAAACTTTATTTCTAATCCCCTTTCCCAGAGCAGCTATACATATCCAAAAAAGAGGACTAAGCATTATTGCAAGAGAAAATAAAGATTATTCAACCGAATAGACAGAGAACAGACATTACTTATGAGCTGCTCATAAGGGAAATTCTTCTTCCCGTTTTGGAGGTGTACTCTGTAACAATGATGACTCCCCATCTTGAAGTATTCACATTTATTCAGGTCTCTCTGTCCTGACAGCACTTCATGTGCCTGTGGTTTGGAAGCTACAGCCCTCACCCTGTAAGCTAACATGAGACTCAGTGCTCATTTAGGAACAGGCCTCAGAAGGAGCTGTTGAAGACTCCGGCATTCCAGGACCTCCTTGCCAAACCCAGCTCTACAGAAGCACTGGCATCTCTTGATCCCATCAGTTACAGACTGAGACACCCTTCCCTGCATGACGTCCCTGGACCCTTCCACTTCTACAATTTTCTTCTGTTCTGTACTATTATTTTGCACAAATATTCATTCACTCATCACTGATAAAACTACAAATCACATTTTCCTTGCTTTCCTTGACCCCCTCTCCTCAGTCCCTTCCCCACTTGCACATCATCCTTTCTCCTTTTTTATTGTTATGCTTTTTCACTTATAAATAGATGTCTTTTTGTATCTGACCTTTGGTTTGCAAACCCTTCTCCACCCTATGGCTCAGGAGAGGCCATTTCGGTCTTTCTGGTTTTGCAGTTCTCCCAAGAATGTAATTTCCTTGGGGAAAGGAAAAAGAAAAAGGAAAAAAAAGGAAAGAAAACCTTCCCCTTCATATCAAAATCCATTCATCCACTTCTAATTTTAGTTTCCCTTAGTGAACACTATCCTGTAGTTAAAACATTGGCAGATGAGAATATTATAGAGCTTTCTAGTTCAAGCGAACATTATTGTTAAATGTGATAATCTTGTCTGACAGTCTAGTAAACTGACTGACTGAACACGTCGGGCCAGCCAGATTAAGGCTTGCAGGGGCCACTTTACACTGCATCGTTCAGACAAACTCCATTTCCACAGGTAGTATTTGCAACAGGACCAAAACCAATGAACAGCTGATTATACCAGGACCAACGCTGGCACCTACCAGCAGATGATTTAACTTCCGTCTCACAGGGATGCCATACGCTTTCTTGGAAACCCTTCATTCACATATGAGCTGAATGTCAAGTAACAGGACCATTGCAGGACCAAACCACCAGAATTGTTTCCTTCCCATGAGCTAAGTATCCTTTTTCCACAGACCTCCCAGTTTTCCTCATCTGGGAACAAGGATTCAAATTAGTATGTGCCATGCTCAACAAAGCAAATGCCAGCGCCTACAGGCATAGTCATACATGCATTTTTACTAGTAGCTCTACTTGCATGAGACCTCCTATGACCACTCATTCCTACCCTCACCCACCTTCCATTTCATTAGCCATTCCTTCCATCCCCAACCCCATTTCTATGCCAACCCTAAATACAGATGCACCAACAAAACCGAGGCAGCTGTGAGCAGCATTACAGAGGTAGGAACAAAGGCTTGGGGAAGGGCAGCACTTCTTGAACAGGCTTTATGATGGATCAGATCACTTAAAAAAAGGAACTATCCCATGACATAGAAACAATCTGAACTTTTTACAGTTGACGTACACCTGTGACAGAACTAAAAAGGGATTTTGCCATTTTACATCAGCAAAAAGCAAGGGTGCAAATTCTAGTTCGTTTCCTAACCACTCGTTTTAGAGATTTTAGCCTGAACTCATAAGCAGATACTTCTGTCAGGTAGAATGAAGTGGGCAAGCTCAGGGATACGAATAAACTTCAAAGAGCAGAGCCCAAGAGGGCATTAATAGTTTCATCAATCCCCAGAAAATCAGCAAGGATGTGTCAAGGAACACCCACAGCATAGCTCATGTAGCCACTTACTTCTTCCTCTCATCTACCAGTGCAGAATCTTCTCCAGTTTTAGCTGGGTGCATCATCTTCCATCTTTAACTTTTCTCTCGTAATCAGTACAAGTCAGAATCTCTCACAAGGCACATCAGGCCTTGGGGAAAGTAAAGGGAGAAATCATTCATGTACCTTCATGCATCACTGCCCTGAGATAGGAATGTAGGGCTATGCTTTCCTCTCAAAGAAGGAGGGAAATTGTAAGACGCTGGCTGCTTTTTGTTTGGATTTGTGTAGATGAGCGATTCTGTACTTTGCTTTCTATGCAGGGAAAACAAAATTTTAGAGAAATAAAACAAGCTTATTTAATTAGAAATCACAGTTCTGTTTTTAAGTTTTTTGCAAACAAGATGTCCTATATTTCAAAAAACTCTAGTTCTGCACTCCTAGACCCCTAGCTTGCATTAACATTTTGCTGATGCGACACACCGAAGTAAAACATGAATAGAAGTATTTAAATTGTGCTGTTTCAGTTTTAATCTGATTTCTCTGTTACCACTTTAATAGCTCTTCCTTTGAGGATTTTGTTGTCACCAAGCTCCTGTAGGATTTTGCTGGTAAATTTACTTGGCCTCCCAGTCCCTGCACAGATGGTGTGTTGTCCTGCCCATTTTGGTGTTAGCTATCCAAAGGGGGTGGTGAGTTAAAAAATCAGTTGATGATAGATGTACCTTTCAACCTTCAAATATAGTTATTTCACTCAAAAGGGTGCAGGACCAGCCTGCTTAAAGGCTCCTGAGTAGTTAAAATAGGAGTGTTTTGCCTCCAGTGAGTGAATCAGGGCTATGACTGAGAAGCACCCAGTATTTCATGTGTCTGTACTCATCCACAGAGCAGAACCCCGGTGGAAGCACATGGAGGGAAAGTGGGCTCTTTGCCCTAAGAGTTTTTTTGCCCTGCTCTCATCCCCATGCATTGCAGCATGCTGGGAGGAGGCTTGCGCTCTCATTCATTTCCTCCTGCCTGCATGTCTCTCCTGCCCTGGGAGCCTTCAGTGCCTTTTACAAATTCATTTCTCACGCCTGGGAATAAAGGGTTAGCCTCCCAGATTCCAGCAGTAATAACGCATTGGCCAGGTTTTGAAATCCAGCATCTCTTTTGCATGTTTCCTTCTCCTGAGAACGAGTTTGCTATCTTAATCCCAAGAGATTTTAATGCGTAAATTGCATGCCAGAGGAGAACATTACACACCCAGCCAATGTGCACAGAAAGCAGGGTGAATCCACTACCTGATACATTGCTACTTGACATGAACTTGCTGCTGCTGGCCAGTATAGGAGTATTTCCAGTGAAGGTATTCAAGGACATCTTGCACAGAAAAGAGCTCCAGAAAACATATCACACATGCATGCATGATTGCTCCTTGAACTACAGCTAACTTTACAGAAAGCTGATTTAATATTGGCCAAACTGAAATAAAATATTTCAGAGACTAAACTGACTGTGCAGGAGAACTGCAGAAGCTGTCCAAGTGGTTAAATAACAGTGCAAGCAACGGTGGACAACATGTTAGTGGCGGAGAACAGCTTAGGCATCCAGTTAGAGACATGTGTTTCATCGTTCTCCGTTATTTCAAAAGCAGGCATTTATAGCACCAGCCTGTTGCACATGGGTCTCCTTTTTTTTTCCCTGAAAAAGATCTTCCCAAGCTCATCTAGATGGTCGTCGCCTTACTTTAAGGTGAAATCTAAATTAAGTTCAGATCTGTATGTTGATATTCTTGTCAATCATACTGCTGCAATTGGTTATAGGAAAATAAAAGTGAGGCTGTATGAACAGAAGTTTACAAACAGTATGAAACTGAATAGGAGCTTCCATTCAGGTTGATCTAAACACAGTAGTTACATGGAAATAATGCATAGTAAAATAGGTAGGACAGATTGCAAGTAAATCAGTTTTCAAGTTATGTACATGAGTTCATTATCTCATATCTTATTGTCTAGGATTAACATCACTATAGTTCAAAATCCTTTCCTCAAAAGCTGAATTTGTAACCGTTAACATCATTCAAATGTCCTGAATTGCTGCTAGATAGAAGTCCAACAGTATTAATTTTACCTTTTGGCACGTAAATGTTTCAGACAATGGTAGTTCTTAATGTAAAACTTCATTCGTGTTTGACAACTAAGTGAAAGAGAGCAATCCCTGTGCAGGGGTATCTATCCCATCAGCCAGTCTTGAATCCCATAAATACTGTGGACACAAAATTAAATTGCTAGATTAGTAACATGTGAAACCTGTTCAATACTTGCAATATTCTAGCTTTTTTTTTCTTTTTTTTCTTATTCTCTACAGCAGTGTTTGGTCAACCTTTTTCAATGTTCAGATCTGTTCAAAGCTATCCCATGGAGCTACAGATCCCTGTATAGTAAATTTGAACTGGTACTTGTGTTAGTTACATTTTGGAAATTCCTTAGAAGTAGCCAGCAGACCATGGCTTGAACAGCATCTGTCACTTTTAGCCTGTTTTGAGAAGCCTTTTCCCTTTTTCCTTATCCACAATAGGGATTTAAAGGCAGTCTACTAATGGGCTGATATACAGCATAAAATAACATCCTTACCATCCTTAACCTAAAATAAATCACACGCTTCAGCCCTCAAATGAAAGACTGATAATTCCAGTGGTCACTAAAAGGGTCAGTCTATGAACAGAAGTGAATCCCACCTAATGGGCGCTCGCTGATTTCGCTCAGTTTTTTCACCCCACAAAGTTCTTCCCTTCTCCTTTTCCCTTTCACACAGAATGTTAGTCCTTCCTACTCGTCTCCTGGGGAAGCTCATGCAGAAAGCAGAGACCCATCCCACGGATAAATGAGAGGGAATTTCAGATTAGAGCAACACACATGATTAAGGGGATAAAGGGACTGACTTACTGTACAAAGAGGGGTTCAATAAGATGAATACAACACACTAGTCTGACTAAGCATGGATTAAATTATGAAAAAGGCATGCTCATCATCTTCCCTGTAAATATTTGAAGGGTATAAACATGAGGAAAGGGTATGAACTTTAGTAGTTTACCTTCCTGCATAAGAAATAATATCTTTGGTCAAGAGTGATTACAGCCAATGAGGAAGGACTCCTATTTCTGGCCCGACAAAACTTTTACCGGTTGCCCAAGTAGCTGTGTGCACACTATGAAATCATGTCAGCCTACAGCCCAGTCTGGCATGGGCGCAGCTCTTGGGCAGCTGCCTGTGAAGACTGGAGAGGTACCAATCACTTTTCTGGGTCTGTGGGTGAAATTTCAGGTGGAGCCAACTAGGATAAGAAACACTGCCAGGGAAAGCAGAGTAGTCAGACTGTATTGTTCTGGGTGCATTCAGTAATTCAAACCATGCATTGAAATGCAGTTTATCTCCACTTTGTCAAAGGAAATAAGACCCTTCAGCTTTTAATATTAACATAAATTAGAATCTATTTCAGCTCAGTGGCATCTCAGCACAGGAAGGTATTCGGTGAACACAAGGTTATTTGCCTGCAGTCTGTCTTCTCTGTGTTTCCTCCACACCAGTCTTCTGGCATTGACTCCACTCTCTCCACACAAGCAAGTACTATACAACTATATTACACATTAAATAACATGACAGCTAGTTTTCCTCACACATGATATAAATGGTGAGTCTTCGGGGGGGGCAATATACAAGATGAGGATGCTGACTTTGAGTCAGAAAATCGATTCTACGGATGATAGGACAGCATGAGAGAGAAGAGGGATTTTTGTGAAGCGCCTTGATCTAGCACCCACTAATCAGCTCAGGAAAACTCAGATCAAAGGAAAGCAGTATCATTATTTGTACAGGTGAGTCGATTCCAGGCACACCCTCCGCACCTGAAGTGCAGAAAGCAGACAAGAAAGGCTATTGAGAAGAGACCAGTTCATGGTGGGATGGTGCTCAAAGACAGAATGTGAACTACTAAGCAAAACTCAGTCCGTGTGGTCACTTGAACTATGCAAAATTAACAGATTACACTTTAACAAGGATTGAAAATACTGCGAATTGTTTATGTCTAGCTGCAAAGCATTTCAGATATCTCAGTTCATTTTGTAATGGTCATTTCTTTAGGCTTCTTAAAGCTAGAACAATTTCCTAGAGAGAAAAACAGTAGCACCACTGCCCAAAGCAATTAAGACAAGACTGGACAACATTTGCTGTCAAAAGCAGCACAGCCTTAGCAGTGGGGAGCAGACATAAGAGATCTTTCCATAACTAATTTCTGTGCTTTATCAGAAAAAGATTTCCTTTGGTTTTGCTACATTCTTTTTAAGTTCATGCTCCTTTGTTCCTGTGTCTGATGTAAATTCAGAGATCGTTACATGACTCTTTACACACCATTCTGTGCTTTACAGTCCTTTTTTACAATACCGGTTTTTAAAGCCTTTTGAAGCATTACAGACTCAACTGAATCCACCGATGACATCTCATAGGCACAGTCATAGAAACAGAAAAAGGAAGAGCAGATCTTCATATCCGAAGTGCAATTCCACTCCATGCAAACTGCACTATCTCAATTTCAGCAACATTCAGTTTTATTAAAAGAATCTCATTTTAATGCGCAACTTACTTATTCTCCTTGCAGCAACAAGTGCAGAAAAATGTGTTCGTACCTGTTTCACATCCCTTCCTCCCTGACAACAGGCCATTAGACAGCCCACTAGACTGGAAGAATGCCGTAGCTGTGGTTGACTGAATACCTGCTTTCTTCTCCCTCAGATTCCTCTTTGAAATGTGTTTTTCTCAGTAACAGTTTGTTCATGAGTTTTGCACACCCTGTACAGGTCCATTGTCTCTTGGTTTTTTGCTTGTCTGTATTGTACTATACTTCCTTCATGGCGGCGTTTGGAAAATAGAGGAAAAAAGAACCCAGTCAGTCCTGATCTGAAAAGTTTATAATCTAATTCAGAGCATTTCTGGGATAAGAAGTGCTACGTGCCCAGAGCAGAAGGGGCCACACTTGCCATAGGGAGGGAGGCAGGGCTAACAGGGTTACTCAGATACAGGGCAGACCTCTGGAACAAGGTGACCTGGTAACAGACATGAGCAGGACCAAGCAGGGGCCAAAGCATCTCACAGGGGGCCACAGGCCTCTCAGCAGAGCAGCTAGAGTCTTTCTGGATGAGTCCCTATCCTGGACAGAGCAGTAGTCGCAACATAGATCGTTAAAATCGATCAACTGGGAACCTAAGGTCTGGATCCAGTTTGCAGGATTGATTCACTCTGACATCCTTGCCTTTTCTTCAAGGTCTCACCACCTCTTAGCAGCTGTCCTTCACAGGAGATCAGTCATTGCCCACTTGGGAAGAAATAGCTCATGGTGTATGTCTCAATAAATGAATTGAAGAAGGACCCCAAACTTCTAGTCCACCGGCTCTTGGATACATCACCTGAATAGACAGACAGCTCAGGTTTCACTGAGCAACTCCCCCAACTGCATGATCATCTTCCCTGGGCCCAATCCAACTCAACAGAAAAATTAATTCCAAAATGATTCACAACAAAGTGTTTCATTCATTCTGTGAAAAGAGTTTTCACAACTTTTTTTTCCCATGGGGAGAAGGAGAAGAGATATTTCAACTTTCCACCCCAGTTCAGGGTGGAAACAAGTACTGAAACATTTCCCCAGAAACGGAAGGTTTGAGGATTTTTGTTTTTCTGTTTTTTCTCAGCTTGATTTGTCTATTTTTAGGTGAGAAAGGTGAGAAAAGGGCAGAAGACAGACATGGCGATAGAAACTGGAAAAGAACTGCAAAGGATTGTTTTAGCACTGTACATCCAGTCTGAACTGTGGAAACTGCCACGAGCTCTTACAGACTGAAACACTGTAGATGTATTCAGTGCATGCACTTACACAAGCAGAAAAAAAACCCTCTTGCTTGACTTTTCTTGCCTTTTTTCCTATCAGCATCAGAAACATGAGTTTTGCCCCTTGCTAGAGGCCTGAACTCCTGTTCTGGTGAGCGTTCTGGAGTATGATTCAAAAAACGTTCTTTTTTGTCACTGGCCCCATTACCTAATGTTTTGCAGCCCTGCCCAATAAAGATTTATTCATCTCATATGTTCCTGGTTGTGACCTTATGTTCAGCCGCAGTTGGACTGCTTTGTGCTCCAAGGCTCTTGCCTCGGCGTTCCAAAGCCGGGAACTGCTGCGCCTGGGAAGACCAGCCTGCAGAGCCTCACTGGACAGTAAATCAGGCCTTGAAGGCCCAACCTTTTTAAATCAAGCACCCGGCTTCATCTGTTTTGTTATTGCACTAATACTGCCCTGAGGAAAATCATGAATAAGAGTCCAATATATTTCAAATATGTTACTTAACTGAAGCATGTTTTGCTTAAATTTTATTTGAATAGTGCATTGCTTAACTTTTCGTTGAATACCCTTTCTTTATGTGCTGTTTATGATGAATGTCTCTGATTCAACTTTTGTACTGAAAATAGGAGCCCGCCATGAGGGTTTACATGACTGAAGTGGGACTCGCCAGCCCCCTGGTCCAGACTTGTTTCACAAGTTTTCTGAAGTTAAATCTTATCCTTCCACAAACTACAGGCAGCTGTGTAGTTCAGCAAATGTGACTCAAAAGAGTTCTTTCAGAGTATTACCATCCTTCCCTCTCCCTTGCTGGCCAGAAGTTCATGGGGGCTCATCCCCACACTTCTCTTTAACCCTTCAGTATTCCGCCCCTCAGTCCAGCTGAACCCTATGACGTTTCCCTCCTGGTGAAACCCTGTGGGAATTCTTGTGCTGAGAACTAACAACGGTGCTACTTTCTCTGCTCAGGGAAACTCTCCGGATAACACAGGAGAGGCTCAGTGCATCCCACCACACAGCTACAAAAAATTTGCTGCTGGCGCATCTTAGAAAAGGTGGTGTTTCACTATCATGAAAATAGTTCAGAGCTATGCACCTTCTAATAGTTATTTGACAATGATGAGAAGATCTTTGATATTAATTACAGCTGACTTCTCCTACTCATTGTGCTGAAAGTGGAGCTCAAACTGTGCCAGATTAATGGCCCTTTGCTACTTATGAGGTTCTTTATGGCTAATTTGTCACCATCCATCAAGCTTTGTTCATACATTTACTCAACAAAATGAACAGGACTTTAAGCAGAGAAGGTGAGATATTTAGTTAATAAAAAATAATGAAAGATATTTCTGAGACACTCTGATGAACTCAGTATTTGAACCTTTCAACCTGCATTTACCCAGGAGAGTATTTGATGAGATCTTCCAATTTCCTTTAATCATTCCACTCAGTGTATTGTTTTTCTGTATATTTCACTATCTGTAACAAGAACTAAGACACCAAGCACATAAGGAAAATAAGCTGTCAGTATTACAGCAGTGGTTGTGATGGGGAGGGGCTAATAAAAAAGTTATTTTATCTGCGCTTAATTCACTGTGGACTTTTCAAGGGACCTATCTTTTGCTCTTGGCTTAAGTAGCAAAAAGTTGTGGTTGATGTGCTGTTGGTATCTGAAAAGTACTTTTCATTGATTTGAGAAGGAACACATGTGAAACTGGAATCATTGTGTGTTTCTTCAAGAAGCAAAAGTTCACCATAATATCAAGCCTTTCCTTCAGCTTTCCTCTGAGAGAGAAATCAGCTGTGTTTGACCTAAAAACCTCAGACCTAATTTTGAATAACTACAGAAAAACAGTTTTTAACAGGATTGCATTTCACTGTTTCAGACAAATGTGAATTCCTTTCCCTTTGCGTGGATTTCTCTAAACAGGGAAATCCAATTCCCTTTAGATTCTTCCCCTCTGAGTGAGGATGAGACTGAGTCATCCTCCATTTTTTTGTCTTTGATGACGAATATTACTCTCAACTTCCAAACAATGTCAGCAATGAAAACAGGGCATCTGGAGCTTGGTTCAGTTATACTTACAGCCTTCCAAAATACTACATAGAAAATATCCGTATGCTTAATTTTAAACACCTGAATACCTCCATTGGCTTTAGCTGGGATATTGCTAACATCAAAATTTGCTGGATTAAGACCATCATACTTATTAAAACTGTGTCCCATTTGCAATAGTTATTTGGCATTGGTACAGCTGTGGCATTCCTGGCAGTGAAACAGGATTAACAATTTCTTGGTTTAAACATACTCGTCTGGGAGCACTATGACATTCGTGATTTAACACAACCACTTATATTGCAGATGTCACCTACATGCAAGTGTGTAGGTCTTCGGACAGGCCACACTTCATGGTCCCCCTGCAGAGAGCACTGCTAAGCTGTCAGACTTGTCTTTGAAAACTGCTAATTCCATTTGTGCACCTGTGAGTGCAAAATGCAAGACGTATGATGGAAACGGTTCGAAAGCATAGCCCACTCTGCAGCAAGCAACAGATCTAGTCTGGAATTTTATGTCTTATTTCTTCAGTGATTCAAGGGTGGTTTAATCTAAAGCAGTGATAAAAGCAGAATGCTGGAACTTCAGCTATCCAAATTAAAGGCAAATAATTCTGTAGCAGATTACAAAAAGCCGCACACAGAAAATATGAATATTAATGTATTGCAGTTTCAGTTGCCAGAGTCTTTCCTCCCTGCTGTCTTTTGCTCTGCTCAGCAATGAAATACGTGTTCTGTTGAGCCAGGCTCTTCTCACAACAGACAGGATGAAATTGTTTCCTTGGTTAGACAGCTCACCCTTGAGGTATGCTCAAAGAATATCCTTTTTTGCACATCTATACTGCAGCTTCCAATTAGGGAGGCAATATAAGCTGCAAGAAGCAGCGGGGGAGAGAATAAGATGTTCTTTCTCTCCAGACAGAAAATTCCATGCTGACAAAAAAAGTTAGTATTCGGCAACTCAAAAAGTTTCTTTGCTTTTATTGTGCTTTTATTCATGTGAGAGAATTCACATACATGTGCACAACTGACTCCTTTCTTGGAGGCTGTTGGAACTGCAGCTCTCAGAACTTGAACTACTCAGAGACCTGGAAATGTTTATCTGATCCTCCGCAGTAACACTTTTATGGAGAAAAGCTCTTTTGTCCCAAGATCTTTCTCATCTGCAAATGCAACACAGCCTCTTCTCTATCTGATAGTGGTTTTCCACTAAATTCAGTAATCTGAGCAAAATAACTACACAGATCTTACTATTATTTCTACTTGCTGCTGAGTATTGATCTTTGTAGTCATTCCTAATGCAATACAAGACGAGAAAAAAAGAATTAAAATAGGCGGCAACAAAAAAACACTGCAGAAGATTATTTCCATGTTGCTGTTCATCATCAAAGTTTGCAATGGCCTGACAGTGATAAGGCAACACCAAGCAAGGAACAACTCAGGTTAGATATCCAGGAAAGCTCTATCTCAGCTGGGATTCTAAACAACATCTTTGAGCAAGATTTTGGAAAATCACCAGTAACACTCCTATCCCCATAGTTCATGACATTTTTTTGAGAATATAAAACTGACTGGATTCTTTTCAGGCTTGACAGTATGCTAGTCTGTGTTCATGCTCGCAATACATTGCAATGCTTTAATAATATGCCTGTTGTTTTCTTGGAAGCAGAGAGGCTAAGCAGCACCTAGCTCAATCCAGCATGAAAGCTGAAGCAGGTTTGTGTTAAGTTTGAGCTCTTCATGCCACCTTTGCAGTTTCAGAGGTTTTCTTTAACTTTTGGCTTTTTAGCCTCAAAGTAACTTCAGTCAAAACATCTGAGTATTGTCAGGTTTCAGGTCAAAAGTATATCAAAAGTGGAGTTTTACATGATTTCCACCCAACAGTAAATCCCTCCCTGCATCTGATATTGAGCCTAAGCTCACTTGAAAAGTTTTAGGTTTTGTGGTGACTGTTTCTCACAGCTCCAGGTTGAAGAAAGCTGGAATATTATAGTCCTTTCAGCCAGTTTCATCCAAATCCCAGCTAATACGATAGGCGTCTTCATGACTATGAGGAGAAGTGGGTTTTGCTGGTGTGAAGAGTCAAATTCTCAAACAGTATGCACAGGACAGTGCCAGGCAGAACAATAAAACAAGATGGCAATGGGATTTTTTTTCGCCTACTAGTTTCAAGTAGCAAATATTGAGGGCAAAGTTCCTGGGAAACGCCTTATGAAACACATTTCTTCTTTTAGACTCATTACTACAATAAACATAATTTTAGAGTCACAGCAACAAATGTTTTCTGCAGACAGTTTAAAATAGGCAATTTTTCACCCTCAGAGACAGTCAAGTCCAAAACAAGGGTGACACCCCCAGGTAGATGTTGCTTGCCTCTGGGTGTGTAATCCACAAAGAAATTTAGACACCTAAGAGTCTCAACACTGCAGTTCAGCTGCTACCTATCTTCAAGCAAGCCCAAAGCTCCTTCTTTCCTCTGTTTATCCAAAAAAAGTCCCTTGGGCAGCTGCATTTCTGCGGCTAGGTGCCACAGAGCTTCCTTTGTCCCAGCTGCAGAGCACCACCGAAGTAAAGTTCTGCACCAGAGGGACCTGGGAGGATAGACGCACTGTCCTCCACCATCAAACATGCATAGCCCAACCAACAAAAGCCTTGAGCTGACAAGAGGAGATTTTTGTCAGAGGTGTGGTACAACCATGCGCAACCTATGTCTGTGCAAGGGGGCTCTGGTAGGTCCATTATAACAATGCAGCTGTCAATGCATAGCTTTGGATGACAGGTAGGGCCCAAACCTCAGGAAGGAGATGATGTCCCATCCCGCTGCCAAGCTGCCAAACTGCTATTCAGAAGGCAGGTTGCCTGCTCCAGGCTCAGGCAGCAGTTTTCAGTGTAGGTGTCAGACTTAGATGATTGGAGAAGTCCTTTTAGGAGACACATGCCCCCTGGACATAAACTGCCTTACACATAGGAATGTGCCTCTTCAGTTTTGTCTCTCATCGTCATGAACAAGGGGCCAAAGAAATTATTTTACAACACGTTTCATGAAAAGGAAATGAGTTAGTTGATTTCCTTGCCTTTTCCTTCATAACCATTATCCAAAGTCCATGAAAACAAAAATAGCTAAATATTAAAAGTTATTTTCTCCCGTTAGAAAATTTGAATTACTAACTCTTATCTGTATTGAAAAACTTTTTGCAACACCGTCTTTAATTTATCATGCAGAACAGATTTAAAAATCAGAAGAAATTACATTGAAAACATCACAAACCGGAAAAAAAATCCTTGCAACAGTCCTTGTTTAAATGATTTCAAACATAACACCTCATACTGCAAGCTCCCTGACTTCCTACCTGTATGCTTGGTGACTGGAGGGAAAGATTGCCCTTCAAGGAAGAGGACATTCAAGGTGCCCCATCACCCATGGTGTCCTACAGGAAGAATGATAGACCTGATGGTAACCTGATGGTAATTTATGGGCATGTGGTCTGTTAAACTGCATTCAAAGGACAATTTCCTGATCCTTATAGGCTTAACAAACAATACAGCCTGTTACACCAGTTGAAAATGAGACCCTGTGGGTCAGTTCTGCAAAACCACAAACATACCACCAAATAGAAAGGATTACTAACCTCTATTCAAACAGGGCTCTCTTGGCAGGTTGTGTTACGCAACTTTTCCAAAAGCATGTTAGATATTGGCAGACGCTGAGAAATATCATCCAAGTCCTTTTCTCTCTTTCTTACTCTTTTTCTTCTTTAATAGCCAGTCGATTTGGTGTCCTGGAGAGAGAAAAAATGTTCCATGAAGAAATCACTTTGAAGCTTAATTTTTCACTGCCAAAGTACTTGGGACACTCGTTTTTTCCAGTCTTTCTCTAACTCTTGTTATCACTACTGCTGACTCATCTCCTGATGCCGAGGGAAAAACAGTTTTATGGGAACATGAAGAGGTCACAACTGAATTATTTTGGCTGTTATAAATGCCTCTGCAACTCATTCTCTGCACTGCTACGAAACAGATTTTCATAATTTCTGGACCAAAGCTCTTGCTCCAGGGCAGAAGGATGCCCAGAGTGGTGGAGAAGCATGTAGCCTTACTTCTTAGGCAGGAGGAGTACCTCTCACTCGGCTGCGGTGAACATCACTCTCCTGCATATTGCTGAAGCAGTACTCCACAGCAATCCCATTCAGCTTTCCCCGATGGCAAAAAATATCTCTAACCTCTTTCAGAAGTGCTTACGAGGTGCAGTAAATCAGGACTGTTATCTCAAGACATTTCTGGAGAACATAAAAGCTCTGGTCTTTTTTTCCCTACCTCCAAAACTTACACAGGGATTTTGTTTGTATAGAAACAAACAAACCATTGAATTATTTCTCCCTCCTTCATAAGATCCTATGTGCTCTCCATGCATATACACACACAAATATATTTGAAAGCAAGTTAAGTAATTGCAATAAATCACTATGTCAGTGAATTTCACCTGCACTTGCTGTCTGCAAATCTTTCACAGAGAAGTCATGAAATAAACAGTTTTAGCAGGTTATTTGTAAATTCCTTTAACAAAAAATGCCTGGATATTATGCTGTTTGTGAATGGTTCACTGTGCATATTTATAATGACACTGTGTGTAACTGCATGCCATTAATCAATCAGATGGTTTTGTGTCTGTTCCCTTTTCAGAGACAGAACACTGTGATGAGAATATAAACAGACTGTTCAGCTGAACATAGCATTGACCTCTGGTGAATCTTTAAGCCTTTCTTCTTTTCTCAAGATTTTTCAAGATTATTAATCAAATGAATGTGTGTGTGTGTGTGTTCATGTTAAGATGCCAGAGATTGGTCAGTAAGAGATGTAAAACTGAAAAATCATTTCTGACTTTCAAGAACCACTCCTGGATATTTTCCTTACCATGAGCTGTACTGTAGAAGCCATGAGGCACATGTGAGCTAGTAGGCTGTTTAGCTAATCCTCATCTGGTGAAATTAAAGAGCATTTTACAGCCCACCTGCAGAAATTACATAGGCAAAGTGACACACTCTCAGGAAGAGAGGGTAAGCTTGCTCCTGTCCTGAAACAGGTTTGCTTTGCAGTTCTTACACTCATCAGACCAAATATCCCACAAGCATACTGAGCAATGCACTCACAGGACTCCTGCATTAAAGGGGCACAGTGCCAGCATGAGAATGAAGGCCATTGCTGTTGCATGTTGTGCATGAGACCATCCTGGATCAGGTGTGCTGTTTTCCCATCACTTGCTGCATTAACACCTTCAAGCAAGGCAGACAGAGGAAGGCTGCTCACGTCTGACATCCTTTTAGGTTTTAGGCATGGGATGGCTGCTACATGATTACCATTAACACGAAGAAGGTTGTTCTTGACAGAGCAGAAGTCAAACTTTGGCTGCTCAGGAGGTAAAAGACTAGGGTGCCAACACATTTTAAGCACCTCCAGCATTAGGCTGCAGCTGAGAGAAGGTCTTGGGATTGCAGTGTCGGAGGTAAGCACCTACATCTCTCCTAAGTCCTGTTTCAGGTGCCTTCTTCCTTGAATCAATTTCTTGGTGTATTTTGTTCCATCTCAGTCAATTACTTGGAATTGTCACTGAAATTTGGAATATTTTTCATTAAGATCTGCTGTGGGAAGGCTGGAATAAGCATAATGAAAAAAAAGCAAGAATAAATCTTCACAGGACATGTTCAACTGAGGTCTGATGGCTCAGATTACTGTTGGCATCAGCTGCTTCTGAGCATTTCCAGTCCTGGCATTCATGAGAGTAGTGATAAAATATAGCTAACGTCTGTCAGTCCCTATTTCAACAGTGGACTTCACAGTTGAATAAACATACTTCTAAGCACTGCAGTTTGATTTTCTTTTTAAGCACGTAGCTTCTTTATCCCTTCACATAGAAATGGCTTTCATAGGAAATTTAAGATAAATAGAAGAGAAAGTTCAGTATAGACATGTGTTGTTCATCAAGGAGAACTTCTAAATCAGCAGGAGTTTTCCTTCATAGAGCTGGAAACCATCACCATACCATCATCATCTGCTCATTTGGATCCCACTAGCTACCATGGCTGAAAGCCATTAATCCCCTCGTCTGCCAGTTTGACCAACGGCACTTTCAGGACTTTAGTCTCCAGAGGCTGATAAAATGGGGAAAAAAAAAACCCAAGCTATCATGATGGGTACTTGCCTTTTTGTATTCCCAGACATGGGTCTTGAGCTGGTCACTCATTGAATTGCTATTAAAATGCCGGATCACCATAGCAATCACAGTAGAAAAGTTTGTTTGCTGTAACACTAAGGATCACTCTTGGCCACACATCATACAGAAGCACAGGGCACACTTATCTCTTCCCATCAGATTGGGTACATGTGTGGCCACTTAAAATTTCCAGTGATGAGCAGTCTTTTCCTTCAAGCTTGAATGGCTTGTTTTGAATCTAGTCAGGATAAGCATTAGGTAGCACCTCCACAGGAGATCACTGTCTCTTCTGTCCAGTCTGTAGGAAAGACGAAAAAAAGAAAAGGGTGCTGCTTCCCATAGCTAACATCAAACAGAATTTCCAAATGCCCCAGAAAGAATTAAAAGCATCACTAGTGCATAACTTTACTCCAGAACATATTTACTTCTAACAAAAAGCAATAAGTGTCCTTCTGATATATTTATCTATTCATGTAGGTTTCTTCTGAAATATTTTCCTTTTTTTTCCTGATGTTTCCATTTAATTCATTTGTTCTTTCTTTTTTTCATGACTGTATTAGCTCCTGTCAGTTTTAAAATAGCTGTTTTCACTGTTCACAGTCCTTAAAAGTTGTAACTATTTTGTTTCTGCCATTATATTCCTTTCCCAGTTTGCACATTGCATATGTTTACACTAATCCAGTAGAGGCTTTGTAAATTGCAGTAAATTGCATATGATGCAGTCTGAGATATAGGAAATCTCATAGGCCACTACACAAAGGGGAGCCATACTATAGGAAGCAATTTCTTTTGTCAGCATGAGAGATGCTTTCCATGGCCCTGTTGAATGAAAGAGGTCTGAGTGTGCCAGGTGAAATCCTGGCTCTGTCAGAAGAACAGATTCACACAATCACAAAATGGTTTGGGTCGGAAGGGACCTTTAAAGGTCACCTAGTCCAACCTCCCTGCAATGAGCAGGAACATCTGTCACAGATCTAAAATTTCTCCATTTTTATCTCCTCTCACCACATCTGTGCCTCAAATCTTATAGAATGAACCTGTCCATTCTCCAAATCATCACATTTTCAAATGTCATTTCAGGGCATGATGAACTCCTTGTTGTTGGAGGCCACAAAATGACCTCTCTTCCTGCATACACCAAGCCAACCTTTGTGCTTTAAGTGTGGGACTTTTTTCCTTATTGGACCAAAACAGGGAATCTGCATCCAAAGCTCTTTCCAAGGTGAGTTACTCTATACGCACCCTGCACAGCATCCTGACAACTAATCCGGAGCTCCCAATGGTAGAAACAAGGTGATCTCTAAAGGACAATCACACAGAAGATTGCCAAGAGACAGCTCTTTCCAACCATCTACAAACACAAGGAGATTTTCTCTCCACCTTTGAGTTCTTTTCCCAGGAAACTTGCTCAGGTTTGTCCTCAGCACAGCTGATCTCCAACCTAAAATAGATTCAAGAAGTCCAAGAAAGTGAATTTTTAAGTATAATAACAGCTCCATGCTGACCAGGGGATTTCACTGGTTACCCACAGAAGATGCTGCAAAAGTTTTCTAGTCTGATTCCTCCCTGGTTATTTTCCCAGTGTCCATTTCTCTCACTCTGATATATCTCTTCGTCCACTAGGAACTATCATTGTAATATTATTTTAAAAATAATTTCACAGGCTAATTTGATCATTTGTGGGTGTAAGAAAAATATTTGATTCCACAAATCTGTAAATGTTTGCTACTTTTGGCAACAATATAATATTCTTCTGCTGTTTTTATATCATACAGCCAGCTATACCTGTTTCTTGTGGAAACTATGCTCATAAGACGCTTTGATATCAATATATTTCCATTCAAATCCTTTGAGTATTTCAAAGTCCACGGACATTATGGTAATAACTTCAATATGTCTTGATGAAGATCTTAACCCAGGATGTCAATACCAGAGAAGCTCCCTAGGATAAATAGCACTGCACATAATACTGAACAAAAGCCATTGTCTCTTTCTCTTTCAAGTTTTGATAGCTAGAGGATACAAGCAAAGCGACCGTAGCACAGCCCCAGGCATATGGGATTCCCTTGCCTGGATACCTTGCTAATGAACTGGATCAAAAATGGCAAAAAAACGTCAGTCTGAACTTAGCTTTTTGTTCAAACAATGTTCACTCCTGCAGAGGCAGCAGTTATTCCCCATGTCAGTAGTCACTAGCATGATTCTTTGGAACAGAATTCAAAACCTTTGTTCAGCATCTGAAATGAATTAATTCTGTGATTGAGCTGCGGCAGGGTGTAATGAATAATCTCTCCGCAGTTACTCATTTGTACTTGCAATAATCTTCACTGCTTGTGTATGCTTTTACTTGTCAGTAGGGCACTGAAACACTGATCGCAGAAAAGTAATTGCCATTTATAGTCCAGCAGAGCAACAGACAGACCTACAATGCAATCATTTCTGTTCATACAGATCCCAGTTCCTTCTTTCTTCACATTGCAAGGCAGAAGACCCAAACCTGGATGTGGGATGTGAACTTGGCTACTTGGGGTCACAACTCATTTTGAATGTCCAGCAAGTTCGCAAAACCTTTTCTATGTCTCCTCTCTAAGAGAGGGTAGTGGGGTCTCAGTGCAGTTAATTAATCCAGATTAGGTCTTGATTTCAGATTTTGCCACAGTGTTTGTGATTTTGAGCATAACTCTTAAGTTTTCAATGTTTTTGCTCTCTTGCTCAATGCTAATCATTCAGATTGCCCATTTCACAGAATTTTTATAGAGATTAATTGATTATTATTTCTACCATGTTCAGCTACTGCAGTGAAAAAAGCATCAGAGGGTTTTAAAAAAAGAGTATTAGTTGTCTTTCAGCTGCAAGTAAGTTAAATAAAATCAAGACTATTTATCCCCCTTATTAAAGAGTTGACTGCAGCACTCATACTTAGAAAGGAACATCATCTTCATGAACAAGTTCTGCTGACTGTGTTAGAACTTCCTCCCTAACCAGTTCATTCACCTACATTAAGGATATTAATGGTCTTCTCCAGAAGGAACAACATCCTACAGTGCAGGTTTTGTGCAAACATACCTCTATGAAAACTCCTGATACCAATATACACAGCATGCCAAGAAAAGTACATGCCAAAAGAGCAAGTACTGGATTATTCCTTTCAGATGACGAATAATAATGCCACGGTTTATTGAAAAATGTCTGCATTTGGATAGTCTCCTGTTTCCCTTTTCAGGGCTAGGCATGTTATTTCTCCAGGTTCTGTGAGGTTTTGTTTCAATTGTCAGGAGAAATGTTGTTAAACCTTTCATTCTCTCTCATTTTTACTCCATTTATTATTTTTAAAACAATGAATGACCAAAACTTGGCTTTATCAAGGATGATAGTTCAGTTTCTTGCTATGAGACATCATTTAAGGGCCATTTGTGGACTTTACATTTGCTTATGCACTTAATTTGGCTGATGCAATGCCAGTTTTTTAAGGACTCGCTTATAAATGTCTTTCTGGCATTTTGGCTGGAACTAATACCAGGAAAAAAAACAATGGATAAAATAAAATTGCTGAAATAAATGACCTGCATTTGTCTTTAATGGAAAAGGCTAACTATCAAAGGGGAGGCAGGCTAGACATGTGACTAAGTGGTACAACTGGTATTTAAGAGAAGTGAGATGCTGATTCTGTCAGATCCTCAGAATCAGATAATCAAATGGTGCAATTAGGTGTTTCTCTACCGATTTAACCAAACCTTTACCCGTTTTCACAAGTGGGAAATTTGACTCTGAGATTGAAGATGCATCTAGCTAGTGAAGCCTCAGATGATACTGGCTGCTCAGAAGTCGCAGCACACGTTGGCCTGTTGCACACGAAAAAATAAGGGGAGTGCTGTCTTAGGTGCAGATATATTCATGTGGATGAAAAGTTTTCCAGTTGGCAGCTCTTTTCTTTCAAAAGGGTATAAAACTGATAGGAACAGGCCTGCAGTTTTCAAGAACAGTCATAAAAGCTGTGACTATGGTACCAAATGAATTTGGTGACCTTGCTAAACAAACTACATACAGCTGTGTTTTGAATGACTGAGTTGAGAATTAAGGACATTCAGTGAGTTCGTGAGGCTTTGGGTAGTTATCTTTTGGTAGGGTAGGTGAAAGAAGAGGAGGATCGTCATTCCAGACACATTTGCAAAAAAGTCAGGAGCAGTTACGCAAATATACTACAGGACAAGCAGAAAAAGGAAAATGGTGCTTTTCTGAACCTTCCTAAAATATAATGTTCGCTGTGGGATATAGGAGTGTCTGGATCATGGCAATGTTGAGAATTGTTTCTATAGTGTATAGTGCACAGATAGTTTATAAATAAGATTTGTAAGATAAAGCGATACACCAGCTTTTTCAGAAAGGGAACATCAGAAATATCTTTTTTCTCTACTGAGCCATTATCTTTAAATATAGGTTTTCCTCCCAAGTAGTATATGATACATTGAAGTTCACCTGACATCCATTACATGACAACTGGGAAACAAAAACCTCCTGGTATGCTTCATTCTCAGATGTTAAACTGAAGTCATTAGAAAGCAGTATGCAGAACTTCAGATAAAGAGTATCCACCATTAATGTACATATATTAGTCTGGACTAAATTCTAGCAGTGTATGTCCAGAAAATGTCCAGAAATGGATTTTGTTAGCTTACTGAAGAAGCACCTTTTGAAAGATTTAGAGAAGAAATGAACCAGGTCACCTGGAAAGCTCAGGTCAGTACGGATGCAATTTCCCAGGGCTCTTCTCTCCACAACAGTTCCACAACAGGAATCAAGGTTCAGTTTAAATACAGGTCCTAATATGCAAAGCACTTCAAGAGATTGGTTTAAGTTACCTGATCAAGAAATTACCTATGTGTCCAAAACCAGGATTGCTGTTGTCACCTTTGCTGTGATGTGATGTGGTATTTTCAGCTCAGCAGAAAACAGTTGCCAGGGCCAGAGACATGACTTTCACCTTGGACAGGAAACCAGTCTCTGAACTAAAGCTTCATATCTAAAGGTAACTTCTAGTGGACTTCTCTGCACTGCACACTCAAACAAAACCAGAAGGATATAAAAGAAGTCCTGAAGGCACACAAAGGCATTTATCTCATACAATGTGGGAAATGAGTTGAACTAAAAAAACAACTACAAGTTCTGGAAGGTACTCAGATGCTGTAGGTGATGCAAAACCGTGCAGATATTGTGTTAGAATGACCTTCAAATTCCTTGGTTAGAGATCCGTCCTCCTCCTCCCTCTTTCCTCATTTCATGAAAAGGTTTAAGCACAAAGTAAAACCAAATCTAAGCAGCTATGCTTTAGCATGCTGATTAATGTTTGTATTTACTGTGAACCAAACCAAACTTATCTGTGAAAGGAACTTCCACTGCAGTAACCTGAGCACTGAAGGATGTTTTTACAAATCCTTTCATTTGACAAGTCAATTTTCTGAAGTAATGTTTACTATTGCATTAAGTTAATTTGAATTTCAGGTAGTAATAGGATCCCTGATATGGCTTTACATTCTCGTGGTATCCTTAGCACAAGCTTAAGCCTGTCATAGCAATCCTGCAGAAAAGTCTGCAGTTCACTTATTCTTTTCCTCTGCTTCCCACCTTCATACAAGTTCTAGTTATGTCTTACTGTCTTGTGGTTCAGTCCTAACTGAACTTTGGTTTTGAAAGAATCAAATGCTATTACAAGTTTTTAGATTTATTATTGCTACAAATCTGGCAGACATCTGGATTTAAAACTCCTCAGTGTGAAGACTAAATCAAGGAGTCCTTGCTAGGATTCTTCTCTGGCTCTAACCTCTATGGGAAATCCTGACAGAATTTAGTGCAGATAAACCTATACAACATTTACAAATCCAGGCAAAAAAATTATGCCTTCTGCTACAGAACAAGATTGGTTAAAAAAAAAGTGGTTTTATTTAATAAGCACTGCTCCCTTGGGAGAGCATGAAATGTGAAACACTTCTGAAAAGCTGCTGTAAGGACATGGGCGTGCAATGGCCATGCTTGAAAACATTGGTCATTTTTGTTGGCAGCCATAGCCCTTTCAAATCTATTCCCCCAGCTCCTGAAAACACAGTATATAAACCAAACTCTGGCGCTTACTAACTGTGCTGAACGGCAGAAGACCTGCCCTGCCTCAACCCTGGTCTTCATTGCCCACCAAACTGCGGACGAGCCCTACTGGGGGCTGGGAGCAGATGTCCCTCCACTGAGCCAGGTTAAGTGAGAGCTTTTGACCTCCACTTCTTGCCACTTTTGAAGCAATTTATACTCCAGAAGTATTAAGAAAGATAACAACTGCTTTTGATCTCTCAATGGGAGGGTAGGTCTAGAAGTCCTGAACAGGGTTTAAATAACAGGATACGAGTTATGACTGGATTTATGTCCCCTACTGGGGTGACAAGCTTGGTTAGTACACATTCCTGTATAGATGAATATTTCTGTAGAAGACACCTTTGAAGTTAGTAATTGGGACTCTAAAGCCTGGGAAGTTAGGGAGATGCATTGGGTGCAAATGGCGAGGTGCTGGTGGCGGTTGCTGCATGGCGGCCTCTGTGAGGAGAGGCCGGGCCTGCCCCATGCTGGTCATGGCCGGTTCCAGCCAGCTCCATCTAACCCACCACAGGGTGCAGGTGAGTCCCACAGCCGAGATGGTGGTGCCTCGGGGAATGCATGTGTAAGGGAGGTCAGTAAATGCCAAGAAAAAAAATAATAAAGGACCTCCAAGGCCAGAGTAGTAGGAGGTGCTCCATGGAGGAGCTACTGACACCCTCAAAGGGATTTCAGCCCAGGGACAACCCACACCAGAGTAAGAAGGAAGGAACAGAGAAAGAAAAGAGTAAGGAACAAGGAGTGGCAGAAAGAAACCACAATGTCCTGACCTCAACATCCTGTGCCACCCATCACCTCACCAAAAGAACCAAGCGTAACCTGCAGCAATACAAAGGGGAGAGAGCGAGCAGTCGTGTAGGTGCTGGGCTGCTGCTGGCTGGGACCAACCCACCAGAGAAGGTTATTTCTTTTAAATGCGTGATCATTTCTGAAAGTAATAGCTATTTACCACAGGCACCCTTCTAAAAGATAAAAGGAAACGTCATGATGTTGCTGAGAGCCCATCAGGTAAAGGAAATTATCGTGGAAATCAGCTGAGTCTTCTAGGTTCAAATTTATACCCACTGTCTTCATAATAATAATAAAAAAAAATGAACTAACTGGAAAAAGAGATCCTCAGTTTGAGCTTCAGGTGGGAGTACCTGATACGCAGCTGAAGGCTGCAGTTTCATCCCTAGGCTGTAAGATGTGGCCCACTTGGGCCCACTTTAGAGGTGGGCCCAAGCCAACCTCATGCNAGATCTCCAGATCTTAACGATAACTTGAAAGACAAATTAAAAGCCAAAAAGGCAACAGCAGTAAGTGGATCTTTAAAAGTCTTCTATTAGAATGTTCCAAAGTGGCTGAGGAAAATACATCATTGAAAAGGACTTTAGTTGTCTCTTTTACTTGAAAAATACCACCTTCAACACACCTGTAGCTGGCACTTTTTCTTTTTATCCAGGTTTGCACAGATATTTTTGGTGAAGGCAGAAGAATCCTGGCTCATCACTACTGTTCAGCACCACTCGATGCATCCAAGATCCAAGAAGTTGTCGAAACAGGTGAAAGCTGTTCTCAATAACACTGAGACAAAACCAATATACCATCCTCAGTCTGTTTATATGGTGTACTTCTGTCTGCTGTGCTCATTGATTGCACGTGCTCAGTATCTCACAGGATCTGATCAAACTAACAACAGAAGCAGAAACATTGATTATGAGTCCAAGTGCCGACTATTTTTTTGCACTGTGCAGCCAGTAATTTACTCTACACACTTCAATTAACCAAGCCAAACAGCCTTTGCCAGATAACCGTGAATATGATTTCTGTCTAATTGAGCAAGTATCACTTGCAATTCATTCTTGATTATAAATATGAACTGAGGCTCCCAAACCTGTTTTCATACAAATTCATGTGAAAAGCATAGTCTCCAGTGAGCATTAAATTCTACAGTCCTGATTTGCACCTGTCAATTTACATTTCTTTTAACTTAGGGATAATATTGCCTGGGAGTTTGTTCCCACATCCAAAGTGGAAGAAGGAGATGCATAAGCAATAATTCGTCTTTGGCGCTCGATGCAATTTTTCTGAAGCAAACACTGCTTTACTTGCTTTACCATACAAAAAGCAAGCAAATTCTTTAAAGTAGAAGTAATGTATTTTATTGGACTCACTGTAGAAACTGGACAATAGGTAAGTTTTCAAGCATAAAAACACTTCTCTGACTATGCCTTAAAAGTTTGTCTGTTTTCTCCAAATCTATCACTAATAACAGAGAAAGGTAAGATCATAGCTCTCTCTAAAAACTTGCCCTTACTTTTACTCTGAGATTTTATTTCATGTTCAATATCCTAGTGGACACACAGCAGCAAATCCTCAGCTGCTGCAGAGCAAAGCACCTTTCCCTTCACCTAAGCCTTGCCGGTTTTCACCTGCAGAGAATCCATTCCTATGCCTTCTTCCTAAATTCTCCTGGTGTAGCAAACTGCTAACAGAACGCAAATATTTCTTTATGTCTCATGGGGTTCTTTGTTCCACAGAACAAACAAGGCAGTGAAGCCTATGAGCACACAAATGTAAGGAACAGGCCCTGAAAGCAGAGAACTGCCCCAGACAGTTGCAGGGTGGCTGGTACCCAGCACTCAGGAGGAAGAACGGCAGACGACGAGATGATCCGAGCTCTGTTTCAGACAGCCCCCGCAAACGGTACTGTTCCTTCAGACCTCATAGCCCACAGAATAGCACCTCAGCTATAAATCTCAGTAGACCTCTTGAGTAAGGAGGTCACCCCACTACAGTCCATGATTTTTCCAACCTGTGTTGAAAAATAAGTTTAAACACACTCTTGCCTCAGCAGTAACCAAACTGGTTTCTGAAACAATTTGACCTGCCAGTGTTGCAATGGCTGAAAGAGGTTGTAGCTGGGCTGCAAGAACTCTGCTGGCAGCTCTCATCCACTCATCTAAACACTGAAAGACATTTAAATACATTTGTAGGTGTTCTTCAGGGTTTTGTTATTAAAAGGAAAATATGAAAAGTGTTAATAGGAAGCTTTATGGAAATGTGCTGTTTAGTTATAAACTACTTCATGCTGAAAAGGCACACATATAGGAGTAATTTCCGTTCAGGTAAAGCAGGAGAGCATTTCTATCCCAAACACACAATATTCATTAACTGCAGTCAAACATAAGCCACAAGCAAGGAAAAAAATTCAACCTTGGAAAATTTGCAAAGTATTTCAAAAGAGCAAGAATTCAGCATCTAAAAGGAATTTACTTATTTACACCAGATGTTACAGATGAAATGCAGCCTTGAAAGAAAAGATGGATGCTCTCCAACTGTTCAAACGTCAATGCTTTTTGAGGTGTGACCAGAGTGTGGGAATCACAAGAAAAACCAACCATCTACTGCACATCTTTTCCTGGACTTCTAGATTATGAACTTAAAACCTTAGCTGAATATTTTACATTTAGGAGTGTCCTATAAGTGAAAAGAGCAAGCTGAACCCCAAAACTTAATCAGTGCAACCCATCTTTACCATGCTAATAAATATTTCCATTAACATAGAATTATATACGTGGGCAAGGCATGCAATATAAATAAATACGAGACGCCTCAGACCCCCACAGTCTGAGACACCCTGTACTTATTGTAGAGTTATTGTAGGCAGGATTCTGCAGTTTCCTTTAGTTTGCCACAAATGCCATTAGTCCAAAGCATTTTAAGATAGAAGATTAGCCACAGTACAGTAAAATCTCTGCTCAATATGAGCATCTTTCAGCTGATAGCACTGGTGCATAGACCTTTCATCAGAAAGAGCTGTTGTCCGACAATTAGAGTCACAAAAGAAAAAGGTGGGATGATAATGAAAATGTCTCTTTTCCTGGTTTTATTTTATCTCCTGTAGCTCTCTGGAGAGGAACTTAGTTTTCTGAAAGGGTAAAATCCTCTCTGTCTTGATTATTGCAGACAATGAATAGATCCACATGTAGCCAGTGTGCTGTGTTCTCCCTTGACAGTTCAAACCAGAAACAATTCAGGCATAAACTCCATTTAGTAGCTGCTGAGACTATGCTTTCCTCCCCCGGATTTGTAAGCAAATGCAAACTATACCTTTATTCTCTGCCCTGTAAGCCATATGAATTTTGTTAAAGGTGTGGGGCCTCATCCAATTCTGCTGGGCCCCATGGAAGTTTTTTGACTAACTTTGGCATGAATTGGGCAGTAGAAAATGCATTGGACCTTGGGCATAACCATCACTTTTTGAATGTATTGGTTAAGACTATTGCACACACACACACACAGAGCCCCAAAAGTACACTGGGTACAAAAGAAAAAAATCCTGAAAGGGTATTTATTGCAAAATTTAGGTTAGCTATATGTTACGTTTACTAAGCTGTTACCCTGGAGGAGTCCAAACATGAAAGCCTGTAAAAAGATTTAAGGGACTTATCTGTATGGAGAGAAGGCAAAATCACAATAATAAATCAGAAGAAGACAACGAGGTCTTTGTGAAGCCCTCTATCTTTGACTTAAATTGTAGTCTGCTGAATGCCAGAAAAAGGGAATATGATTCTTCACTGAAGAAAAAAAAAAAAACAAAAAACCAAACCAAAAAACCAAACAACAAACCACCTGAAAAACAGAAGGTCTTTATTTGCCATTAAAACAAGCACAAGCTGGTGAAACTGAACTGAGTCTTATATTATGACTGTAATTTGTTATACGGTCACTAGGCTAATATCTGAGCCTCAGCAATCTGCTGACTGCTCATAAAAACATTCTGTTTAGCAACAGTTTTGCTGATACTGTGTAACAGATTTGCTGCATTTTCTCTTCCTTTCGCTTTATTGCAAAGGATATTTATAGAGAAATAGAAAGCTTGCTTCTGAGGAGTTCGTCTGTTCCTTCCGGCGTTTCCGCCCCTGTTATCACAAACAGATGATCAAGACCTGACATGGAGCATCAGCTGAGAGAGCTGACAAACCCTGCTGAAGCAAAAGGCCTTACTGATGATTCAGAACAAAATATTCTCTCAGGAGGACGCACAGACCAAGGCTTCTGGACACTGGCCTACGTTTGCCATAGATTTGCTTAGTAATCCGTCCCCTCAGCCTCTGTATAAATGTTTGCGTGTACTCACATATTATCTAGTCCATATGTGCCCCGCATATGATTATTTCTTATTATTATTACCACTAATAATAAAAAGAACAAGGAACTTGTTTGGCTTATTGCCGTTGTCATTAATCCTGCCACAGTGTGGGGGAAAAGGCTGCTCAGGTCTAGTTCAAATTAGTTGTCGTGGATCTTCCCATGTCTATTGCACGGAGCACTCACCCCACCACTCATCTTCCACTGGGACACTTTCAACAGCCACATCTGTATTCTTTTGATTTTGCCTGCTACTGCTAAACATAGGTCTGGCAATAAAATGCATTCTACCTGATTACAAATACCTGCCAGTAACAATCTCCATAGGATTTCTCACCATCTTCTTCCTACTGGCTGCCTGTTGTAGGGGTGGGAGTTGTAGGTTCTTAAATGATCATTACATTGCCATAAATTGTCATCGTACAGAGAAGTTCATCCAGTTTTAAAATCTGCTGAAAGTACTATCAAAGTAGCTGGACACTTGCTAAACTAATTCAGATACATATTTTAAAACAAAAAAACCCCACCAAACTGCCTGACTTTGATTGTCACTGGGAAACTGAATTAAGGCAAAAGAATGAAGGCACCCTCAACCCGAAGTAACAGCATGCTCAGTAGAAATTCTGCTATTACACTAATTTCAATTGCAATTGCAAAATTGTCTCATGACATAGGTCCTTGGAAGAGTTTTTGTTATAAAAAAACCTTAATCCAGGTTCTCAGATAGCAGGGACTGTTGCACAGAACATCCCAGAACAGTTAGATGAAGGGGTAACAGCTGGGTTACTGATGAAGAAAGCACCTCATTTTACAAACTTGCCGAAATCAAAAGCTCCCACTGATGTCTCATTTTCTAAAGACTGTAGTGATTCATCATGGATATTTGACCCATGGTTTTTGCCGTTTTAAGTTAAAAAAACGCTGCAGTCACTGTGTTAGGAGAAGAGCCTGGTTGCTTAAAGCTTGAAGGAAGGGATTAAGCTCTCCGTGGAGCTCCAGAAAGACAGAATCCCACTGGGGGAAAGCACTATTGAAAACAAGGAAAGCAGACTGGCAAAAGCCAAACTGAATGTGGTTACTTTATAACTATGCTCGGCAAAGATTGGTGGCTTTTTCTGTTAAAATCAGCTACATTTTACCAATGAGAGAGCTGTGAAGTTAATAAGACAGTCACTGGAAACCCAAACACACCGAATGCCGAAAGGGTAGGTGCCAACTTGATCAATGGTGCGAGAAAGAATCTTTCTTGAGCAAAGGACATTCCTCAGACCTCATTTTTTTTCTTTTGCAAAGGGAAAAAAAAACACAACTGTTTAGGAAACATCCTTTCTGTGACAGTCTCTGCAGATCCCATTTGTTATTCCACCTCATCCAAAGGAGCTGAAACCCACTAAGGACCACTGCAGGCTGAGGGCCAGCCCAGCCCCGCAGCAGCCCCAGCTGGCTGTAATGGCTAGAAAAGAGCCATGCAAGAAAGAGCATCACTTCCTACCTAGCTACAGTTCAACAATAACTCACAGGGGCCTTCATCCCCCAGTGGAGAACAATGACTCCTTCTGTCCAAAGGGAGCTACAGAGGCTCCAGAAAGCAGCATCCCTTCTTACCGATCAAAATCCTCCAGGGCAGCCAACAGACTCCAAGTGGGTCTGATTCAGGGGCTGCCCTCAGAGGAGGCCAGCACACTCTAGTTGAGGGGAAGGGGATAGTGCACAGGTTATTCAGGCTTTCCAAACTGCACTGTAGCTTTTCTGCTTTCTTCCTCCTTCAGTAAAAATCTGTTTTGTTATGGTCTTTTATTTAACACAGCGCTGGCACAGGGGGAAATGCTGCTCCAGGGAAGCCTAGGCTGTCTGATTTTATAGCAAAGGCTTTGGGATGAAGTGAGTGAGCCATTGTAGTTTATGTTTTTTAATTAAACTAGCTGGAAAAGCAGAGCTCTGCTGCTGACCCTGATGCTCAGTGCCTGGGAGAGGGTTATGGCTTGTTTTTGTCTTTGCATTTTAACAGTTTTCAACAATTGCCTCTGCTACATCTCTCAGTAAAGCTGATGGAAGTTCACACAACTAAAACAGAAAACAACATAGTGCTTAGCGTCTCATTCCTTCCTCCTGCTATATTTGTGGGAAAATAACGGAAATCTAGCATGAGATCTGAAGTTACAGAAATGTGTTGTGGACGCCTGACTGCCAGGATTCAAACAAGGCCACGACCCTGCGAGAGACCAACAGAAGCCTATTCTGAGAAGTGAGGGATATTGTGATAGAGCTCTGACACATCTTATGACAAATTTCAGAGGCACCAGAGAATCTGACTCAATTCTCACCACAACTGTCGTGCTTGGATGGGATCCAGCAAAACAGATTAGCACTTGAAAACTAGTTGCTAGAGGTGTAGGAGGGCAGCAGATTACGGTTGCCACCACAGAAGAAACTTCATCTTTGGAAAAGAATTTGTAACTTTATAACTATCCAAAAATTACATTTGCATAGTGCCCCAAGTGTAACAGTTCTGCATACTGGACCTGCCATATAAAAAATGTGCAACTGCATTGCTAGCACTGTGTCATGAATGCATCACTACAGCATAGAATTAAGCAACACCAGCAGCAACTGACGGGTATACCAAACAGCCAGTCACTGGGTTACACTGTCTTCTTCCATCATCTTAAGACATGATCTGCTCTCAAAAGGTCTAATAGTTCAGATCTCCAAGGAAAACATAACAGAAAGTGTGGGTGACTTAATAAGCGTGACTTTTCCTTTTGAGTAATGGTCTGGTTCAGTGGTTCTTTCAAAAAGAAGAATCTTTCCACTGATGTCAACAGAAGTTGACCTTTGCTCCCTAAGGCAGAGGTGGTGAAGTTTCTTGGTCTCTGTGGCTATATTGTTTTTAAGAAACTGTTCAATTTCCTTGCTGGTAACTCCAGGCCAATACACTGTCACTGACATTAACAGTTTGCCATGGCTGGTGAGAAGGGGACCAGGTCACACTGCAGGTTCAACGTATCTTTGAAGGTCCTTGCAAATTTTGTAAAGAAGCTTATTGCTGTTTGGTGATGCAGGCACAGTCAAGGACAAGAAGTCTAACGCTTCACAGCAATTCAAGGAAAGGAAGTCATGGAAAGAAACTACTGCTCTAGAAAAGATTAGAAGAAAGTAAAGGGAAGTGGTTGTAGATGATAGTAAAGAATTGCTTGATGAGGCCTATTTAAGCAAAGATGCAACCAACTGACCTGTCCTTCACTAACACCAACAAGATGCTTTCACATAAACCTGGTGATCAAAGGCTACAGCTACGCAAGCAAATAGAGCAGAATTGCATTTTCTGGGTCAGATTTTATACCATGGTTTGCATCCCGCTCCCACTCCCCATCTGCCTCTTTTTTCTCCCACAAAAAAGTATCCCTGTCCAATCTGCTTATTAGGAATAATCCTGGGCCATGGTGTGCCTGAACCATATCAAAGCACTACCCGGACACGCGCTAGTTGCTATTGACCAAATCCATGCTTGGGAGCATGCTAGTAATTAAATGATCAAAGGACACTGCTCCAACCTGTGCCCCAGCCCACCCCTCACCTGCTGATAGAGACATAAGCAGAAAAAATGGGACAAAAGCCTACTGAAGACCAGCTCTAGTGCTCCTCACTTCTCATCATTAGGTGTTAAATTATACTGCTGTCTGCTCTTCAGGAGGCTTCAGTTCATTCATTCAGAAGCTGTGTTAATGGAAGGAGGTTATTAAACAAAAATGGTGTGTTCACACCTCAAAAATTTCAATAATAAATAAAATAGTACTCAGCACATACCCAATAAAGAAAAAACATGTCAAAAAGGTGCACTTGGCCAAAAAACCCTTTGGGGACATAGATTAAGCTTGAGCTCCCACTTCTAAGAGATTGTGCAGCCAGGAACAGTGCAGTTACATCCACAAGTCTAAACTCGCTGACCAGCATCTTTAAGCAGCTGTTTGAGATATTTGAGGAAAAAACACAGAAAGCGTACTTCTAGAAATTATATACATTATCTTACAACAATAACTTCTCTTTTGAATTTTAAGCTTTTAGTATTTCTGTGGGAATAAAAAGGAAAGACAAGCACTGTGAAGACAAAACAGCACTGGAGTTTCCATTTCCATGGCACTTCATAAATGCTGCCATTCCATATGGTGACTTTTTGTGAACTGCTTTGAAAGGAAAGGAAAGGAAAGCTTTCAAAGCAAATGTAGTGGCCATGTTCCAAGCAGAGGAAGCAAGGAGTTTTCAAGGTATATTTGAGATTTACAGCTCTACACTAAACTTTGGCACAACTCACAGCTGCTTTTTTAATGGAACAATCAGTTTGGAGGTTCTTTGGTTATGGTTTGATTTTTCCTTCATGTGATTCTAGAGCTCCCTCCTGACACAGTAATTTTACCTTTCTATTCCTTTGGAAACAGCTCTGAAAAGCATATGATTGTTATAGAAAACGACAGACCCTGAACTTGACAATGTTGAGAAAAGGATTAAAGACCAGCGTCAAGATCAAGGAAATTTTCAGGACAGAAGAAGTCTCTGCTACTGTGCCTGATTTACCATGACCTGCTGCTTCCACACTGTTTGGATGTTTGCATTTGTTCAGCTGTGTTTGATCTCTTATCGCAGCTGGCTATCAGCCTGCTGCAGCTGCTCCTTCTTGACCTTTCGCTCAGCATATTTTCCTCCCAAAACCTGAGAATGCTAGGATGCACAGGGCTTCCTTGGGGATGACAAATGACATTGGCAAGGCCTTCAATACCTGCAAGGAAGCTCGTTCCTAAAGCACTATACATTAGGAGGAACACAGTTACGTACAGCCGAGCAACAGGAGTGCGGAGGAAAAGAAGAAAGTTCTACTGTTTCTTACAACAAATTGGTGAAACAGAGGAATTATGTGAGATGAAATATGTATATATTAATACCTTAAAATATACATCTATATTAGAACTGTGTTTACGGCTATACGGTGGAAGAAGAGAGGCACAGCTATCAGGCCATCTTATATTAAACTTACCTACAGTCAATGGACCTCCAACACTCGGATGCAATAACAAAAAAAAAATTTTGGAAGAGGATCCTGTAGTAACACTAGGGGTATGAGGATCAATTCTCTCTTCTGGAAACAAATGATGCTTTCCCAATCCCAGTTTTCTACTGTCTGTCTCAGAGATTGCTACACAACGCTCAAAGCAGCAGAAATAAAGCAGACCAAATATGCAGTTCTCTAGATTTCATCTACTGGTGGGACTGTAAGGGGTCACTTGTGTCATTGAGGTGTTGCCTGTAGAGCAGAGGAGGAAATGACAGAGGTCACCAGGAGCAGACAAAGAAGACCCCCATTTCTGACAGAGCTACAACAATTCTTTTCCTCAGGCTCCTCCTGAGCCACACTGCCAGTCCTGTGGGTGAGAATACATCACCCCTCTCACTGTATCGCTCGTCTCTGCCGGAGGGAGCAGAAATTGAGGAAAGAAGTTGTAGCTCAATGCCTTATGGCTTGTTTTCTTTTTTTCTAAATGAGTTTAAATGTACAATTTAGGCTCTTAGTCCCTGCCTATGTAAAGCAAATAATTTGCATATAGCTGGAGTCAGGCTAGGCAGTCCCTTTAGCAAAAGGATCTGCAAATTTGAATCTTCCCTGGCATTTCCAAGTGTGTCAGGGAATAGGAAAGCCCTGAGCTCAGCATGTTTGCAGCTCTGAACTAACAAGTACAAAGTAAGTTCAAGTTAGACCACTTCAGCCCATGACCTGAATTCCCAGGTGTGTGCATTTGTTGGGGTGGGAGCAGGCAAGGAGTAAGCATCTCTCCGCCCCAGCATGGAAGAGCAGCTCAAAGGACAGCAGAGGTGCCAGCCATTGACTCTCAGAACTCTGAGGATCCCCTTGTTTATGTTTTCAGTTAATAAGCCTGGCTTCCTTGTTCAGGATTTTTTCCAGGGCTGTACTTGGTGTTGAAGAAGAATTTTCTCCAGAGACATGCTGGGAAAGCCCTGTACTTCCTCTGTGGCACAGCTCACCCTTCAGGGCCATCTGAGCAGCCTCTGTGTAATGACCTCCCCGTCCAACTGCAGGGATGTGGGGACTGGTGGCACTGATCTCAGCCAAACTTCCTAAAGCCTGTGCTTCACCAGACTTCCTCTGGGGTGAGACTTAATGTCCCACAAATCAGTTGTTCAGGTTGCAGCTTTCTCCTCTATAAAACTGAGGGGCAAACAGCAACTGTCTGGAGAAACTCCAGAAGTAGCTACTAGGAAACAACAAGGTACAAGGATGACACTGACACAGGACTTATGGGAATTCAATGTTTCCCAACAGATTATTAATTAACAGCAGCCTGACAGGATGGAGGAGAAAGGAGTTTGGACTGTAATACTACTGGGAACATCTCCTTTTCCTTCTCCTGTTGCTGGCTGTCTCTTCCCTTTTTGCCTGCCAAGAAGGCTCTTCTCTCACTGATGACTGCAGGGTAGCTCACAGCTGATGCCTTCTGAAGTGTGCGTTTTTACTCATGAAGCTCAGATCATCTCTGCTCTTTTCATTATACCTGGAATGAAATTATACCTGGAATTCCCTGCTAAGGGGTAATACCCCCTCAATGACACAATACAAACAAGGCACCATCATGATTTCTCTGTTGGGGAGGTGGAGTAGTAATCTGCTCTGAAAACAGCGCAGCCACTCATGTGAGCCTTACCAATAACTGAAATCAAAAATCAAGTCAGTCTGCTGGGGGTGATGCAATATTTCTCATTTTGTCCCCATAGGGGAATTAAAGTGAATCCTATATAGCCCTGCCTGTTCCTGGGCTCCTTGGCTTGGAAGGCTCCTAAGGCAACTTGGTGGCCGGTCTAGCCGCAAGGCAGCCACTCATACACCACACCAAGAATTTTGGCACAAACACCAAAGAACACACTTGCGTGCACACAGCTGTATTTTGTAACAGAGTCTCTGTTAGTCAGTGAACAAATGTTAAATGTTAAACAATCCCTCAAATTTAAAAGCTGAAATTTCTATGGCTAGTGGCAGCCTCTTCCACCAGAATAACCACGTCTTGAAGAGCTCCTGTTAACTTATCCAGATGGCACAAGATCACTCACTCAAGGAACAAGCTGTAGATCCCAATCACGACCTCATCAGGAAACCCAAGAGCAGACCCACTACACACCCGTGGGGCCAGGATGGTGCTGTATTGGGCTCAGCCCAAACCCCGCTGCCACCAGGCCAGTCTGTAGCCATGGGGCCATCCGTGGTCAGGTCAGGAAATCCCATCAGCAGGTCAGGGCCAGCCAAGGACGTAGGGGGACATGGACGTGTCTGTGGGGCAGCTCGGAGGAGGATGAGGGTGACAGTCCCAGCAGAAAGGCAGCTCTCTGAGGAAGGAGGGGGAGCTGCTGAGGCATCCTCAGCTCTCATCAACCCCCAGCTCTTTAATGTTGCCCACACAAGGCCTTCACAGCTTTTGGGGACAATTCTGAATGTTCTCTGTTTGGCTGCATTTTTCACTGTTTTACATGCTAGGTATACTCCATATGTTTTGAAAAACTATCCCAGCATCTAGCTCAGGTTACCAGACAGGAAGAATAGAGGATGCTCAGCTGTGAACTCACAGTAAAGGTATGCCCCTTTGTTTCAGCTCATAGGTGGGGACACAGACACTGCCATATACATGTGCACGGGATGCTTCTGCAGAAAACTGAAACGCAAACATCACAGTTTGTACCTTTTCTTGAATCCACTTTTCCAAGCACAGCCAGCTACCACACTAGGAGAAGCCAATTACTTAATTTTATAAAAATTTAATGGGTAGCAGAGGAGCAAGTGACCAGTGAATCCAAGCAGCAACCTACACATATTTCATTTCTATTGACTCAATCATCGGTATCCTGTTCTTGCTGTTTAAGCATTCCTCTAAATATTTGGTGGCTAATGAACTTGTGCCTCTTTGGTGACCTCAAAGCATTGATGACTGGGAGACTGGAAATCACTGTCATTTTGCATTTCTCATATAGTTTCCACAATTTGCTGAAGATTACTCAAAATATACACCGAGAGAAGTGGGCCAAGTTTTGGGGGGAAGAAGTAGGAGGGTTGGGTTACAAGGGTTTATTTCTGAGCATTCTGACTGTAATTCAGCAAGACAGATAAGCACATTGCAACAGAGGAATATGAGGCTACATATACTCTCAGAATTAGATGCAGCCATAAAGAGCTTCCAAAACTAGAACACGTAGCACTATAACTCCACTAAACAATGAAATGCAGGAAGTGAAAATGCATTTTATAGTTCAGTTTTTTTCCTGTCAGCATCCCAGGAGCAAAAGGAAAGAATAGAGTGTGGGAAAGATGAAGTGCTAAAAGCCTCTTTAGAAAAGGCTGTTTTGTCCTTAAAGAAAAAATGTATATCTTAAAAAAAAAAACAAACCTTCATCACTCCAGCATTTCACAGTAGACATTTCTTGATCATTTACCTTAAATGTAATGTTCTGAAAAGCACAAAGGTTTGTATGGCTGGGAGACTGGGAGAAAAAGGCATTTATATGGTCATACAAAAAATCTGCAGTTTATTGTATATCTTGGGACCACAACCTTGGCAATATCCCATCCCAAGCTTTTTAAGTTCTCTTACTGATTTGATGGAAGTACAGTGCATGGAATAATGACAGATATGGTTTATAAAAGTTGATATGTTTTCGCAAGCTGGACACAGGCCTTAGACATGTAGGAGAAACATTTCAGAGTAAAGAAAACAGCTGGAAAGATGCTGTTCTGAAATTAGTCACTTTTTGTAACATTTGTTGTTATACAGGAGCTCTAGTTTAATAGGACTACTAAAAAAATATCTCCATCTTAGAAACAACAAAGGCTTTTCTTTTTCTTTAATCACTTATTTAAAGATATCCGACCTGCTATGCAAAGTTAAATTTTCAGACTAGTAAATCACAGGGAGGGTTTTTCTAAAGAATTTCTACAGGAAATTCAAAGAAAAACCTTGTGCCTCTAAGAACATTATGAGTTTCCTGGCATTTGCTTGGCTGGTGCCAACAGGCAAGCTTAAGAATGCTGCTATTTCAAGAGAATTGGATAGAGAGCAACTAATTTCTCCAAGGCAATAAATCCTGTCCAACATAACAGATAAGAGGCAGGTCTTTTGCTTGACATACAGACCTAAATGTTCTCGTCCAAGTGGTGGGCTGGAAATCTCAAGCTATCAGTTTTCTCCGGTCCAAGAGCCCATAGAATTCCAAGAAATCTCACTGGAGCTCGCCTCAGAAACAGAATCCCAAGGCAGAACAGAGAGGATAATTAGGAATTTCCTTTGCCAACACATACAACATCTCTTTATTCTGTAGCTAACATAGCCTCCTTTCCTATTGGCAGTATGTACAGAGAGTAAGACAATATGAAGGATTACAGATAAGCTTTTTTTTCTGTGTCTTAAATTAAACAATGCTTGACATACTTCCTTTTCTGGAGCGACAAATACGAGCTAGTGGTAATGACCATGGTTGAGCTCTGTTGAACACCCAGCCCCCTTATGTTTCTTACTTTTTTTTTAAAAGGTACTGAAAGCACAAGAGAATAACATCACAAAAATTCTCATAAGTGAGCTGGAAACAAATTCAAACTTTCCTCTTATGAAGGTAACCAACATCCTGCCTTCTTTAATTTGCCAACTCTTAACCATTTCCCCCCTTATTTCTTCTTCAAATGTCCTACTGTAATTTAGATTTTATGTAGACCATTAACTGGCTGGCAGAGATTCTGCTCTTTCTTACAAGAAGATGCCTAACAAGGTTACAAAAAAAAACTTCCTTGAACATTGGTTTGAGTCTTTAATTTTGTTTCACAGAATCACAGAACCACAGAATGGTCAGGGTTTGAAGGGACCTCTGGAGATCATCTAGTCCAACCCCCCTGCCAGAGCAGGGTCACCTACAGCAGGTTGCACAGGACAGCATCCAGGCAGGTTTTGAATGTCTCCAGAGTGGGAGACTCCACCGCCTCTCTGGGCAGCCTGTTCCAGTGCTCTGCCATCCTCAAAGAAGTTCCTCCTCATGTTAAGATGGAACTTCCTATGTTCAAGTTTGTGCCCGTTACCTCTTGTCCTGTCACCAGGCACCACTGAAAAAAGACTGGTCCCATCCTCCTGGTACCCTCCCTTTAAGTATTTATAAACATTGATAAGATGCCCCCTCAGTCTTCTCTTCTCCAGACTAAAAAGTCCCTCAGCCTTTCCATCATTGGAAAGATGCTCCAAACTCCTAATCATCTTTGTAGCCCTTTGCTGGACCCTCTCCAGCAGTTCCCTGTCTTTCTGGAACTGGGGAGCCCAGAACAGGACACAGTACTCCAGATGCGGCCTCACCAGGACAGCGCAGAGGGGAAGGATAACCTCCCTCGACCTGCTGGCCACACTCTTCTTGATGCACCCCAGGATGCCATTGGCCTTCTTGGCCCCCAGGGCACATTGCTGGCTCATGGTCACCCTGTTGTCCACCAGGACTCCCAGGTCCCTTTCCACAGAGCTGCTCTCCAGCAGGTCAGCCCCCAGCCTATACTGATGCATGGGGTTATTCCTCCCCAGATGCAGTACACTACACTTGCCTTTGTTGAATTTCATAAGGTTCCTCTCTGCCCAACTCTCCAGCCTGTCCAGGTCATGCTGAATGGCAGCACAGCCTTCTGGTGTGTCAGCCAATCCTCCCAGTTTTGTGTCATCAGCAAACTTGCTGATGGTGCACTCTATCCCTTCATCCAGGTCATTGATGAATAAATTGAACAGGACTGGACCCTTTACTGACTGCTGGGGAACACCACTTATGACAGACCTCCAACTAGACTCTGCACCACTAATCACAACCCTCTGAGCTCTATCTGTCAGCCAGTCTTCCATAAGCCCACCATCATGCTTGAGCAATTCATCCATCATGGCCTGACCTGTGCATGGATAGATGACTAGGATTGCAGGAGCTCACAAAAGCTCACAAGAGTAAGTGGTGAAAGACAAAACTGCTGACAGACACTAAGCAGTTTTGCCCCTGAAAGAGGTAGCTGGAAAGAAAGGGCAATGCTAAACAAAATCCAACAAGCCTTCTCATTAAGTCACAGCTCTTCTTGTCAGGCAGTGGTTTGGTCCATCTCAGCTAAATGCACAAATTTAACTGTCTTCAAAACTTACATGGTGATTATTTTTGCAATATCTGGCCTGCTTGCTACTGGCAATGTATGTCTCCTTACAAGACCCCTGTGAGCTAGGAAGTGCTGTTATCCCCATTCTGCAAATATAGACGTAAGTACCAATAATGCTGAGGGTAAATGGAGCTTGCTCCTAGTTCCAGAGTCACCACAGCATTGCAGTACTCAGTTTGGGCAAAAATTAAATAGTCAGGTTTGAAGCGTACTTCAAATTCCTATAGGAAGCCTGAGAGTAGAGCAGGGAATTAAATTCAGTTCCGTCAGGTCTCAGGGTAGCTCCCCAACCATCAGGCCAGCCTGTCTTGTTTCCTTGAGTTTAAAAACTGGTTTGATTATACCGCAAAATCTGCCATGAAAGCCCTTCATTTTATTTGCAGTATCCACGCAGAGGATGAAATACATTTGACTAAACAAACGTTCTCAACTGATTTAAACTAGGACAACTCTTTCATGAAGATCAGACTGTCTTCACAGTCCATCCCAATAAACTCAGCCCCAAAAAGAATGGATTGCAGGATCATTCATACTATTGGCAGTGGTAACTCATTCTTGGCTCCGAATGAAGTTATTGCATCTGAATAGTCATTTGAACATCTGCACTGACATTCAGGAGCCTGCAAACAACAAGACCCTATGCAGTTCAGTAGGAAACAGTGCTGCACAGTGGGTGCTGTGGGAACACTCGGGAGAGGCAATCCCCACTCAGCACACAGCTATGGTTACACATATGGACAGAGTTGTTGAAGTTAGTGGGTGCATTAGAGTGCTTATCTATTTACCTTTCAAGTGGGTGTGGGCCAGAGCAAGAACAAACAGTGAAATCTTGATGTGTTGCAATCACCAAAGGTCCCACTGAAGTCAATGCTGCGTGGATGCCACCTGTGTTAGCAAGAGTTACACCTGGCAATGCCTTCAGATTTTGGACGTTGTGCTTTGTGCTGCTGTTCCAGTCTGCACCAGTAATACTGAGACTACGTTTTTGTTTCATTACTTACAGTCTCCCCCCTAAATGAAATGATGCAGCTGAGACACACAGTTTAGGTTATTGCATGCCCAGGTATTTTCTGCAGTCCTGCAGAAAGTCGTGCAAGTTATATTAAAAAACTCTTCCATTAAGTACACCATACTACTTTATGTTTGCCGTGGGCTTATAGTAATGCACATGAATAGTTACAGGGACTCAGATGCTCACTGTTAACTTGTTATGCCAGTGCAGTGGCAGAGGGTAGATCTCCCAGAATGTATACGATGGTGCCACTGTCTCCCTGCCCATCACATACCTGCTGATACATGATAAATACTTTAGGTGCTACATCCATTTTAACAGGTAAGGAGTGGAGGACTTTTCTACAAAGTGCCACACGGTGTAACAGGAACAGCCAGGGACCACGTCAGATTCATCAAGTCCAATTACTCTTGAGCATGTAACTTCTGAGTTACCATTTTTGTTGTTCTTTTCTTACTTATTCCCTGTATAGTGACTTCTTAGCATCAGAAATCCACTTTCAGAATCCTCTGCAGCTCCAACATTTCTATCTGCTGGGCAAGGCACTCTTGCATCTTAAGACTCAACAGTGTCAAAAACCAAGTAATGATGCCCTTGGTAATTAACCACAATTCTCCAAGCCAGCTAGCCATTAGTGTGCAAAAAGCATGCAGCTGGCTTGTCTGGAACCTTATGAACAGACACAGCAACAAGGGCCCATGTCCTGGTAGCCCATATTTTGCATTCAGGGACATCCCTACAGATATTTCACTTAAACTGCATTCCAGACACTGGTTGAGTAGCCAAGGAAAACACAGCTTCACAGAGCTGATGCTCCTCCTTCACTTGATTTATTTTAAAGCACACATACATGTGTACAAAACTCAGCAGAAAGCTCAAACCAAATATCTGTTCATCTGTGGTCAAGCAAAAAAATACAAGATCCCTACCGTGCAGAAGGCATAGATCTAAGCATCACGTTAAATTTGTCCACCACCACGAGCAACAAAACCACTCAAAACAATAGTGCCAAAAGTGTCGAACAGATGCAACTTTCCAAACATTCCAATACTGCATAAATAATAATCTCCTAAACTTACACATTTTCTAATAAGGAAGAAACTATTCTTCCATTGTCAGACTCGCTCATTGACCTTGTGTGGAGTAGTCAACATGATAGAGGGAAGGGATGCCATCCAGAGGGACCTGGACAGGCTGGAGAGGCAGGCCTGTGCAAACCCCATGAAGCTCAACAAGGCCAAGTGCAAGGTCCTGCACATGGGCCAGGACAATCCCATGTACAAATCCAGGCTGGGCAGAGAATGGATTGAGAGCAGCCCTGAGGAAAAGGACTTGGGGCTGTTGGCTGATGAGAAGCTCAACACGAGCCAGCAATGCATGCTTGCAGCCCAGAAAGCCACCTGCATCCTGGGCTGCATCAAAAGAAGCATGGCCAGCAAGTCGAGAGAGGTGATTCTGCCCCTCTACTCCCCTCTTGTGAGACCCCACCTGGAATATTGTGTGCAGCTCTGGAGCCCCCAACATAAGAAGGACATGGTCCTGTTGGATCAGGTGCAGAGGAGGGCCACAAAGATGATCAGAGGGCTGGAGTCCCTCTCCTATGAAGACAGGTTGAGAGAGTTGGGGTTGTTCAGCCTGGAGAAGAGAAGATGCCAGGGAGACCAGTATCTGAAAGGTGCCTACAAGAAAGCTGGAGAGGGAATTTTCACAAGGGCATGTAGTGATCAGATGAGGGGTAATGGCTTCAAACTGGAAGAGGTAGATTTAGATTAGATATCAGGCCATCTAATTTTTCACTTTGAGGGTGGTGAGGCACTGGAACAGGTTACCCAGAGAAGTTGTGGATGCCCATCCCTGGAAGCGTTCAAGGCCAGGCTGGATGGCCTTTGAGCAACCTGGTCTAGTGGGAGGTGTGCCTGTCCATGGCAGGGGGGTTGGAACTAGATGATATTTACGGTTCTTTCCAAGTCTAACCATTCTATGATTCTATGAAAGAAAATAATTGACCAGGAAAGGAAATGGTCATCAGCAATTAATGCTTCACAGTAACTGACCTAGCTAAAATCTAAACCCCTGGTTTTGGGTGCTTATAACTTTCTGCCAATTCCCACTTTTAAATTAAAAAAAAAAACCATGGTGTGCAAGGTATGTACAGTGTCAAGGCCCACATACATCTCACACTTATTCCTGCCACATGACTTCGTTAAACATTTCAACAATCATTTCATCTCTAATTTGTTTCTTTCAGTACAGGAATGGGCACCCTCAGAGCACCACAAGCAACCTTATCTTACATAGCACTACGAGATGTGTGCAACCGTAAATGGAAGATGAGCTAGTACAAACAGTGATACCAGTGCTTGACACGTTAAAGTAACACATCTATAACTTGTGTAAAAATGTTATCCCACTATAGTCTGAGTTGTCCTCTTTGCTTCCTTATCTTCCCAGTGGGAACTGGTGATCTCAGGGAGCATACAAGAGTGCTTCTCACAGACTCGAGGGATGACTGCATTGCTCGACCCATTTCTCCTCTCTGAATTTACCCCTTTAATTTGCTGATTCCTGTTTGGACACAGAGCAGTAGTTCACTTCAAACCACAACTCAGTGCTTCAGTTGCCAAAGCGTGGTGGTATATCAACATAAATCAACAGAGATAAGCCGATAGTTGTTAAGAGCTACAGCCGACATCTGTACTCACAATAATTCAACAATCCACACATAAACAACAGCTACATTTCCTAGTTTCGTGTTTTCATAAGTTAATGAAGAGAGATAGGTTTCCCCTGAGAGGTGTTGAAGCTCCACAGAGCGTTATTTACCCTTCTTTCAAAAGCATAATTTTCGCCAACGGAAATTACTCAGAATGCAATAAAACATGTTTTTCTAACAAAATGAAGTCCAAACCCTGCTTCCTGGACCAACATGAACTTTCCAATGGAGGACAAAAAAGCTACGTCTTAGACCAGGGAAAACAATATTTGGGCCCTTCTTTGAACCATACAACAGTGCTAAACAAATAGAGAGACACACATTTCACCTCATTATGCTTTGGTTTATTGGTAACACAAAGATTCCTTAATGATCTCAGTTTGATCCTGCCTGGTACATGCTGAAAAGCTTTCTCTGGTCCACTAATCCCAATCAAGTAATGGCTGCCCCAAATATCTTTCAACAAAAACACTCGCATCTTTGTCAGTGCTTTCAAAGAATTAGCTATAGATCAAACTAGTTTAGATATAGCTTAAAAAAATATAAAAATTCAGAAGCCTTTTTTGTGTCTGTATATTTTAAAGCTGTTTAAAGATCTTTCTTCATGGCTCATACAGGCAAAAGAATATTTTTATTACTAGTATATCTGCCTCTATACCACGGAGCTGTTTTCATTTAACTGAATCATCCCAGGTCTGCACTAGAAATTTTTACCAGTTTTCTACTGCAAGGTGTGGGCGGGATGATCTATTTCTTTTTTAAGTGACAAAACCATAATGTTTTTTCAGTTATATCATGAGGGGGAAAGTAATTCAGTTATGTATTGCTTAGTGTATACTTACAATGCCATGAATTTCTGCCAGCAAAATTGTTCTTTTATCATTATAAACTACGTTTACATTAGATGAGTTCAGCATTCTGGTTAGAGACAAAGCTTTCCTAATGAGAGTACGAGGCCATTAAAACTTTTCTTATGAATGAATGGCTGCACTGTTTTTAAACAGAAATTTATTTCTGTTCGAATAGGCTCTTCATAGAGCATTTTCCAATATTATAATCTTACATGTTTCATCCCCGTAAACAATAAAATACTAAGTATATTTAGTTCTTCTCATGTATGTTCACAAAGGAAAAAACCACAGTTTTATGCTACTGATTTTTTAAAGTTCAAAGGCCTAACAAAGAAACAAAATTATAGGCAATCTCTAGCAGTAGTGAGGACCAACACAGAGCACCAGGGATGACTTTTTTCCCCTGCACAAACATTACCTTTCCTGATTAAAAGTTAAAGAATATTAGCCAGATATGGTTGCTGGCTATTTAATAGACAGTTATTACAGTCCTTCAGAAAAAAAAAAAATAATCAGAACATAATAAACAAATATATCTCAATAGGAAGTGTGTCATATTAACGTAATTGCCTGATGTCCCAGACTTGCAGGCACCAAAGACCAACTGGGAAAGGCAGAACAAAAAGAGCTTTTGCACCACAGTAAAAACTGATGATTAAACCAAAATGGTGTGTGACATTTCACAGGCAGAATGAACTCTTTTACACAGATGTCTACTCTGACCTGGATTTGTAGCCTCTGAATTGCTTGTCTTGTGTTTTAAAAATATGCACCTAGATGCAGATGGATGCAACAGCAAAGACAGGTGATTTTACCTAAATAAATACCCTCAATAAGCATTTCTGAAATTATAAAGTTTTGAACACTCCAGAGAAAATCTGATCCAAAAGTTATGGCCTGTATTAGACTCACAGTTTCACTAAGTTTATTCAGCCATCAATCATGGTGACAAACCAAGTCTTGCCCTTTGCAGGCACTCGCAGTGGCTCCTGATGTTTGGGGTTTTTTTTGTTACCACCAGGAGTTTTTGGAACAATGAGTAAAATTCTCCAAGAATCAACAAAAAGGTCCTGGGTGCTGTGTGAGCAAGTTTTCAGAGGATTTTGTGCTGAACGTGGACTGAGATGGGAGCTCACACTGTACGCGATGTAGGGTCCTCTAGCCACGCACAGGTGCTGTATGGTAGCACCATGGCCCTGACAGAATCCCAGCTACACTTCACAGGCACAAAGCCTAACATGGCTTTCATAAGCAGTCCAACTGCTGTTCTTTTGCCACAGAAACTTTTGGAGTTTCGAAATTAAAATAAAATAAATAAAAAAAAAAAAAAGAAAAATAAAAAGAAAAGAATTGTTTACCTTATAGTAACTCTGTAACTTTAAGGTGAATTGTTAACTTGGATTCTACCCTTTGGGGCTTATTCAGCTCAGGTAAGTAAGACTGGGCTGTTTTGGCATTGCCCAAAGGAATGTCCTGCCCCGTATGAATACCTTATCTACCCCTATTCCTTCAGGATTCAAAAAGCTGAGAAGCATAAGGATTTAACACCAGGGAAAAGAGTTACTAATCCATGCAAACAAAGCTTCTCAAAAAGCCTGCTTGCTGCTGGTTTAGTATCCCTTCTGTGTTCTTCCAGCAGTTATCCACAGGGATCAATCCCATCTATCAATTATTGTAACACACAACTCCAAGGACATGAAGGTTTCCTTAAACATGATCTTCTGAAATAGGCATCCAACCTAGAAGACCAGGCCACATGAGAAGCATTCAGAATGTGGACGAAAACCCACATGGGTGCTTTGGAAATTTCAGAAATCTAGTGGTTTTTTAAAACAGACAACTGATGCTCTACAATGGATGCATCCATTTTTCAATGTGCTTGTCCTGCCTGACAGGTTTGATTTGACAAGATGTCCTAGAGGTCAAGAAAACACCAGTTGCCAGCCTCCAAAATGGAGCTCCTCCTCATCTTTGATGCAATGTCTTCCTGTGCCATTGCCTCTCAGTGCTGATACATCTTCAGATAGACAGAGACGTTCACTTACTAGGCAGATAGTCTTCCTGTTAGAATCCGAGACTTAAAACCTATGTGGTTGAAGAAAGTCTATCCCCTTATTTGAAAAACATTTTAAAGAACTCCCCATTTATTACAGAGATATTTTTTTTTAATAGAGATAAATGTAGGTAAAAGTTTTAAAACATATGATATGTAGAATATCAAAATCATCTTGAAAACATCATGATCAGAAGAAAGTTCACATAAATGAGAAGGAATTTACTAATTAGCAAACACAACTGAGCTGTAAACTCTGTAAGATCCTGCACACCACAGTTACATTAAATGGCAGCATGATCTAATTTAGGAATAAAAACATGGTCAGACTTCCATGTTTGGGGTCTCAGGTGAGAGGATGAATATCTCCTATGACAGATAACTTGTAGCATCTCCAGTAATTGTGTTGAAACAATTTTGTAATACTAAGATAGTTTTTTTCAAATGTTCTCTATTTTGCTGCAAAGACTTACTAAACATGCTAGAAAAATAAAGGTATTCAGACCAAAAAGAGAACAAATCGGAAATAATAAGTGAATAAATAGAATCTACTTCTTTAAAAAATATCCAAATTACAGAAAGAGTCCAATAAATCAAACCATTTACTCCTTGAAAGAGAATTTTACTGTATCATTGGCACTAACTCTTTCAATGTCCAGTTAGCCATTACTTCATCAAAATTACAAGTAGAAGAATTACTGGTGTGCTCAGGCTGTCTTCAGATCTCCCAGTATTTTTTCATTAATGTTAATATGCCATTAGAACATTCTACACTCGAGCTAGTGACTCACGATATTAGATATAGCCCTGAAGCAATCAAAAGAGTCACAAATATCTCATAGCACACTTTAGCAGCAATGCCCTGTAAAATAGCCTTTGCATCTGAAATTCATCACTTCCTAAGCGACCTCATAAAAATGGTAACTGTAGAGATGCCTGCAGAAATGCAGGCTGTACACGGGCCCCTCTTCCACAAGTCACTTCACAGTGCTGTTATTAGCATTCAGGAGGGGTAGAGCTGGCTGGTAGGGAGCAAAGCACTGACTGTCATCTCCTCATGTTGAATCAGTCACCACTGATACGAGGTAGTGAATAATGTACTATAAAGTGAGCGCTTCTGCAGATAATGGCAAAACCTCAAACCGAAAGTAAGGTCATTATTGAGTGTAAAGCATGATACCCATTTCACAGTGTTTTTTACTTAATAATACTGACAGTGAATAAAGCCTTTTAAATGCAGTAAAATAACTGTTATTTGGTGGCATCTAGGAATCAAACAACCAAGTTTAAGATACCTCTGATGCAGGAAGAAGAACATAAAGATGCCTCCAGTTCCATGTGACACTACCAAGTGTTGAACACTATGACCGACCTGGAAAGGAGATTAGCAGATGTTATCTATACATCTGCAAATTGCACATCTTTCCCCAGGATCTGCTAGTTTTTATTTATATGGAAAGATTATTTTTCCTTCAGTATTCCACTAGCATTATCAACAGTAGTGTTGATTTGTAATTTATCATTGCACACTTTCACCCAATGGCAAAGCACCCACTCCAGGTACACAGAGACATTTCCCTGCAGAGTACCAAATCTGATATGGAAATAAAAGAGATTCTTAAATTGTGTGACAGAGACCTATGAAGAAAGTTCAAAGTAATCCAGGAGTTGTGTATTGTGCAGGAAAAGTAGAAGAACAGATTAATATCTCTAATTACAAAATGGGGAATATCTTTAAATGTTTCCATTTGGATGGGTAATTAACTGAGATAATGGTTGCAAATACATGGCCTGGAGCGTTCTTACTTTTCATGTTAAAGTAAGGCTAATATCCATAAGGAAGAAATGTTCTCAAAACGAACTTACCGCATTAATCAAGTCATGTGGGAGGACAAATTCTCTTCCATAAATTGTGAAGCTGCTCTTCTCGCTTTTCTCTTTAAACAGTAGAAATCCTACAGTGATTTCGTGTAGAGAGCTTGATGACTTCCTACTGCATGAGCTTCAGCAAGATTAATCTGACTCCAAAGAAGGCAATGCTGTTTCACTGCTCATTTGCATCAAATATTGTAGTGAGGGAAGAAAGTTATGCTGCATAGCTTACTTGAACATTAGTCTTTCATCAGCCAATTGATAAGGCACTGAAAATAAACTTTGGTTAAGAAATAAAAAAATGCAGTTTATGAACACGACTGCTGTAGGTGGGTATGAGTCAGTATTTTTATTTTTTCAGAAATGCACATTTTAATAAAAGCCCACACAAGTGACTGACAGGATATTACCTTGTTGATGTAAATAGGATAGCTGGACTGGAAACCAGCTAACAGATCCTTACATGGTAGAGGTAATGATAAACTCAGAGCTGCACATCACATCTCAGCAGCCCAGGGGAACCAACCAGAAATTCAGACCTGGCTCTTATCTGTGGAATATTTTCTTATCCATTACTTTTCAGATTCACAGTTTGGTTTGGTTTATGTCAACACATGACATGCAACACTCCAGAAAATTGGCTTTATCTTCAGACCCAAACTTGGCCACTCCTGCCCAGAGCTAGCGATGAGGGCACTAGGTACATCACGCCAGGGACGTACCAAAGACAACTCCATCCTTTCCTGGGACCTTCCCTGCCCACTCCATGCTTCTGAGAGATTAAGTCCTCAGCAGATGTGGAGAGGCTGCTGTTCACCTTGAGTTTGCAGCTGGGGACGAATTGGCATAAAAATAATCAGAAGATGTTGTCGCTCCATTTGGCAATAAAAGCTAAGAAGAAACTTTCCTCCTCCAGACATTCATATTGCTCCATATGCTCTTCATGGTAAACTAAGTGGCTGCAAACCCCCACCTATACACCAGTCAGAAAGTAGCTGAGCAGAAAAAGAGTCATAATGTGCTACAGCTTCCAGCTGCTACTCAATGCCCTCATATTTCTGGACTAGGTATACATTTTGTGAAATAACACCCTTAGGCGCTCTGCGGAGAATAAGGTTGTTTTCCAGAGCAACTACCATCAGTCTCTATACACACCACAAAATTGCTGTAATCCTCATTGTTCTAAATGACTGCCTGAGACTTAGTAAAAACACTTTGGTTATATCAGATAAACATGAAGATCTTAAACGTACCTGCTGAGAGACTGGAGATGTGAGATGTGAGGTACAGCAAGCAGAAAAGCAGCAAGGAGGAAGCGAGGAGGGATGTTCAAAGATTAGAGGATATTTTGTCTCTAAAACACATTTCTGGAAACAAAACAAGGAAGAAGCACTTCATGCAATGATGAGATGACAAGAAATTGTAAAATAAAAGGCATCACATAGGAAGGAGATGGGAAAAAAATATAGCAGGAACAAAAGGAGGGAATACGGCAATAATTCAGATTGCAAGCAACAGCGAGAGGTTTAAATTCCAGATTTAATGTTCATGGTCAGGCTAAACCAGAAATAGATGCAAAATGTATTCAGACCCTATTCATCCACAACGAACAAAGCTACGTTAGCTTTCTTTCCAACAGTTCCTAATACCTCTGTACAAGGCTTGTACAGCTACCCACATCTTAGCCACTAGACTGCCTGGGATCTTTCCTTTGCTAGTTTAGAAGCTGTGGCTATGAATTAATCCTGCACCTTTTACCAATGGTCAGACATTAATTACGGTGGTGACTTTTGACGTGTGTGTATGTGTCTGTGTGTGGTGGGGAGGCATAATGAGGGAAAGCATAGCAACAAGCTCTTGTTCTGGGCTGGCTTGTCTCAGCCAGTTTCTATTCCAGTTTCCAGACCAAGAACACACTGCTTGTTCGTGGTCTGTGGAGACCTAACTTGTTAAAGGCTTTTTGGCTGTCCTCCTCATTTCCACTTGCTAAATTGCCATAAAAAGCAGTTATGTTATGGCAGGGATTTTCACCTTTGGCATTTCTGAAATGTCAAGCCTTAAGCCTTCTTGTTTTTCACGTTACTTCCCTGTGTCAGCAAGCGGTGTAGCTTCGAGAAACGTGCTGTGTAGTCATGATTAGCAGATGAAAAGTCCTAAAGCATTGTGAACTGGGAGGCCAAGAAGCAAGTGTGATCCATTTGCTGGTTTGAAAAGGTCCCTGCTTAATCATTATGCTTTCAAGGCAACCTTGCTTAAGAGAAAGGGGCCCCTTAAAAGAAAATTCTTTTTTCTCAGTGCTACTCGTGTGTGTGCCAGTGGTGCTGGCATGGAGAGACTCAGACCCTTCCCAGGATCCTTGCTCCAGCCCCAGCCCCCGATTCTTCTTCATCTTATTCAGTGGTTTACTTCCAAATTCACAGCTAAGACTTGTTGGAGAGGGTCTTGATTCAGAAGTCCGCTAAATCTCCTCACAAGAACAGAAGGCAGAAAAGATATGATGAGGCATCACGGGAAACCACATCTTGTAACCGCTCTTCACAAATATCTTCATAAGATAAATAATGAAATAAATAGAGGTTTCCAGAAATGGAAATGGGTATAACTCTTACAATAAAGGAAAACAAAACAAAAAGAAAAAACCAACAAAACAAAACAGGTCTGCAAAGTGCAGACATGGGAGATGCTCTTAGTTCAACTGTACTGGAGGGTGAGAGGGCAAAAGGTCTGAAGTGAGAAAGGGAGTTTCCTCAAGGTGGAGAAGGGGCTTTTACAGTAGCTTTTGCTTTTTATTCAAAATGGTTTTGTTTGTGCATGTTGTTTAGCTACTCCAGTTACTAAAAAATTTGCCTTGTCCATAGACCAACACAACGTTCCATTGTTCTGTAAGAGGTCTAAACATCCTCTCTTCACTGCAACATGAGTATCCCCCCCCATCCACTTTAAGATCAAGCACAAGTTGATCGGATAATGCTGGGCTAATACTAATTGTACATATCGTAAAAGCTGAGCCTATGGCCCTAAATTCACGTGCTGCACACTGTCTCTCTCTTGCCATGGTACCTAGCCCAAGCAACCTCAAATTGAAACAATGCATTTCTTCAACGCCTACTCAGCTTTGCTCTTGCTTTTCTCAAGAAATGTCAATTTGTTTCCTTCACTTAGACTTCTTTTTTGCACCTCTCTAATGTCATCCAAAAGGGAAAAAAGAAAAGAAAAAAGTAAAATCAGCCAGGCTACAGTTACTTTGACTGACCTAACCATAACTACTAACGAGTACAAAAAGCCTTGGGAAACCATCACCACAAGAAATGTAGTTAATCTAAAAATATTGCAACGCAGTTTGACTGGGACTCAATCACCATGTTTTAAACAAAGGTTTTTCTTTTATTGTTTGTTTTCATGCAAAGGTCACAAGAAAGTCAACTATTATGTTCTGTAAGTATAAACTCTGAAAGATCTTGCAATTTTTTACCAAAACTGTCTCATGCCCTCTGTTTTACTCCAGGGAGATTGTTCCCTAATTAAGAGGTTCTGCACTTCAGAGCACTTTTCATAGAGTGGCTTAATTTCTGCTTCTGTAGAAGATTTGACACAAAAGAAGGTGCTAAGAAGGTCTCCGATAATTATTGTTCAGTAACTGAACTGGGGACACCAGATGAAGAAGATCAGAGCTAAAGAGATCATCCAGTTACTAGAAACTATGTACAACAGAGCAGATGCAATCAGGTATTTGCATCAACCTGCTTTACTTTTTCATACACACTTGCACATTCGTACTGCTGCTGTACATCTCCACTAAAAGCCGGGCACTTATGTGCTATGCTTATCCTTCTGATTGCCAAGATAAAAGCACCTGGCTTTCTCTTCAGTTACCAGAATTTCCAAATCACTGTCATCCTTTTTTAAGAACATAATGGCTTTTAAAAGTGGATGTTTTACATAAATTCACACAGGCATAGTAGTGCTAGTACGTTATTTTCATTGAGACAACACCAAGCTCTCGCTGCTTTGAATGGCAGTTCAAATACATAGATGCATATTAAAAGCCACTTGCTGAAACAAACTGAAATAATTAAAATAATTTCTGATTATGCTTAAAGAAAAGTCATTTCAGAGCAGTAAAAATTGATAGTCAGTCAAATCTTGTTATTCAGCCATGGCACATGAGATTTATGTTTTGATGCCTATTAGTTCTTTAATTGTTTTCCCTTCAAGCATTGATTTGTTGAGATTTGATAGCTCTCTGGGGTTGTTATCAATTACTCTAAAATAATTTGTCCTGAAAGAATTGTCAGTCCTCTTAATAAGTGGCAAGTCTGAGTGCTTAGCTGCATGATTCATGAATATCAACTGTTAATAAGAACTCCTCACTAAAAATACTAAAACTTCATTGCAGTAATAACAGCCTTTAATGCAGAACCTTTTCTCACAATTGTCTTTATACAAAGGTCTCTGTTTCACACAGATGTCAGCAGTGGCAGAAAATGCTTCCTTTTTAGGAGGATGCCGGTCGTGATTTCAGGTGAACCGCTAAGCAGGAGAGGAGGGGATCTGCATGAGAAATGGAAGAAATGCCTTGGATTGGTACCCAGTTCACCTTATCCTGAGTTGGGATTAGTTACACCTGCCTTCATCCAGACCATTCTTAAAGACTTCAGTGATTAAAACTGTCATGGTAAGGCTTCACCATACTGGCCATTATAAGGATTTTTTCAGTGTTTAAGCCGAGTCCTTCATGGTCCAGCTTATTTCTTCTTTATTCACCATAGACATCAACAAGCGATGATACTTTTTCCCCTATGAAGTATATTCCTGTTGCTTTGGAAGATCCATTACTATTCTTTTCCTGAGGCTAAATAACTTTAATATTTCCAGTCTTTCCTCAGTGGTGAAATTTTCTACACCTGAAATAATTCTTTTCAGCAAACATGTCCATCTCAGCCAGAAACCCGAACAGGAAAGCAAGTCCAGCCAAATTTCATAGGTATCATTTTACCATAGACACATAGTGGGAAGCGCTCCAAAAGCCCACTGTGACTTCTGAATGCAACAGGTATCCTGTGTGTAAGCACCTACTACATGGCTCCATACATTTATGTAAAATCATACATATAGAGTTAAAAATGAAAGCCACATGAAAATATGAGAAAATACCCAAGAAAACAGTGATGATGGAAAAAGTAGCAATAACGAGATGAATATAAGCACTCAGAATGCTTAGGTTAAAGGTTTACTGGGATTTCTGTGCACTTCAACAAGTCAGATGAGAATAAGAGGGAAACTTTATATATCTCAGCCTTTGATTCTACTATGACTTCAGTGGAGTGCTGTATCAGATCATGACACACAAATATTCATGTTTCAAAGGGGACTTTAAGAAAAAAAAAAATCCAGAAACATTAAAACAAGAGCAGCTAAAATAACTAAAAGATGAGAAAATGGCCCTACAGAGAAGCATCAAATGAATCCAGCATATTTAATTCATAAAGGTACTCAGTTACATCCTTTGCGATTATAAATACATTGAAGTTCTAGAGACAAAGCAGTATCGAGACAAATAATTGGAAGCTGAAGCCAAGCAAATAAGATTCAAAATCAACTCAGTCCACTAGTGTAGGAGACAAAACTGCTCAGAGTATTTCCCTGGACCTATAGATCTGTCAGTTGACTTTTGGACAGTAGACTGTGTGCATTAAATGTCAAGAAGCTGCACTTATATCAAAATCTGATTAGGTTAATAAAGCAATTTCCAAACTTGCTGAGTTTTGAAATTCACTTAATTCACTGGGTTGTGGTCAGTCTATAATTTTAAAATACAGCATTTTTCTTTTTTCAGAGAAGGAAAGAAAGGTAAGAATATGAAGTTTTATATTGGAAGAGCCACATTGTCAAGTTGAGAAGCTCCCTTCCAGTCTTTTTCATCACAAGAAAAGTGGGAAATTAGTTATTCCCTTTTTTCATATGCAAAAAATACAGCAAAGGTAGAGAATAATTTAAAACACAGGGATGAGAGGAAACAAAAACATCATAGGGTTTGACTCCAGCCTCCATCTATAGTGCAAACAAAACTCAAACAGGAGCCTTGCTGACAACCAATAAAGCTTCATTAGTTCTCCTTTTGTTCACCTGTTGCAGTCCACTGTGCTTCTCTATTTCTTCTCGAACCGGAACAACGTGCCACCATACCACCCAAAGCAGCATTTCTGACCTCCTCTGAAGCATCACACAGCATGTGAGAAAGCCTCTTCCAATACCGCAGTCTTGCAGCCAGGCCCACAAGAAGAAAAACTCAGCAGAGACCTTCCCCTGAATTGCCCGTTTCTGCACGTGGCATGGCCAGACACCATTCCTGAGATAGAAACCTGCTTGTGTGCTTCCCACAGCAAGTTCCACACGTGTTCCTCCAGTGTCCGCTCACAAAAACCTGCATCCCCTTTCTCCAAAATTATGTCAGTTTGTACAAGTCAGGATTTTCTGCCAGAAGTAGCTGAAAGACTAAAGACACTTCTTTTCCTGGGCTGGCAGTGTTCCTCTGTTGATTTACCTTATCTTGCTCGACTCTCATTAACTTCTCTTAATTTGATTTCACAGATGTTTAATAAAGCTACTTAAAACACTAGCACTAACTGCTGAAAACTTACGTATGAGATAGTACGTTAAAGCATATCAGATAAGGGAGATCTCAGGTGGCTATGAAATACCTTTGACTATCCAATGCATTGGCCGATGATAAGCAAAATACTGTGAGAACAGAAAACCGTTTCCAGAGATGTGCCTGACTGCAGTTTTACAGACCCCTGCAGAAGAACAGAAAAGATAGTAAACTTTAATCCAGTTTCTAAATTGTATTAAAACCAAAAACTTAATAAGGTCTAAAAAAGCAAGAGAACTGTTTGCATCCAGATCTAATAAAAAGGCTGGAAAAAAAACTGGAGGGTGATTCTGGCTTCATGGTGAAGCAAAGCTAGAAACGGGTCTCGATACAACATTGTGGAAACAGGCAGGAAACCAGCTATTATGAATATTGCAAAGGAACGTATAAATAAAATATAACCAATGAGAATCTGTTAGTGGATAATTCTTGTTTCCAAGCAGATGAACTTTAAAGGGAAGATATTTAATAAGTATGGTTTCCCCAGATAATGAGAGACACTATGAAATTGCAGGAAGAAAAAAGAGAAAAAGGGCGGGAGGGGGGGAAGCCAAGTGCAGCGGAGCAAGGAGCGGCAATTAAAAAATGCTGCTACAGAATGCCAGAGCATTTAAATAAAACAGAAGATTGCAGGGGGTGAGGGAGGGAAATCCTGGGAATTCTCCAAAAGCAGTTTAAATCCACAAAAAATGGCATGTGTGAAAGATTTTTTTTAATGGTGTAATCAAGAAGTTGAAGGAACCACACAATAGTATTTTGTCAAGGTACAAAAAAACAAGAGACTCGTGTAATTACCCACTTCCCAGAGATGAACAGATGGCACTAGTAACAGAAACGAAAAAGGCAATAGCTGAAATGAAAACATGGAAAGTTGATGCAAATTCTATTAAACAGTAGAGACGCGCACAAACCTGATAAACGAGCTTGTGCGCAAACACAAGGCACAAATCAAACAGGGGTACAGACAATACACTGAGGAGAAAGGGGCAAGCAAGCGACATGGAAAATAAACCAGCGGTCGGTCAACAGCACATGTACAAGGTGCAAAGAGAACACAAGAAGAAAACCAGTGATGTTGTGTGGAAAACTTAATGGAAAAACCTTACACACAGAATCATCACGTCGAGGGTTTCAGAAACAAATTCACCTGTCAGTGACTTCAAGATTTCTCACACAAGACATCAGTGATACACAAAAATAAAAAGTAAAGGTTTACCAGCCCCAAGTAAAAAACAACACAGTAGCAAATGAACAGGAAATCGGAAGCCAAAGAGAGAAAAATCAACACTTTTTTTACCATGTAAAAGTCTGTGCTAAATAGTACACATTAAAACTGTACAATAAGATGAGACTGAAATCTATATTCTAAACAACAGTCAGACACATGAAAAGGTATAAAGACTGAAATTTCACAGAGGGTGGAAAAGCCACAGCTTCCAACTAAAAGAAAGTGCATATGTTAACTTACTTGCACTAAACGTAAGAGATACAACAAGTAAATGTAAAATTGAATAGAAAAAGGATGGTTATGAGTCAGTCACGAGTTCAAAAGTGAGACATTTGTTTATCACTGACCCCGAAGAAGTAAAAATGCTACTGCAGATACTTATCCTTAGCATCACAAGTGCAATAATCATTAAGATTTTAAGCCATCTGATATTTTCTCAAAGACCTCCAAGTACGTTCACCACCTGAGACAACAAATGGAGTGAGCTTCTACAGGATACCGCCTCAGCACACTGCAACTTGACTGTTGATAGGAGCTGGAAGCCAGCTACCACATCCTGAAAAATAAAGTGGGGAATGAAAAGGCAATCAGCATAGAGCAGGAGATCAGCCAAGCAGAGCAGGAGTACCACTCCAGCAACAGGCAGCGAGCTGCTGGATTCCACATCAGCTTCACTGTCAACAGATGGTCAAGAAACATTTGGAAAGAACATTTTAAAAGCAAAAGTCTGCTTGATAAAAGTTGAGCCAGAATGTTGAAGATTAGGTAAAAAACTAGCAGAAAAGGAGCGTAGCCAGTGAGGAGAGGCTTTTTTTTTCCACTTAGTTGATTAGTGGGTGTGGGAATTTTGGGGTGTATTTTTTTTTGTTTGTTTGTTTTGAACAAAAATACCACAATCAAAACAGGTACCTCACTGAAGGGACTGAGAGATAGCTAGGGAACTGCTGAGACGGAGTGGCCTTGCTACGTGAAAAATGCATAAACTGCACAAGAATATTCAACTCACAATCAAATGGAAAGTGCCAGCCACGCCGCTTAATTGAGAATTTTAAGGCAGGCACTAGAAGGAAACGGGAAAATAAAGCAGAGGTATCCAAGCGCTCGTATTCATCACACTGTCAGGCTGACCCCGCGGGGGAAGGAAGTCTTCTCTGCACCCATAAAGACGAGAACTGCAGAGACAAGCTGAGCCAGCTTGAAAGCGTTACATAAAAGGTAGAGTGGATCATCGAGAACAAAAGTGTTGTCAAAAGCCAGAGCCACCGTCAGAGAGAAGGCTATTTCTGAAAAGCCAGAATTCCCCAATTCAGCCAAGGACACTGGGGTAAGTGGTCCCAATACTTGGAGAAGTCAAGCTAAGTTGCAAAGAGGTAATGACAACTCAAAGTACTAGCGGCAGGTTTTGCTGCAAAATTACACAGATCTACCTCTCCATAATATGAAACGAGACTCAAAATTGAGAATTTAGAGTATTGCTGGTCCCAGAGAAACCTTTAAAAAAGGGGGAGGGGGTGGGGGGGAAGAAAGGGAAAAAAAAGGCAACAGTATTTCAGTGGAACAGTATCACAAACTGGCTGTTGTCTTGCAGAGAGTTTGTAGAAATATGTGCATATCACATTACCACCATATCACTGTCACATAAGGAGAAAAGCCAAATCTTCTATTAAAGACCCCAAAAATGCATTTTTAAAAATGGAAAGAAATCAAGTGCACTTTTGGGTTGAGAACCTCTCCCTCGGTAACATTAATGCCAAACTATTTCAACACATGATACGAAGATAAATGTATATTATCTATGGAGCTCACGGGCTCCAGCATGTCTACAGGCAGAAACAACAGTAGAACGATCATTCAGAAGAGAGATGATTGCAAAGGTCAGTGCCCAAGAAGTCCAGGCCTCCTAGAAATACAAACAAAGACTTTGTCAGCATCAATCTCTCTCTCTGGGACAAGTTGCTACTGTTGTGGAAGAGCTGATTTCTAATTATCCTTTAGCATAGAAAGACTGAGCACTTCAGTGCAATACCATTAGTTTGGAGAGTGCTGTGTTTCTTTTAGGTTAGAGATAATTTTGTATTGACAAATACATAATGAAGTCAGCTAATCTACTCTAACACAATGTTTTTTGGTTTTAAATTTGCTGTCTCAAACAAATGTGACAGAAGAACAAGTCACGCAGTCTCCCCATGTAAGATGCTATGATCTTACATAAAGAAACTGGAAACAACTTTTGGGACTTTTTACTTGATGAGGACGGTGCATGTGCAAGAAGAAACAGGACCAGGACGCTGCACTCTTGTGTCTCACTCTTGTCTCACACAGAACAAGAGGGAACTGAAAGAGTCTGTGGGATAACTTATCTGTTTGAAATGCTTTTAGCCACAGGAGACTGAGTCAACTTTGCCTGCAATTTACCACGCTCATTTGGAAGCATTTTCTATCACGGACGTGAGTGTGGGAAGGTGCGTGAGAAGGGAATTGGTTCCTGATTTCAGTCTGCTCTCCATCCTGCTCTTTCATGCTTAGCTGCCAATACCTCTATACCATTGCCCAAGAGTTACTGTAACCTCCATGCCACGTGACCAAGAGCGGGTATGAATAATAAAGTGGAATATGACTTTCCTCTTCCCATTTCTTTGGTTTTTAGCTCATTCTAGTTAAATATTCCTCAGCCTTTTGTAAAGTGGATGCACTTACAGAGCTTAAGTCAACATAAAATTGTTTAATGAGAAAATAATTCTGATCTTTTTTCCTTTCTATTCAAGCAAGCTTTCTGGGACTATATAATTTATGTTTACTATCAAAATGTCATCACACAACCTTAGCCCAGTCCTTGCTATTGTTATTACTGCAAGGCAGTGTTTCACTCAGTCTTGCATAACCCGTTAAAATACAGACAACTTGGTATTTTTCTCCCTCTCAGCCTGATCCAAAACGTGTTAAACTGATCCAAAATGTGTTAAACAGATAGAATAATGCCCGGAACGTTGTAAAGGCTCAAGTTCGACATATTGCACCCACAACCGTAGCACAGCTGAACTCTATCACACCATAGAAGAGTAAACAAAGAAGCAGCCGCACTTTCTGGAAATTTTCAAGGCACAGATACTTTTAGGAAAAGAGAGCTGGGAAGCTGGTATCTGATTTGAATCTGGGAAGCTACAAGAGAAATGTGTGTATAACTCAACAGGACATAGGATAGTATGGATTCATTTTCCACCTCTGCCTCACACCTGAACTTCACAAAACTTAAGATTTAACTTCTCTCCCCATGAACTGCTCAATAAGGCTAAAAGGAATTTAACGTCCAGTAACTGAAATTAATCATCATTACACTGTTGGCAGTAGAATAATAAAAAAAAAAAGTTATTAAAAAAAGTTAGAAGTATTTAGACAAGAGTAAAAGTCAAAAAAGCCAGTTCCTGTGTTATTGGATGTCAGCATATTGCTCCAGACTCCAAAGCAGCATTACAAACATACAACCCTGAGCTCAGTGATGCCACTTTTAATGAGTTAATTAAAGAAATGTTAAATATCTGTTCGTAAAATCTTCTTTCTTCCAGAATGGACACCAATTCATTAGTTGTCAATAAATAAAAGATCATCAGGTTTTATTCTATGATAAATCTTTCAACTGCAATGTGTTTGCACCCTCCTCTGCTACCCACTGCATCCCCTCTAGCTGCTATAAGCTGTTAGTAGTGTTTCCAGAATGAAAACATGGAAATGTTCCTGTCTCTTCCCAAATGTCAGAACTGATAAAAATGAAACAGAGTGACATTGCCAACAGTTTTTACCTGATCCTGTCATCCTTGCTGAAAATAAATGTACGAATAATAATGCAAGGCATAACTCAATCCGACTCCTACTTAACTTAACCAAATTTTTCCTTCGACAGAAGTGGGAAGAGACTTTTTACATGCCAATACACAATCCCTAACCAGAGCAGATGTCTCTACACCTCTAATTTCTCCCCTGTAACTTCATTTGGGGAGTGCAAGGGGAGGAAAAAAACCAAAATAATGAAGAGGCCATGAACCCCAAAAACCAAGTCATGATCCAAACATCACAGTTTAGTGAATGTCAGTGTTCTCTCTGGCCATGATAAGCAGTCCACATTGTTTACAGGACAACGTTAAACAGCAGAATGTATGTCTGTTATTTCCACATAGCCACATGCCTATCACATAAGTTGGGGCTGATCATGATTCTTCCATGCAAAAAGGTTGTGAAGCAGTAGTCTAAAGGAGCTAGGTTTTACAGAGAACTATTTTGCCAAAAAGAAAAAAAAAAAAAAAAGATTTTTCAAAATATTCCTCTACCTCGTATCCAGAGATTACTAAAGCAAACAGCCTTACAGTCCTTCAGGAGAACCCAGTTAGACAAAGCCAAAAACCCTACAAAGAAGCAGCGATAAGTATAAATGTGATAAAGCAAAGCATTGATTTCCAGTTCACTAAATTGCTCCTTTCAAAGGCATCCACTGTCTTATATTGGCTACACGAGGAGATTACATTCCTGTGTTTTCCTTGCCTAAAAATAGCTGATGCAGAAATCCTCTTCCCAGAGCTCCTTATCTCCAGTATACCCGTCCTAGTGTAGTACTGATAAGAAGTCCTTCCCAAGGTAGATTGCCTTCAAGAGCTCATAAATTAATTTCCTTTCCTATTTCACATTCAACAAATTTTATGCTAACAAAGCTTTAAGAGCTTGCTGGACTTGCGTATTTCTGTCCCTGCAGTAAAAGCTTCTAGAGAATCTGGTCAAGGTCTCACTGTACGCACAGTGATAGCCATACATATTTTACAAGGTTATACAAATAATTATGACAAGGTAATCTGCTTTAAACTATTGTTTAAGGATAATTCTGGCAGTGTTGACATTCCCTAGCCACAACTCCATTAAGCAAAGCTGAGAAGGGCATACAAATGCAGATTCAGGGGGAGGTGTGAATAGAGAAAGCTCCTTTCTCACTCATTAAGCAGCTGAAACAAGCAAGCAAAGCCACCAGCAGTAAGTGGACTCATCTTTGCCCTTAGCTAACATCTCACTAACACAGAAACACAGAGGCGGGCGGGTCACGAGGCCTCAGATGAATGCAACCAGTAAAGACCCATTTGATCCAGCAGTGGTGTCCCATCCAAACTGTGGGGAAGGAAAAGGAAAGATGGTACATCCCCTAAATAGAGAGAAATGGGAACACTCCGCTCAGCAAATGCAAAGGCATCACATGGACTACGACTGATAGTATTAGTTATATTCTACTTACCTGTTCTATTGGTGTATTTCCCCAAATTTAGAACAATTCCCCTTCAAAGATCCCACTGAATGCAGCTTCTGAGCACTCAAACTGGAAAACTTATGCCTTAGAAGTTCCTAGACAGTCCAAAGGCATGGACATTAAATTTCCCTTTGGTGACACATAACTAGTTTGCCAAGAGGGACACTGAGACTACAGATGCAGCCATTGTGGCTGCCAACACCATGTGACAGAAAGATAATAGGAGAAGACAGCCCTATGCTGACCATGGGCAAAACAAGACAAGACATAGAGGCTGGAGGTCTCAGTTCTTGCTTCGATGCAAGCAATAGCATTTTTATTACCCAGCTTACAATAAAAATAAAATAAAAAATAAAAAAGTCTCCACAAGGGTCAAAGCAGCGTTCAACACACTTGGAAACAGAAGACAAATGAGAGGTTCACCTTGAGGTTCCCAGATGATAGGGCAGAATGCATCCTCAGCAAGGCTGCAGATGACACAAAACTGGAAGGAGTGGCTGATAGGCCAGAGGGCTGCGCTGCCATCCAGAGGGACATCAACAGGCTGGAGAAATGGGATGACAGGGACTTCATGATGTTCAACCCAGGAAAGTGCAAAGTCCCAGCCCTGGGAAGGGACAACGCCATGCTCCAGGACATACTGGGGGCTGACAGACCAGGAGGCAGCTTTGCAGAAAAGGACCTGGCAGCCCTGGTGGACACCAAGTTGACCATGAGCTGGCAGTGTGCCCTTGTGGCAAAGAAGGCTGACAGCCTCTAGGGCTGCATATTAGGAGGAGTGTTGCCAGCAGCTGGAGAGAAGTGATCCTTCCTCTCTACTCAGCACTGGTGAGGCCACATTGGGAGCGTTGGGTCCAGTTCTGGGCCCCTCAGTACAAGAAAGGCATGGACACACTGGAGAGAGTCCAGCCAAGGGCCTTCCAACCTCAACCACTCTGTGATTCTGTAATTATACCCAGTACCATTGCGATAGCAAAATGAGTAGCAGCTATCAGTATATCACAAATAACAAAAGCAGTTTCATAGTACCAGTGGTGGCTCTAAGGCTGCCCGTTACACTCCAGTGGCATTTCTAATTGTGGTTCACCTTACAGCGGGTGGAGCTCTCAACTACAAATTTCACGGTAGATTTCTGCGTCTGCATGTGTGTATACACACATATGTGCATATATGCACATGCTTACGCATGAAAATAGTGCAAGTGAGATACAAGAATACAGTACTTAACAAACAAGAACAGAAAAAAATATTCATTATCAAGATAATACAAGAGGAAAATATTTGGTTGTTACATGTTCAAAACCAGAAAGAAGTCCTTGTAACTTGCACCTCCAACCCCCTTTTGTGCTCAGCCCAAGTTGCTACAGGTGCATCTCAGCAAGCTCAGGGGTAGATCATGAAATCTGGACTGAGAGCTATGGCACAGGTGCAGAAATACCCAAGCATTCTTCAAAGCATTAAAGCATAAGTAAAGAGGTATTTGTGGGAACTTTTAACATGTAAAAGTGACTTCATGTTGTAAAAATTTGCACTGGATCAGTATTTACCTTTATTTCACAGTGGACTTAAAACCTTTGTTGCAGTACGCCACCACTGTACCTCGCTTGAGACAAAAGAAAACAGAAAAACTATTTGGTTTATAAAGCTGCGGTGGGGACGGACTCCACTATACTCCAGGTAGGAGCTGACCCGTGGTACATCAGCACGCTTCTTGGTTGACTCCTTTGCCTCAGTCCTGTGAGAATCAGCGAGCACCTCCTGTATTTAAGACTGAAAGCGTCATAGCTTCCAGAAGAAAATGACTAAAATATTCACAAGTCGGCAGAGCCAATTTGAAACACCCAGCACTGTGCCGAGGCTATCAGCACCGCAGCCACTAGGAAAAAGGCGCGTTTGAGAGCCAGTACATGGTTACGACGCCTCTGATCCGGCAGATTTTTGCTACCGTCTTTCATGAAGACTTTTCAGTACTTAGTGTAAATCCTACTCCATATAGCTCCTTTTGGGGGGATTTTTTTTAAATCTCATCCCCTTACTGAGCTAAATTTTTATCATCAAAGCGGGAGAATTGCTGATGCTTTCAGTTACGGGAGGTATAAAAGCACAGCACAGGAGAAACTAAATGCACTTTCAGAACTACATGAACTTGGATATTACTGAAATTAAGGTGGTAATATCAGGCTCTGAACAACGTGAAAAAATGCACAGCTTAATGACTGCTATGCAGGGAAGACTTTTATATGGGAACACAAGGAATCTTTGGGTGCTGTTTATACCAAATCCAATCTTCAATAAAAACCAAAACATTGCATACGCATTTTGTCATTGCCACTCACGGTGAAAGCCTTATGATTTCTGCAGCAATTGGTGCTTTTCTAACATATCCAATAGCACTGCACAGAGTAAGTTTGCACTGTTACATAAATTACATAAATCTTCGCATCTCCTTGTCCACCAAAGCTTTATCAATGCTTTGCCTTCAGTTACTGCTGCTCCTTCTGAAGCTGCAAAGGAGCAGGGAGAAAAGGACCGAGTAAAACCCGGATTTATTGTTTCTAGGAAAGAAGAGGTTGGACATTGCAAGATGAGAATGAATATAGGGCAGCAGAAACAATTGCAGCTTGCAACTCACAATGAGTTTTCAGGATTCCAGCCAGAACCTCCTTTTTGATGCCATCAGCCAGAAGAGGGAGAGCCCCGGGAGCGACTGTCCCTCTATCTGCTTGCGTCACCGCCCGGCCCTGACAGGATGCTCTGAACACTCACACACACCCAATAATATCACGTGCTTTGAAAAGTAACCATATACCTCTTTCCTCCCCCAGGCAATCAAGATAGGCTCGTGCTTTTTTATTTTTATTGTACTGTTTTGCCATTTCCCTGTCTCTCTGCTGCTACCCACCTCCCCCATCCCTCCCCCTCCCCAGCTTAACTACCAGGAATCATTTTGATTTTATTGCTTCAAACAACAGGAATTTCAGGTCAGAACTTTCCTAGATTTACTAGAGGAGGTTGTTAGAGACTCAAGAGATACTTACTCCCTGTTCTTACAGGTTACCTGAAAGATGTTGCCTGTTAAACACCTGGAAGGAAATATCCATGTTGAGGTTATAACAAGCTGTGATTAAAATCTTCACCTTCTCTTTGCTTTTTTCTTGCCTTGATTTTACTAGCATAATACAAGATATTTAACATAGCAATGGACTGACCTTGCAATGCAAAAACAAAAAGAAAAATACATAGAAATATATAAAAGATGTACTAGAACCTACTTCTACGCTGTCAACAAGAAACTGCAGAGGATGTCAGCTCAATTTTCTCCTCTTTGCAGCTCACCTTTCGACACGTCACAGTCAGCCCATCACTTCGGCAAGCAGGTGGCACGTGCTACTTCTCAGCGCAACTCCTGCCTCACATGAGCGTGCCTTCCCCCAAGGAATCCATCACCACCAGTTCAACTGGTTAACCTTCCCTTTTGAGAGTGAAATCGTCACTCTAAAACTCGCAGGTGACAATCATCATAGACTTGCCAATAGCAGGTCAAGCGCTTTTTACAAGGACATTGGTTTACAAGACTAGGAACTGGTAGAGAAATATGGCCTGACCAGCTCGTGAAGGGCTTGCAGCCCCTTCACAACAGGAACGGGCAGCCCAGAGGAGCACGTTCTGGCAGCGGAGCCGCTCACTTCAGCAAGAGGGTCAGAGAAAGAGAGGAGCAAGTCCTTGTTAAAAGGAATTTTTATATAGCTGATCCCAGAAAAGCTACAGGGGCTGGAACAGGTGACTGGAAGAAGAGACTTCCAGATTCTCCTCCAGGACGTGATGGTAAATTTACTGCTTAACCTCAGACCAACCAACTCATTACTTGTGTGTTGATGGCCACCACCTGGAAGTTGGATAACAGCTCACAGTTATCATACCTCACAAATATAGTGAGGCTTAATTGTTAACATTTGCAAAGCGCAGAGGTAAAGTTCAGATGAAAAGGTTGACTACCACTCAGTACACACAGATGAAGAGAAGAGATAACGCGTTAACTCTATTTGCTGAAGTGGTGCAATATAATTCAATTCTACAACTGCAAACAAATCAAGGGAAGAGTTATGGTAACACAAACGTGCATGCACACACATTCTCCTTCAGCCCTGATGCCATCAGCTATTTGTGCAGTACAAAGACGTGATCCTGAAAACCCCGCTGCGTTCATAGCCTGACAGCTCAATACCATCTTTGCAGCATGCACGAACGTGGGCAGTGTGTCTTGTAAACATCTTAAAATACACACAGTGGGAAAAGGACTAAGATTCTGCATATTTTTTTTCCCTTCTGTTGCAGTAAAGGCAGCATACGGAAAGCAGGATAAACAAAAATATCTGTACGTGTGCATAAGGAAAACACAAGACAACTTTACACTTAATACATTCTTTTTTTTTTTTTTTTTTTTTNGTTGTTCAGGCGTTGTGTCACCAGATGGCACGAGCACAGTTCTCACGATGAAGTGCCGCGCTGCCACCAAGGACATACAGCAGAAGCGGCAGGGTCCCCTTCCGAACAAACCTAGAGCATCGGACAGAAAACAGCCCCAGAAGCTCAGTCCCCCTGGCAAGGCAGTCACAGCTGATGAATCACAGCGACTGGAGAGAGCTGCGCAGGAGCGGGTAGCGCGTGTTCCCCGTGCAGTTCTCACGACCTCTTCACCCACCGGACAGGGCTGACAGCCGGGCTCACGTAGCAGATACAGCTGCTGCTCTAAAAGCAAAGGGCACCTGGCATCCTCCCGCCTCGAACCGCGCAAGCTACGAGACAGGCAGCTATTTCCTTGTAGTCAGGGTTCACCGGCTGACAAACGTACGTGACATACTCCCGCAGAACTACAGGATGGCGAAATGACTAGATGAGAAAGAGAGACTCATCTCCTACTTTAATGGCACTTCAGTCTGAGGAGGCAGTGATCTGTAAACACTTCACCACCGTGAGAAATTAGTTGAGAAGCCAGCCTCAGGTATTGCATTCTCTGTATCTTCCTGGAATAAACCTTTAAGGGATAGGAAGAAAAAAGAAAAAAAAAAATAATGCAAGAAGTCATAGCATTGAGAATGATTAAAAAAAATTTGGGGTCAATTTTCCCATCTTAATTTCTTATTTGAAAATGTTTCATGAAAATGACATCCAGAGGGACCTGGACAGTCTGAGAGGTGGGCTTGTGCAAACCTCATGAAGTTCAACAAGGCCAAGTGCAAGGTCCTGCATGTGGGTCAGGGCAATCCCAAGCACAAATACAGGTGGGGCAGAGAATGGATTGAGAGCAGCCCTGAGGAGAAGGACTTGGGGCTGTTGGCTGATGAAAAGGTCAACATGAGCCAGCAATGTGCACTCACAGCCCAGAAGGCCATCTGTATTATGGGCTGCATCAAAAGAAGCGTGGCCAGCAGGTCAAGGGAGGTGATTCTACCCCTCTAGTCTGCTCTGGTCAGACCCCGCCTGGAGTACTGCATCCAGCCCTGGAGTGCCCAACATAAGAAGGACATGGTCCTGTTGGATCAGGTGCAGAGGAGGACCACAAAGATGATCAGAGAGCTAGAGCACCTCTCCTATGCAGACAGGCTGATGGAGTTGGGGTTGTTCAGCCTGGAGAAGAAAAGGCTCCGGGGAGACCTCATAGCAGCCTTCCAGTACATAAAGGGGTCTACAGGAAAGATGGGGAGGGACTCTTTATCAGGGAGCATAGTGATAGCATGAGGGGTAACAGTTTTAAACTGGAAGACTAGGCATCAAGAAGAAATTCTTTACTGTGAGGGTGGTGAGGCACTGGAACAGGTTGCCCAGAGAAGCAGTGGATGCCCCATCCCTGGAGGTGTTTAAGGACAGGTTGGATGGGGCTTTGAGCAACCTGGTCTAGTGGAAGGTGTCCCTGCCCATGGCAGTGGGGTTGGAACTAGATGTTCCCTTCCAACTCTAACCATTCTATGATTCTATGATTTTTTTATTAGGAGAGGAGAGCGAGCTGACTTTTGCCTTCCCCCCAGCTGTACATTATTACTTGAGAGCAAATGCAGTGGGCCTGTTAAAGTGTGCTCTTACATAAATTTGCTTTTCATTTGTTTATTTGCTTGCTTACCTGTTTTTCATGTATGCAATATCCTTTATGCAAATAAAATAATAATAATAATAATAAAAGCCCATAGTGACACTTTAAACAGGTTTATTCCCTTTGCTATCTGAAAAGCTCATGCAGATTTAGAAGAACTGACGCCCAATATTAAAACTATATTGGTCAGTAGAATTGCTTTAAAATACAAAGAACTCATTTAAATCGAGATCAAGGAGAGTGCGATTATCTGTTCTGAACCATCACTTCACTCAGCCCACGTGATCTTCCTGGATCACACTTCCCCTCAAAACCCTTAGCTGCAGTCAAACAGGAACACTGCCTTCCCTGTTCATGATAGGAAAGTACGATCAAGACTTATACCACAAGTTATATTAGTAATTTAGTAATTTTTTTGTCAACGCTCTTCTGTGAAAAGTTGCAAAAGCAGCCCTTATACAGATTCCATTCAACGATACTCTACAGTCAATTTATTCACTAGAAACAGCCTCTTTTCTTAAGGAACAAAAGCAGTTATGGGTTCTATAATTGACTGGTCTCCTACTTTACTGCATTTTCATTTCAATATACAACGCAGAAAAGTTATACATTCCTCAAATGCTTTGACACAGTGACTATAATAGCAAGTGCTGAAGACAGTGGAGTATTATTAAAATATTACATATAATTTTGTCCCCATTTTAATGTGAAAACATTTGCAAGTTTTACTTATCCCTTCATTTTTTAAAGTGACTGAAGTTTGAGATAATGAATGACGAAGGAGAAAAGACAAAATGCTCACTGCTGTTCAAGAAACCTGCTTTGGAGGTTAGTTGGTTTGTCTTTGAAATGTAACAAATATTTCACTAGAAACCTTTTGTTAACTTTGTGTTTCTTAAGCCAACTAGCTATAATACATCTCCTTGAAATTACATACCAATATGTTAAATATTGGGTTTACTGCAAACTCTGAGGTGTTGCTTTATGTTCATTAGGACCTGGGAATCCCACCCCGTTTTGGTGCAAGTTAAAGGAGTTAACAAGCCCAGAAATGACACGATGATGTTAGAGCTAATCGAGCAGAGACAGAATTCGTGTTTAGCATTACAAGAAAGGTCACAAACTCGGGCATCTGAGCTAGAAAATACCAGATTTTTCATGTTGATGCGAAGTTAACATATGCACTGGGTGGTTGGATTTCTGGATGCTGTTCCCTAAAGCCTGAATTTTCTCCTCGTGGAGACCAAATGCAAAAGAGGAGTTGCACAGACAAGTAAAATGTGCTGTTTCTTTACATGAAAAGTTTGGGTATGGACACCTAACAATAACAACTTAAACTATGATTTCAGCATCTCACTGTTTCATGTAAAAAAATTTTTAGCAAGTTTCAGTACCTAGAAAAACCTCCCTCTGGGATTTTTATTTTGTTAGGAAAAATAACCAGAAGAAATCAAACTCTGAAGATTAACTCAGCTGACACATATAAGATCTCTAACCAAATGAATGGTTATAACTTTTATCTCCCTATGCAGTTATTAACACATATACTTATTTCTTTGGCCTCAAGAATTCCGATAGACTAAAACAAAAAAGAGTAGGACTGTAAAAAAAATAAGACATCGAATTTTGAATGTCCATCAGGAGGAAAAGCCAGCACAATGTCCACAGAAATATTTCTGTCAATCATTAAAACCAGCAGACACCCACCTACCATTGAATGAAGCAAATCACAAATCTCAACTCATTTCACTAGATTTATAGTGATCTACTTCTATATATTAAACAGGCATAAATATAATTGTTTAGGCTTTAGAACTCTTAAAATACCCCTAAATATTTTTCCAGAAGGCATCTGGTAAAATAACGCTGATGGTGAGCGTGGCCATACCGGAGAGAGCCCCGCAAAGCACCACAAAGATAACTGGAGCATTAACATAGGAGGAGAGGCTGAGAGAGCTGGGACTGCTCAGTCTGGAGAAAAGAGGTTCAGGGGGATCTTACAATGTGGGTAAGTACCTGGTGGAGGGGCAGGGAAGAAGACAAAGACAATTTCTTCTCGGTGGTGCCCAGTGACAAGACAAGAGGCAAGGGCACAGACTGAAATACAAGAAATTCTGTTTAAATATAAAAATGCCTTTTTACTCTGAGGATGGTGAAGCACTAGAACAAGCTGCCCAGGGAGCTTGTGGAGTCTCCAGCCTTGGAGACACTGAAAATCTGGGTGGACAGGGTCTAAGAAACCTGCTCTGGCTGAGCCTGCTTGAGCAGGAGGGGTTGGACTGGGCACCTCCAGAGGTCGCTTTCAATCTTGATGATGATGATGCAATTGTCAGGTCTATATAAAAAATACAGATGGACCTCACGTTAATACTCAGAAATTATAGTTTTCAACCAAAGCGAAGTATGCAACTGAAGAAAATTTAAAGTTCTATCACTTCCACAGAAAGACATTTACATCTGTTGATGCAACTGCCTTGTTCTGGATTTTTTTGGGGGGTTTTCATGTGTACCACAAGCTATCCCAAAGTGCATCTGGGGATTTAGAAACTTTATTTCTGTTTCCACTATAATTTGAGGTTTTTCAGTATGCTTCAGACATTTTAAACTCTGTTAATTTCCAAGTTTTAAGATTAAAAAAAAATGGAATCTGTAAGTTTACACAGCTTTCTGTAACACATTTTAGCCTTAACTTTAAGCTGTTCTAACATGACAGTTTAAAAAACGTTCTCAATTTCAGAAGTGGTACACTGATCATTCCTCACCATTGTTTGTGAACATTAAGTATAACCAGTGATGATGCATAAATAAAATAAACTGCGATAATAAACCCAGAACTTACAAGCAGTCAAGTGCCTTGGCACAGTCAAAGCACGAATCCTCTTATAATGTCAGGAAAATGACATTTTAAACAGCGTACTTGAATCAATTTTGAAAAAAAAAATCAAAATGCAAATTAGGAACATTGCAATAATTTCATATTTGAGAACAATTTGTTTTTTTTTCAAAAAAAACCCCAACCCACTGCTTTTATAGCTATTTCTCACATTTTTTTTTAATTCAGAAGGATAGTTTCAGCAGGCCCTGAGGTCCTGCAGTGCATCAACTAAAGCACTTAATCCAAGTATTCTCATCAGTATAGTGAATGAATCACCAGTAGAATTTAAAAATATAATTAAAAGCTACATCTTCCTTTGCCTGTGTAGGTTCAAAATGCCTACAATTCTTGTTTCGTACACAAAAGAAATACTTTTAGATTACTTTATGGTTACCTGAAGTGTTGATTATATATACACAGCACATAAAAGTATATTAACTTTGTGTAAATCAAGATTTTTATGGTTTATTGCATTTGTTTACAACTTTTGTGGGGGATTTTTTTTGGTGTAGCTTGACCTGAAACCATCAGACATATCTACATAGGTTTTTTCAAGATTCTTTTATCACACAGTGATCAATTCTTTACATTCATTTTCTGTAGCTCTCTCAATTCCAGTTTTCCAGTGTTTGTGAGTACTGATACTACTGAAAAAGTACAAGTTCAAACACACCTATACAAACAGACAGACTAGACAGAATATTGCAGATAAGGCAGCTTTTTTTTTTTTTACTTTTTATATATATATATATAAATTTGTTTAAACCAGGCACAGAGAACTTTGGAACACACAATACTGAAAGCCACCTATGATAATCTTTGAAGGTTAGGTGTTTGCAAATTCCACAGTCAAGCATTCGTCCCTATAGCTTTAACAATGAACACACAGATCTTTTATTTCCTCAGCACTTCAAGTGAATTGTACCTTAAACACAGCGGTTCTAGAACTGTACCATATTTAACGGTATAAATGAGCTAATTAAGTGCCACCATGTTCTATTCAACTGTGTGCTTTACTTCACAACAGAGCTGCCTGCCCAAAGGCCAGCCTCACAACAGGCAAAAAAACATGCACAACCAAACTGAGAGCAGGCAATGGCAGGGCACTTTAGGTACAGCGTAGAGGTTCATCGTGGAGCGTGACAGTAAAAAGCACTGGCCGCAAGAATCAGAGAACCAGTACTTACACGCATAACTTCAAGGAAAAATGCATTATCAAACTGTAGTTTTACATGAAGTTCAAGCAGAAACTTTTGCCAATATTCCCAATTTGCCAGAAAGCTCTGAAGAACATATCCCCCCACCCCAAACTTTAAAGATGTATAATTCTGCACATTCAATTCCACATTAAATCACAAAATAAGCACTCGCTTTTCAGCCATCCGTGAATTTAACAAAAACCCCTCACAATTTAAGATTAGTAAATGCATTTCCAATCTACAGCTTCATGTAACATTTCTAATAATATGTCTTGTTAAAGAAATTCTCTCAAAACATACATACAATATATACTGTGGGTAAAGGACACAGTGAACACATTATTTCCATTCTCTCTAACAAATACCTAGTGATTATGTGCAGTGTTTTAATGCTGATGTTAAAAATTACACGATTCCTGTTCTTCCAGTCCCGTTTTACTTGTAACAAGAATTAGAACTTCAGAAGTGCACATACAACATGGACTGTGAAGAGTATGAATTAGTGCTTGTTCCACATAGGTGCTGCCATAGGTCCCTGCGGAGCCCTTTCAACAGTCACAAACTCATCAGGGTTGTCAAAAGCTTCATAGTGGATTAATAAATCTTGAATAGCACATTCCTCAATCTGGAAGGAAAAAAGAACATGTATGTCAATGTCAGATCTACATTTACACCAGTAGCATGGTTATGAACTGGCTTTACTGGTCCTGAATGCCTGTCTGCTACAGATCTCTGAAGAAGTAGTAGATGAGGCATTCTTCAGACAACTTCAAGAAACCTCATGTTTACAGGCCCTGCTCCTCATAGGAAACAAGCCACCCTGGTATCTGCTGGAAAGGCAACACAGCAGGGCACAGGCACTCCAGGAGGTTTGCATTGGTGAAAACTTCCTAACACAGATGATTAAGGAGCTGACAAAGGGAGGCACTCTGATGGATCTCATACTTACAAACAAAGACTGGTCAGGGATGAGAAGGTTGAAGGCAGCCTTGGCTGCAATGACCATGAGATAGTGGAGCTCAGGATCCCAAGAAATGGGAACAAAACAAAGAGCAGGATAACAACCTGGGACTTGAGAAGAGAAGACTGATCTCATCATGGATCTGCTTGGAAAAAATTCATGGGATATGGCCCTGGAAAGAAGAAGGGTCCAGGACAGATGGTTGATTTGAAGGATCACCTCCTTCAAGCTCAAGAATGGTCCATGCCAATAAGCAGGAAGCCAAGCAAGAGTGGCAGAAGGCCTGCATGGACGAAAAAAAAAAAAAGCTCCTGACAAAACTCAAACAAAAAGGAAGCATACAAGAGGTGGAAGCAGAGAAAGGTGACCCAGAAGGAAAACAGAGACACTGTCTGAGCACACAGGAAGAGAATTAGGAAAGTCAAAGCCCATCAGGAGTTGAATCTGGCAAGGGACATGAAGGGCAACAAAAAAGGCTTCTACAGCAGCAAAAGGATGACATAGGCTCACTGCTGAATGCCAAAGGACATGGAAAAGTCTGGGGAACTAACAGCCGCCTTCATCTTGGTCTTTAATTGCAAAATCGGCCTTCAGCAATCCCAGGTCCCTGAGATCAGAGCTGGCGAATATGACTGCAAACCCACTCTCAAAAAAATCTTTGAAAGGTTGTCACAATAAGGATTGGTTCCTGAGGACTGGAAGGAAGCAGATGTCATTCCTATTTTCAAGAAGGGCAAGGAGAATCTGAGTGACTACCTACCAGTCACCCTTATCTTGATCCCTAGGAAAGTGGTACAGCTTAAGTACGGACCAAGAGCTTAAGTGGACAAGCTTAAGTACATACCATATAAATGGACGGTGAGACAGACTGAAAACTGGCTGAACGGGTGACCTCAAAAGGTTGTGATCAGTGGCACAAAGTCCAGCTAGAGGCCAATCACTAGCACCAATACTGAGACTGAGACTAAGGCCAGTACTGTTTAACGTGTTCATTAGTTACCCGCATGATGGGACAGAGTGCACCCTCAGCAAGGTTGCAGACGATACAAAATTGCAAGGAGTGGCTGACATGCCAGATGGTTGCATTGCCACTTAGAGGGACTCAGACATGCTGGATAAATGGGCTATGAGGAACCTCATGAAGTTCAACAAAGGGAAATGTGAAGTCCAGCTCCTGGGAAGAATAAACCCAAGCACACTGGGAGCCGACAGGCTGGAAAGCAGCTTAGCATAAAAGGACCTGAGGTCGTGGTGGACAAGTTGACTATTAGCCAGCAATGTGTTCATGTGGCAAAGACGGGTGACAGCCTTCTGTGCTCTACGAGGGACAGCATTGCCAGCAGATTGAGACAGGCGATCCTTCCTCTCTACTCAGCACTGGTGAGACACATTTGGAATGCTGGGTCCACTTCTGGACTCCCCAGTACAAGAGAGACAAGGACATACTGGTGACAGTCCAGTGAAGGGACACAAAAAACGATTAAGAGCTTGGAGCACCCAACACATGAAAAGACACTGAGCGCACTGCAGTTGTTTAGCATGGAGAAGAGAAGATTTAGGGAGTGTATCAAAGCATATAAATATCTGATGGGAGAGAATGAAGACTAAGCCATGCTCTTCTCAGTGGTGCCCAGTGACAGGAGAAGAGGCAATGGGCACAGAAAATTGCATTTAAAGATAAAAATCTTCTTTACTGTGAGAGTGGTTAGACGCTGGAACAGGTTTCCCAGAGAGGTCATGCAGTCTCCATTCTTGCAGATATTCAAAAGTTGCCCAGACACAGCTTTGAGTAACCTGCTTTAACTGACCCTGCTTTGAGCATGGGTTTCGATTAGACAACTCTCAGAGGTTCCTTCCAACCTCAACCACTCTTTGATGCTGTGAATGCATTAATCATGAACTCAGTAGTCAATTTGACTTTAATATAGGCCTACCTTATCAAACAGCACTGTGAAGTCATTACTAAATTATATTTAATATAATTATGTAAATGATACTAAGCATACCAATACATAATTAATCCTAAAAACTGATCTCCAAAACAGCTATTGGAAGCTCCTTGTGTTACTTCACAGCTGCAGTAACTTAGCACTTTACCTGGATCAAAGCCAAAGGTTTTTCTCTGCTCCTAATAAGAGCAGCTTCTTGCTGGAGCTCTTCTTCTACAATAGCCGAAAACATGACAGGTGCTATGACAGGAGAGCTAGATGGCGATGCTGCTAACCAAGGACTGCAAAAAAAAACAAAAAACACAACAATGACATTATGAGGCAACATCAAGAACATGGTCAGCACAACACACAGAAAACAAGCACCAGAACCTAAGCCACTGTCAAACTTAATTATGACTCTCCAGCTGTGGAGAATCCAGAACATGGTCTTCCAGACCTTGACTGCTTCTAGTGGTGCACCTGGAAAAGGTTAGGAAAGGAGAGTGAAAGTTACAGACAGAGCATTCTCCTACATCATACAGTGAAGTACAAATTTACAGTAGGCAATTACAAATGTGTAGGGTTTTTCTGTAAGAAAAGCATTAGGATGTAATGCTGAATTTGTCTTTAAGTGTGATACTGTGACTAGAGGAGACACTGATGCTCATTTCTGACTACCAGAACCTAATGGATTTTCAGCTTGGGTGTTAATTCTGGCATTTCCTAACATTTGAGCATTGGAACAAAGGCAATTTAAAAAAAATAGTCAACTCAGTTATGAACAGCATTGACTATAAATGTTTGCAATTAATATGAAAAGAATATGGTTTCAAGATAAAAACACCCAGACAACTGTCCTGTATTCAAATTAAGTGTTTCATGTAAAAGAACCAGTGCTACAATAGCACTAATAAATTATTTCCTCAAGTGTAAGCCCAGAAATTATGGACTTTCAGTACATATCCTGCAACCACCTCCCACATTCATAAGAACAGCATGAAACTAGAATTAACAGAATTGAAAAAAAAAATTAAAATCCTGAAATATCACTAGAATTCCCAACAGGAAGATGTTTTATTCAGTTGCAAAACGTTAACCTCTCAACAAAAAGAAGTCACATTTGGTACCTTGTATGCCTTAAGAAACAAGTATATTTGTCAGAAAATTCCTACATCAGTAGATCAGCAGGAAGAGAGGGACCTATTCTTGTTATTTAATATCAATCTTTGGCAATTTTTGCCATTTCCAGAACTCTAAAAAAGTGTTACAGCATACTATGAAATGCTAGCAGACTTTTTTGAATTATTCTATGGCATTGTAAAAAACCCGAAGGGTGTTGGTATTTCAATAAATCAGTCTCAATTTTCTTTAAGGCTTTGGTAATCCTCTGTAAGTGGCCACAAACTCTTGGAAAAGAGGAAAAATCTATAGAAAGCAAAGAGAATTCCAGTAACTGCTGAGTTCTCTGCCTGGAATATTTTCCCCAGAACACAATTCCAAGGACAACAAAAACCATGATTCCTACCGCTAAGCAATGAGGGCACAATCTCAAAAAATCTTAAATGCAACATCCATCATCAAAAATGGCATTTAAATGAACCATGCCCAGCTTTTTGTCACAAAACATAATTTTGCCCACCAAACAGCCAACTTCTCAAAGAACGGAATGAAAACAAATTTAACTGCTCGGGGAAAGAAATAGATATATATCTGCAGCAACAGCTGCCAGGGCATAACACTGGACTTCAAAAGAGGCTTTCTACAGTGTCACTCCCTTGAATCAAAACCAGCAGACTGCCAGGCCATATTGCTTCTGTGTTTCCACCACGAAAGCACAGTTCATGTTAGTCAAGATGATCCTTACCCTCCATTTTCAGTAATGGTGGTCAATGTCCGGATGCAGATTGGTGACAAGTGGTGTCCCTCAGGGGTCTGTACTGGGACCAGTACTGTTTAATATCTTCATCAATGACAGACAGTGGGATCGAGTGCACCCTCAGCAAGTTTGTGGATGACACCAAGCTGAGTGGTGCAGTTGACACACCTGAGGGACAAGATGCCATCCAGAGGGACCTGGACAGGCTCAAGAAGTGGGCTTTATGAGATTCAACAAGGCCAAGTGCAGGGTCCTGTGCCTGGGTCAGGGCAACCCCCAGTATCAATACAGGCTGGGGAATGAAGGGATTGAGAGCAGCCCTGCTGAGAAGGACTTGGGGGTACTGGGGGATGAAGAGCTGGCCATGAGAAAGGCAGAAAATCAGTATTTTGTAAATTTTTTTTCTGTTTTATCTTTGGTAAAAGAAAACCAATGACAGGTTAGAGAATCCTATTTTATTTAAGAAAGGTACCAGGTCATGCCAGGTAAGTGTGGTAAACGAATATGGGAATTCTGTAACACACTGAGTCAAGTGCCACATAACCATTTCTTTTTTTTAAGCAAGTTTCTCATACCTCTCCTACCTTGCTGACTCCTTACTCACTTGACAGCTGGGTTAATCATTATTTTAGAGAACAACTTAACTGAAAGAAATACAACTAAGTTAACATTGGTGGACACAATAAGCAGCAAAGCTCAAACCAGTAGACAATATTAAGAGATACTATTAATTTAGCAAAGGATAAAAATTAACAGTATGATTGTGCAACAAAGCCATGGGAAAGGAAATTCAGAAGTATGAAACAAAAGACTGTGTGAAGGCTGTAGTAGCTATAAGCTGGGAGTTTTTCAGCTTGAAAAGAAAAAGGAGAATCCAAGGTGTACTGATCATGATAATGAATCAGAAGCATGTGGCTGGGGGTGTGTGGGGGGGTTGTTTCCATTTGAAACAAATACAATTGCCAACATATACCACACTGGACAAAGCTTATTTGGACGAGCTTTCAGTTTGGGTATCCTAGGTTCAAGGAAGAATAATTTCAACTGTCACAGATGCAGCGAACAGTAACTGATTTTGAGCCTTCCACTGATCATCTTCTGAGAGAACACTAAAAATTATCTCTAACCTTGCAAAGGAAAAAACTATAGAGAATGACTACACTCCATATAGACGGTGTCTGGACTGATTTCTGATATACAAGGACAGCCTCCTCCACACACAAAAACAGGTCACTTCAATGTGCCTTAAATCAAGCAAGCATGGCAGAAGGTTGGCAGGAATCAACAGGCAACTCTACATGTCTATATGGACACATATAAACAGTGGAAGCAGGGACAGTCTACACCAGAGGAACATAGAAGCATTACTTCTGTGTACAGAGATAGAGTTGAAAGAGCCAATGCCCAGCTAGAGCTGAAACAACTGAGGAATGTGCAGGACAAAAGGAAGGCTTTCCATATTAGCAAGAAGAAAAACAAAACAACCAACCACTGAGGTTTCCTGATGACTAGAAAAAGGTAAATGTTATACCCATTTTCAAGAAGGAGGATATGGGGAACTACAGACTGATCAGTCTCATCTCAATCCTGGGGAAGGTTGTGGAGCAAATACTTCTAGAAGTAATTTCTGAGCACATATAGGACAAGATGATGACTGGGAACAGCCAGCATGGATTTATGACACAAGGCAAATTGTGTCTGATCAACCTGATTGCCTTCTGTGATAGGATGGCAGGCTCTGCAAACAACCAGAGAGCAGTGGATGTCATATTCTTCAACTACAGCAAGGTCTTTGACATGCTCCGTTATCGTATCCTTATACTCAGTCTGAAAAATATGGACTGAGTAAATGGACTACAAGATGGTTGGAAAATGGGCTGGATTGAAGGGCTTCAAGGCTTGTGGATTAGCTGTACAAAGACCAACTGGAAACCAAGCAGTACTGGTGGTAGTCCTCAGGGACTGATACTGGGACCAATCCTGTTTAGCATCTTTGGTAGAAAGGAGCGCACTCTCAGAAAGGCCACAGATGGATGGGGAGATGGTGGGGAGGGTGCAGCAATCCACATTCTGGATGCCAGGCTGCCATTCAGAAGGCCCTCGAGAGAATGGAGAAATGGGCAACTGAGAACTCATTAATGTCAAAGGCAAGAGCAAAGTCCTGTATTTGGAAGAGACTAGCTCCACACAGAAGTACAGGCTAGGGGTCAACTGGCTAGAAAGCAGCTCTGCAGAGAAGGACCTGCAGGGTCCTGGCTGGCAGCAAGTCAAAGATGAATCGGCACGTGCCCTTGCAGCAAAAGTGGCCAACTGCATACTCATCTATACTAGAAAGAGTGTAGCCAGCCAGTCAAAGGAAGCGATTCTTCCCCCCTATGCTGTATTTTTCAGTCTGTGCAGAAAGTATCATACCCAGTTTTGGGGTCCTCAGTACAAGAAGGATGTTGTCAGGCTGGAACAAGTCCAGTGGAGTGCCAACAAGATTAGGGGCTGGAGCACACAACAGGAGGAACTGTATTTTGTTAATCCTAAAAGAAGGCAACAAAGGGGAGATCTCATTGCTGTCTTCCAACTACCTAACTGGAAGGTAGAGAAAAGACACAGCAAGAATCTTCTTGGAAATCTTAAGAGGTGCACAGTGATAGAATAAGAGGCAACATACACAAGCTGCAAAATAGGAAATCCCAGTTAGATATAAGGGAAAAAAAAAAAAATCCCACTATGGGGATGATCTTACACTGGAACATGTGGCCCAGAAAGGTTGGGGTATCTTCATACTTGGAAGCAGTCACAATTCAACTGGAGCAGGCCCTGAGCAATATGATCTAGTTTGACTTATTTTGAGCAGGAGGCTGAAGTAGAGAATCTAAATTATTCTATGATTTCAACAGCAGAGGGCTACTACTGTTCTAGATAATCAGCTTCCAGCTTTTACTGCACTTAAGAAAGATAATAACATAATAAAAAGCAGGAAAGAACCAGAGAAAAGGAAGGAAGGAGAAGAGGAGATGAAGGCAGTTTTTTGCTTGCTGGTTTGTTTAATTAAGAGCATGTTTGTACAACTTAATAAATGCCTTTATTCTGGAGTCATCTCTCAACTTCATCTCTTTTTTCACCTGCTTTAATAATGCTCACCTTCCAGCACATGTAACAGTAACCAACACATATTCAGCCCATTTGACAGCTACACTCTTCCCACTCACAATCCAAAGTACTCCCAGCACCACTATAAATGAATCCAAGTAGATTTTTATACTTAACAAACCTGTTTCAGTACAGATAAAAAGTTCTTTCCAGAGTAAGGCTTCTAAACAAACAAACCAACCAACCGAAAAAAATCCCAACCAACAACCAAAAAGCCACTGCAACAGAAATTTCCAAAAGCTGGTACTAATAGTTCCAGTGTCATAGCACACTCTAGTGATCAATTAAAAGGTAAGTTTAAATACCTATGTCATCTTCCACAATTTAATGTGGCTTTAAAATGTAGGAAGCAGTTCAGATATTTTTGAAGCTATTTGTACATGCGTACATCTGTGTTTCTTGCTAGCAAGACACTCAGTCCAGATATTAAATCAACTGCAGATATTTCAACATGCTAGATTAATTCCTCAGCTGGCATCGAAATAACTAAGAGAAATGGAACAGACGGGAAACGGGAAGCTAGCATATACAGAAAAATGGAAAAAAGCCTCAAAAATATAGAGCTTGGAAACCTGAAGTCTTGAAAATTAAAGACTGATGCAGAGACTAAGTGGTTCTGCATGGAAACAGCCAAGTATCATCAGTACTGAACCAACCTGATTAACTCAGTTGGCTGAACTTGCCATGACTCCTGCACAGCCACCAAGATGTCCCAGCACTCAGCTCCCCAGTGTTTCTTGAGGATTTGTTCATTTGAAGCCAGTTCAGGTCCGGTGCTTCCCTGATCTAATGACTGCTCCCAGAAAAGGAACACAAAGCCTAGTCTCCTGCAGAACCTCTTGGGTTTTGTTGTACCATTTGAGTCATGTACTACTTATTAGCTCATTATTAGCCATGCCAGAACTAGGCCATTCCCACGCGAAGCCACAAAGACTTGTTTCCACTAAGACTCTTCACTGCTCCCTGGAGTAACACAGTGAAGACAACCCAGGCTGCCACAACAAAGTTAAGTCATGTCAGGCCTATGTTTTCAGCTTGGACTATGAGCTACACACGCACAGCTGCACAGCATACCTCCCAAGGCTGAGCTGTCCCTGGAAACAATGCAGCCACATCCACACAGCCCAGCTTTTGGGCTAATCTGCCTCTGGGCTGGATCCAGTTCACATCTCCACATTCATGACATGGTTCATCTACAGAAAATTTCTGGGTTGCGTAAATTGGAAGGTGACGGTATATGGAAGTGCGTTTATGCAACCACCAAAAATCCCTCATCCAGAGACTTCAGAAAACTGTCAGTTTAATTACCGCACAGTTTATCCAAAGAAAAAAGACAAAGCAGGAACAGAAGCCACGCAAGCATCTTCAGTGTCACATCAGTGGGTCTGATATCAACAGACAAGGATTACTTATGCTCTATGCACGTGCAATTAACTTTCCTTAAAAAGGAAGAGGTAAGGGTGTGGATAATTAATCTTCACGGAAATAGCCCTTGAATGCCACAGGCAAAACTCAGCCTACTGTGACAGAAACTGTACAGTCAAAGAATAAAATTACCTCAAACTAGAAACTCAACTCCTAACTTTCTGATGGATGAACTAGTCACCTAGGCTTTTTATACCTAATAGAGAGAAATAAGCATCTTCAGACACAATTCAAAACCTGAAATAGCTCTGGAATTGCTGACTTTTCCAACTGATTATAGTCAATCTAGTCATCTAGGCTCCCACTAGCTTAATGTATCATTTTCAGACAGCTAACATATTAGGCCCGGATTCAGCTCAAATAATCCACTTTGAGAGGATGCAGACTGGCCAGATTGCACAGACTAGACAGCGCAATGCAAAAGGGAAAGAAATTACTTTATGAAGATCACAGAGCAGGTGTGACAAAGTAAATAATTGCACCCAGTGTAAATTCCCTTATCACCAGCCCTTGCCATCTCCCATGTGACAAAAAGCTTTATTATTTTGCTAGCAACAAAATTAATGATACCTGGGTTTCTGCAGATTTGTGCTTTGTGTCCCTGCATCTCCACTCACTACAATAACTTCAGCTTTATCCCTCTGTTCCTGAAGAATGCCCACCTTGCACACACACTCTCCAAATCCCTCCTACCTCTCTCCTCTAACACCATCCCACACACAATGTTCCTATGTTTCTACCATCATTTTTTTCTTTATCTACCAACAGGACAAATACTACTTCTGCCCCAGGGAAACACCCGTTTCTATACAAGCTGAGCAACCAAGAGCAAGGCCCAGCAGAACTTTCTTTTCCTTATGGAGGGTACAGTTTTTGGAGGGGGTGAAACAGGAGTTCATAAAAAAAACCTAGGGGCTAATGGGTGCCAGGGCTCCCTGTGCACCAACAGGGTCTGCAAACTCTTCTTCCTCAGTGCAGCTATGTAAACTTGAGTCAGGCTGCTATGAACAAAGCTGAGTTGTAAGGAGAAGCTGTGCGAAGGCTCATGGGGGTCCCTCCTCTTTACTCAGGAGCTGCAGGCTCCGCAGGAGGGCGCGCAGGAAGGGCGCTGAGGGTGCTNTGAGCCACACTACAGCTATGCCCAAGACCAGCCTTGCTGTTCCTGACCCTGACTTGACTTGCAGGTCTGACCTCAACCCTTCCTCATCACAGTGGACCTATCCGTGCACACTGACTGTGGCTCATCCTGCTTTCCGTCATGGAGCCTGCCTTGCTCACCTCGCTCCAGCACAGTGGGGCTGTGCCCTTCTCAGGAAGGCCACCACCTGGCCGGTCCTGCTGTCACCCTTGGCTCTCCTACCACTGTGGGGCACTTGGCCTGTGCCACTTTCAGATGGTGGGTGGGAAAGTCTGTAAGATTTTCAGGCCCTCTGTCTTGTAAAGATAATTGAAATCCGTGGCATTCAAAGTTACTGATGATAGACAGGGGGAAGAGATGCTGGTGGGTGGGCAACTCAAGTCACACAGACCTTCAGGAATAAGGCTGACATTTCTTTCCTCAGCTTAGACAGTTATTTTAACCCAAAAGAGAGATTTTATTGGAGGTAACAAGAGGTCATGTCGCTAAAACAAGGTGACCGAAGAGTAATATTGTCTAATAACTAGACATATAATTCACGCGCACCTGAGAAGTTATTTTTGTCCTTAGAATTGTAGTCCCCCAGTAATTCTAATACACAGACATAACCAATGCATCAATACTTCAGTAAGCCCTCTTAATCCATGAAAAACTGCACCTAAACAATTATGGCAGCTTATAAGAAAACTCAGATCAGGAAATGCCAGAACTGTATTTGAATAAACTAATTTTATCCACTCAGTGGTTACACAGAAATACTCCTAAGCAAACTGTTTCATACATGCCGTATCTGAATGTGAAAGAATTTTAACAGAAGTTACAAAATATAGGTTTATCATTTTTATACATACATACATGTACAAATGGACACACATGTGTACATATATATGGACACAAACGCTTCAAACCTCAAACAAAATATTAGCAGTGGCATTAAATTGCTTTAGTCTTTAAGCTTCCTATTGATGAGAGTATTTCATTCACAAAATTCTGTTAACAGAATCGTTAAAAGAATGCCTATAGGATTTTTTTTTTTTTTAAATGACATTTTTATCCTTTCTTATTTCAGCAGAATTTAAACAGGTTATTGTGGTTCTTGTATGATGGTTGATCAATTAGGAAAAGACTGCTCTCTTACCTTGTGGTGTTTTGGACTGATGAATCCTCAGTTCCTTTATATCCAGCTCTTTTGATACCAGTACCAGGCGAATTATTTGCACTCATACATTTTTCTTCTTCCATTACAAGATCACGGAATGACTTTGGCAAAGAAGAATGTAATGAAGATGACCTTAAAAAGAAAACAGAACAACTCATTTTATACACGCACTTTCCAGGACTCCATATTGTTCCACGCTTCAGATAGCAAAGAGGGCCTTTTCAGTTACTAAAAATATAATATTACTTAGCTTTTGTATATCATCATTATGCCTGCAAGACCCTTTTTGCTAAAATAAGTCACTTTGGATCAAATAGGTAAACATCAGAAAATAAATACCTATGAGAACAGAACAAGCCAGTAGTTGGAATTAATTCTTCATACATTTGCTTACATTTAACTTTACTAAGCATTGCAGTCCCACTCATTGTCAAATACACAAAATACATACTGGAACAAAAGCTCTGCTCGCTATCTACTCAAGGAAATAAGAGAACAATTATAAACAATACTGAAGTAAGCCAAGATTTCTATACGATGCTAATTGTTTGTGCAGCTACCATAAGAAGGGAAGCATTTGAAGCCAAAGACTTTCAAACTACATCTATATGGTATACAATTTAAGATAACATACATGAGGGAATTCAAACATTGCAACATTGTATCTGAAATCTTACAACAAAAGCATCTGAAAGTTATGAATGATGTCTGAACCCCAGGCTAGATCACTCGGGCTTAAGTTTGGGGTTTTTTTTGTCACTGTTTTTTGTTTTGTTTTGTTGGGGGTTTTTTTGTTTGTTTGTTGTTTTGGGTTTTTTAAATACTGCATGAGCAGCAGAGAAGGCACAGAAAGCAGAACCGCAACCTCCAGATGCAGGGGCTCAGAGGGGCTCCTACTATCAGCTGGCACACAAGAGTCTGGGCAAGTGTTTGACCAGAACTCCCTCAAACTAATTATATCAAGTAGACAACGCCAGGTTCCCTTGGGATTTGCTGTCAGAGAAGCTTCTTTCGCTACTTACCATTTAAGTAGCCTACCCATTTTCATGAAAATTCTGCACTGCAATCAGATCCACTTGCAACACAGCACCAAAAAATTCCCCCCAAAACTCCACCCCCTGCAAAAAAGAAAAACCAAACCACCCAACCCTGAGTGATTCTCAGCTTGTGAAGCCACCCACAACAATTACCAGTGGCTTAAAATGGTTTGGCTTCAACTGGTCCAAATTTTCCTAACAGCAGCGACTCTAAATTTCAGCTTGTCCTGCCTGATACATTGTCATTTCTATCTAATTTGTAGCATTAGTAAAACTAATGTATATATCTTTTTTGAAAAGTGGAATACACTAAGTTTCTCTAAACTGTAACTGCAAAACAAAGTACGAAGTTCCAAAACAGCTCTTGATGTTTTGGTACAAACTGGAATACTGACAAACTGACAACCTAGACATTAAAATACACAATTGTTAATTCTCAAGACAGACTTCTAATTTCTTTATGCCTCCACTCTGGAAAACCCATAGACTCTCCTAAGCTTAAAAGAAACAAAACAAATAAACAACAACTCCTCCCTCAACCAAAATAGGTTTGGAGAACTAATGAAGTTAACACCTAGCTTCTTGCATGATATGCTCTCACAGTACTACTAGTGTGATTTTTTCTTCCCTTCTAACTTCCACTTTTCTTCTGGTGGGAAAGGTAGGACATTATGTATGATAAACTCTGTCTTTTAGACTGAAAAAGAGCCGGATGGTCCCACACCCTTCTGGCAAGTGTGCTCACTGCACATCCAAGATGAATATCTTATTTCATCAGAACACAAGTTCTACGGCTTTGATATATTGCATGCGTGGAAAGCTCAGTCTATTGCCAAATGCACTCTAATAGTCCATTGTGAATTTACAGAATATAACTTTTCAAATACAATATTAAGAGCAGATAGATGGGTAACACCATTCTACCTTACATACACAACAACTAGCAGAAGCAATCAAATAATTGATGGCTTGCCTAAAGTAGCTTATTCAACAAATGCTCTCTTCCAGCAGCTAGGCATAATTTTAAATATTCATATACCTCCCACTGGTTCTTTGCTTGAACTCTTGAGCTACCGGCATTTTCCAGATCAGCAGCCAGAGGAACGTACAGAATCATACATGGTGACCACATGAGCATTAGATTGGATTCCATCCTCCTGAAGTATACCCTGGCCTTTCCACTTAAGATGGTTTGTGTAACACAGTGGAGCCCAGCTACTTTCAAAAACTCTTTAATGAGAACTTTAAGAGCACAATATATTTTCTGGACACAGTTATCTCAGCATATTCAAAAATCAGTCCACATTTGCTTTTTAAATGCAAAGGACAGTTCATAGGCAGTTGGTAGATTAAAATTAAACAAAACCCAAGAGGTAAAGAATTGTCTGTCGGAGAGTAGATGAATAGCATGGATAGTCAAACCACTCAGATGTCAGATCAAGGAAGTTATGGTCTATGTTTTTATATGCCTTTTATCAGAGCTTCTCTTAATATCTTATTTCCTGTATTAAGAAGTAAATCATTTAACTAGAGGCATCTAGCTCATGTGCTTCAGTCAATCAGTACAAATACTTCTGAAGAGTCATTTATCATACACTGAAAAATAGGACTTCCGGAACAAAAAAACCCACTTTTTGAAGAACCCCAGATAATTAGATAAGCTATGCAATGTCCTCCAAAACCCACTTCAGGCTTTGTTGTACCTAAAAGTTGTGTATGAAGGGGTGACTGGGAAGACCAGGCTGGAGAAAGACAGACAGCCTATACAAACATCCTCCCTGCGGAGTTCTCATAGCCCCTTGCCTTGATTCCCAAAGTCTGTCAGAGACAAGTATATAAAACTGCAGCTTGAAAATGGCTAGTAAAACAAAAAAGGAAATTAACTGATGGTATTTAAGATGACTGGTTGAAAATACCCATGAAATGCCTACACCAGTGATCACTAACATCAACCCAAGCCACGGCATGGCAGGTCTGGGGAAGTTTCTTTGAAGACTCCAGAGAAGACCCACTTGTGATGACTGATCACAGAAAGGCCCCTGACTTTGCTGCATGCCTGAGGAAAAGGATTGATTCATGTAGGCATTGGTTGACCTCATTAGCAGCACCCCTGGCGAGCTGCAGGCGTCCTACCACATCAGCATGGACACCCCTCTGAGTCACTCACCATGTACTGCACAAGAGCATGGCTTCCCCGATGCTGCCATGCCAAGTCACTGATGGGTAGAAAGGTGGTGGGTTTGTAATGAGTAAATTAGTGTGTGAATGAGCCCATGTAATTTGTGTACTGTGTACAGCATCACTGTAGATGTTAGGTTACATATTGTTTATGCATAATTATAACATTAGTAGTAAAATTAAAAATCATAGATGCATTATTTATTTTTTTAATGTAATAAAGGATAGCATAACTCAGTATTTCCTGTGTTGGTCACCATCTGATTCAACCATCAGTCTCTCCCAGCAAATTTTAAGCCTCAGAGCTACATTTGCCCTGTGACACTTCCATTAGCTAAGCCAAATAACTAACCTGCTGCTTGACCTGCAGTATCACCTGTGTAAGGCAGGCAGCATGTTCTTTGGAGCATTTGAGAGGATCAGTGTTAAGGATTCTGAAATTCATCCACTCATTAGAATTCAGAAGATAAATCTTACAAACCTTGTTTCTTCTATTGTGAAGGTCTCAATTACAGTTCAGAGGTCAGGTTGAGTCTGAATACTTAGGTGCAAAGCAATTCATTCATTTCCTTTTAGACAAAATTGTGGGCTTTGCCTAATGTTAAATCATCACTGACCCTTGGAGGAACCCCAGCTGGAGAGAGTTCAGAGAAAGGCTATGAACATGATCAGAGGACTGAAGCACCTCTCTTATGAGGAAAGGCTGAGAAACCTGGGCCTGTTTAGCCTGGGGAAGAGAAGACTGAGAGGGGATCTCATCAATGCTTACAAATACCTAAAGGTGGGTGTCAAGCGGATGGGGCCAGACTCTTGGTGGTAGCACCACTCTTCAGTGGTGCCCAGTGACAGGACAAGGGGCAATGGGCACAAACTGGAACACAGGGAATTCCGTCTGAACATTAGGAAAAACTTCTTTACTTTGAGGGTGGCAGAGCACTAGAACAGGCTGTCCAGAGAGGTAGTGGAGTCTCCTTTTCTGGGAGATACTCAAAACCAGCCTGGACACGATCCTGGGCAACCTGCTCTAGGTGAACCTGCTTTAGCAGGGGGGTTGGACTAGATGATCTCTAGAGGTCCCTTCCAACCACTACCATTCTATGATTGTGATCACTGTCCGAATCACTACTTGAAGGACACGTCATGCCACACTACCTTGAATTCACCAAACAACTGCCCATTTCAGATCAGACTGATATGATCCTTGACAGGCCCTGTAAAATAGTAAAGCCCTTTAACCATAAGGCTGAATATACTGCATCGTGTCCACTAGAGAAATAAAGCTTATTCTGGTGTCATAACTGGAAGCAGAATACCATTTTAGAATCAATTATTATCTGATTTATAACGCATGATTTTGGGATGATTACAACATACTCTCACAGTTTTCCCCATATGTTACTGATAAATATTTTGAACACCAGCTCTATTTTACCATTGTTATGTTCTGGGATATTACTGTTATTACTATGGTCTTAAACTAAGTTAACAGCATACCAACAGACCTACGTAGAATCTCAAATAAATCTAAAGGCACGTCAAACTCAAGGTGCTGATCACAATAGCATCCATCCAAAAAAGAAAAATGAGGTAACAGATACATGAAACGGAGCAGAGAAGCAAGTAGTTCTAGATAATGCTCTAAACCTTTTGACACAGAACACCTCTCAGGAAGCAACTATGGCCAGGATGCAGCCTACCTTTTCCTCAGCCAGCAAGTGATGTGATTTTTTTTTTTTTCTCTCCATACACTCATTAAATAGCTAGCGGGCTACATGTCTGTTTTGAACTTACAGGAGCATAGCAGAAAAACAAAGATTCCTGCAGATGCTTACTACTCTTACTTCTGTAAGGAGCAACTAATTCATATAAAGGATCAAAGGAAAGAGAGCCAAAGGACACAGGAGGGAGGCAGCTCTAACTGTGGAAAATAAACCTATCCTTTGAAAGACAGACTCCTATTTTACTCTGAAATCTATACAATACAAAAGGAAAACTACTACAATAGCATTTCAAAGAGCTAAATTGTCTAAAACAGACTTCATTTAAAATAGGGTGACTGTGGTGGTGTCCTGGTTTGAGGTACAACAGAACCAAATTTGTTCAGTAACTTTGCTTCTTAGCTAGGCCTCTTGTAACTACTGAAATTAATAGCATACTTTGCAGACAATGTTTGCTCTTAGAGTGGTAAGACCAATGTTTGTAGTTGGTGCCCAGGCATGGTATGCAGAGAGGCTCTTGCTTATACATATTGCTATAACAGCCAAGGGCAGCTGACTGTTATTTGCCCCGTTGGAGGGTCAGAAGTGGAAAAGCATAGTGGGGTCCCACCTGCAGGGAGGAGCAGACAGGACAGGTGACCCAAAACTGACCAACAGGGTATTCCATCCCATCTGCCTCATGCTCAGTAAAAAAAGCTGAGGAATCAAAGGGTCAGGCCTCCTTCTTCAATGGCCGATGTCTGAGGACTCCTCTGTCTGTTCATCTGCCTTTGATGCCGATCCTGAATCCAGATCTGGAATCCAGTTCCCGTCTGTCACTGAGTCCAGTCTGGGACTGCCCCAGTGCCAGCAGTGATGTGATTTTCATCCTGGGAGCCTGATATGGTTTTGTATATATTTCATTATTCCCTTTTTATTTTATTACTAATATTTCATTAAAGCAGTTTAGTTCCTTCTAAACTCGTAAGCATCTTTTTCCCTCCTCTGCCTCTCTCTTTGAAGAGAGGTCGGGGGGAGCACCAGTCTGTCTCATCTGGGGTGCCCCACATCCCCAGTGGCCAATTCAGCCTAAACCATGACAGGCGGGCACACAGCAAGCTTTGCTCCCACTGAGGCACAAAATAGGTAAGCTCTAGAAAGAGGAGACTGACTCGCAGTTCTTCTAGGGTACCAGTACAGAAGCAAGGTGCAATGAAAGTCTAGACCTTCTTGAATAGGGAAAGGGGCAGAACTGCCCAGCATGCACATCAGTATTTATTCTGTAATAATTAAACACATTAAATTTACATAGCTTAAAACTTTTCCATTTATGCTTTCATCCAATACCAACTGTAAATGTGAAGAGCAAAGCATGAATTGGGCTCGCACCTCATTACATTCATTGTTGTGAATCTAATTCATTGCAGATGATGAAACATTTTCCTATTTGATACAGTGATATTAACTTGAACAGTTAAATTGTGTGTAATCAGCATTAAAAATAATTTTAAACCCATTATGCATCCTTCCACCATAAGAATTCTTCACAGCATCCGTCACTCCCTCCAGCTCCTAGCCACCTAGATAATTTTGTTATCTATAATTTCAGTCTATAATTTTCTATAATTTTTGCTTTACTCTGAAGTCATTCTAGCCCTTCCCCACAGGAAGGGCTAATATTTTTCTTTATGTTTTTGACACAGAAAAAACAGCATTCATAAATGTTTTCAATAACCTACTCCTGACTAAGTTTCAGAGCTTGTGCTCAACCTTCTTTTTCTATACTTCACTTTGATACCATCTGCAAATACCACATCACACACAGGCAAGAACCAGATGGGATGCAGTCTTCTGACTCACCATAGCAAAATTTCAAAGAACTGTTAGATTGCAACCATTGCATTTCCCTGCCTGCTTTGAATTTCTAGATTACTACCAAATGTAGATACAAAAAGTTCAATGCTACTCTTTTTAGTGAACAGAACCTAGGCCATTTTTATTTGAGAAACTCCTTCTAAGAGACTATTCAACGTAAAAACCTTCCAAAGAGAAAGAAGTGATATTTGATTTATAACATACCATGCATTCCCTAGTTTTGCAACTTTCGTAGGTGGAGGTGGTGTGGTTATTAGTGTAGTAGGCTCTGTGCTGCTAGTTACTGATCCATTATCTTTTGCTGCCAGGGCAATCATTTTCCTTTGTTTCTGAGAAAGCTTGATTCCATGAGACGCCATTCTGCTGTGAAGTGATATTGCAAAGAGAGAAGATGTAAGATCAGTGTGCTTTGAGATGACTCACCTTTAATCTTGCACATTAAACTGAGAAGTACTTCTTTCCTAGACCAAAATACTTTGTCTAGAGTGCCAAAAGGGGAGTATAGGTGGGGTGGAGGGGTTGGATGGCTGAGGAGCAAAAGGAGGATCAATGAATATCAAGAGTGACAGAAAGAAAAGCACCATAAAACTATTCTTCACATAGATGTCTACAAATGAAAACACGCAGAGTAAGAATCAAGTCTTCAAAAAAGATGGAATAGCACCAGATGAAGACTCTTTTCTAATTTTGTGACTTTTTAGAGACTGTCACAAGCTCAGCTCCCTTAAACAAAAAAAATATTCCTACATAAGAAACACATACAACATAATATACCAATTTTTTGTACTTGTAATAATTTGTTTTCTAAGTTATTTGGATTCTTCAGTCTTGGCTGTTTTATTCACAGCTTCTGAATCTACCTAGCCAGCAACCCTTTACTAGGCTCCAGGACTACTGTCCTAGCTCTCCTTTATAAGAATGCTATACTTCAAAGGTCATGAAAGTCATCTCCAGTTCTCTTCCATATGTCACCAGTTAAGAAACATTAGGTTTAATCCACTGCCTCCTGAAAATGCACATTTATCTCCCTGTGTCTTTGGGATGCTTCTCCAAGCAAGAACCACTCTTGCTTCTGTCTGAGAAAGAATTGTCAATATCAACACATGGGTGCTGGGGGAGGTCAGAGAATGCGAGACAAGAAACAAACTTCAGGATCAACTACAGTACTTGTCCACAAGTAATTTCCAAAGTGCTAGGGACAAGAATTAATTCTTTTTGGTTGGAAATAGGGAAGGTCAACAGAGCAGGCCACTGATATAAGATACTAGCTTACTAGCTTGCTCTTTCACATTTCAACAGCTAAGACATGCTTTTGCAGTAGTTGAAAAAACAAGACTACAGTAAAATAAAGGGATAAATTTTGTATGCTCACAGAAAAACACCATAATGAACTGAAGTAAACAAAGCCGTTCAAAACCAAATAGGACAACTTTTCTCCTGCTTGTTTTAAATTCTGGACTGCCTGAACCACTAAGCAAATTCATAATAGCCTGGTCTATCACGCTTTTCTTTTATAGATTTTGGTTTTTTACCAACCCTGAATTTGCCTTTGGCATGGTTCCACATTTCTGCATACTTTCTTCAATTTCCATGATGGTTCTTAGATCCATAGCAGGAGGGCTGGCAGGGCTAAATGAAAAATAAAAAGTTACCTTACAAGGCACTCATTTTTACTTACATTCCACAGTTCCAGCCTTCACTGAAATCCTCCAAATCATACATAAGATTGGTAACCGGATGTATAATTTATGTCTGTTTCCTCAATTATGGCAAACCTCAAATAGAATGTTTCTGACAAAACTTTTATAAATATATACATATTTAAGAACACACTATAAAAATACTTAAGACTCATTATACTATGAAACAAAAAGATGTGAACTATGACTACTCTAAAAAAATTAGATACCTAAATCCAGGATACTTATTTAGTAGTCAACTACTCATGCTAAGTACTAGAGAGGCATTGCTGACAGCTCTTTGATGACAGTTGAATTAGATCTTTCGCTGAAGAACAGGATTAATATTATTTCATGTGGCAAACAGAACACACTCTGCAAAGTCTGAGCTCTGCACAAACACTAGTAATATTCTCAAACTTTAGGAATCGGTTTCTTTTCATAAATGACCTAATTTTAAACTTTCACCAAAATGAACGTGAATTAAATCCAGACATTTTCAAGCTTTATATAAAACTATAGATTAAAACCTGTGCACTTAAAGGCATTTGTACACTAAGCTGTGTTACAACTAGATTCAAGGACAAGCTTTGAAATAAAATATAAGCAGCACTGCCTCTGTCTCTCCCTACAGAATCCCAACTGCCATAGACTAACTAGTGAATTATCTGCTGGGAGGTCATGCCAAAGCCTGTTGTCACTGCTACTCCAGAGTAGTTCAACAAAATACACTACAGTATTAATCCTTTAAACATTCTACACAATAGTGCTGCCTGCCATAGGTCAACAAAGTCCTATGGTTTTATTTGTTCCCCTTTCACACAATCCTCTAAAAAAAGTTCAAAAAGAACTCTAAGATAGCAGATGAAGGTGGAGCTTCTTCCAACCAGTCTCAAGACCAAAGAGTTGGTTGTGGGATGTGTTACCCTCTCCGTATAGACTAGGCTTGCACAAATACATAGTGAAACAAAACAGATTCCTAATGGACCCTGCTCACCAAACGATACACTTCAGAGCTGCAACTTCTAATTTGTACAGCTGTACCACCTGTATTAGCAAAGGCCATCAGCCATAAACCAACAGAGCCTGGGAAAACTGTGGGAAATTATCGCTATATGATTCCCTAAATCCTTAAACTCTATTCAACCTTTATTGACAACCATCAGAGACAGGGCACCAGGCAAGACAATCTATCACAGTACTGCTCCTTTTGCAGATACTGCTATAGATAAAAATTAATAATCAATTTTTTATTACTGCATCAGTTAAACCTGTAGTGTTGATTTTCACAGACTGTTTAAGTCAAAAGGCATGCCTTAAAAGTGTCAAAGTACAATGGTGCTTCTAATGGCTTCAAGCATGGTCTGATTCTACAAAAAAAATGCCAAGTATTTTACAGAGTGTTAACCAAGCAGGCCTTCTAAAAAGAGATATTAGAAGTCCAGACTGGTAATACTTAAAAGAAAAATAAAATGCATCTAGCAATTGCTTTTCTCAAAGAATACTTAAAAAACATACCAGTTGTGTTAAACTACCAAAATCTTTCATTTGTGTGTCAAGTAATGTATGATCATTTTAAAGAGCAGATAGCTGATAGCTTTTAGTCTGAAAAGAATAATATTGGCATTCACTACCAAGTGTGCAATAGCGATTGTAGGTTAGGTAGGCACCACAACTATTACTCCACCTGAAACTGGTTGCTACCCAATTAGGAGAGCTTGCGGAATTGTTTTTAGCACTGGGAATGGACTGTGGAACAGACTGTGTCAGTGCTGATGATCCCTTGTATGACTTCATCTCCTTGTTAGGTTGAGAGGGTTTCGTACCCTGACTGCACGCTTTGTCCTTCACCTAAAAAAAGACAGAAAAATGCTGAATAAATATTCTTACATTTTTTCATTTAGAAAAAAAAAGATTGATCCTCCAAACAACTTGAATGACATGAGTAAGTGGAAAGATTTTAAAGGATACCTCAAAAATAGCAATAACGTAGTGAATCCCTGATCAGTCTGCTATTTGTATCTTCTGTTGTTTTTTCCTCTCAAGTCCAAATATGCATCTTGATAGTGGAAAATTCACTGAGATGTTCACTTCTAAAGCTTTAACACTTAACATAGGCACAATTTTCTCAAACTTATTTCTCTTTGCCAGTTATGCCTCAGTTATCCTGGACCATACTTCTGTTCAACTACAGAAGTCGAAGAACAGCAGGATTTTCCTGGAGTTTTTTTGACTTCTGGTTTTGTTTTGTTGAACTTCAGACTTGCTTTGCATTTTAAGTGAAGTAGATAAAGACTTCACATAATTACTTTCTCAGTTTGAAATTTTCTGAACACTACAGCATATAATAATTCTTATTACGGTACCACATGAATAAATTACCCTTAGAGGATTTAATAAGGAATACTCATTTTTATTTGCTTTATCAGACAAACAATAACTACTTAAAATTGTCTATTCCATTTTAAGGACAACAGCTTCTCAGCAACACTCCAAAATACAAACTCTGCTTTTGATGAACTAGACAAACACAAACAAAGAAATTGCTAGGAACAAAGAAATCCAACCTCAGTCTTCTCTGGATGAAATCCTTTTGTGAAGTCAGGAGACTGCAAGTCTCTGGGGCTACCCACTCCTGCGTAACTACCTTCAGAGTCAGATGTTAAGAGCTCTGGAAGTGATTCTACAGAGTTAGTTTTATCCAGTTTTACTGAGCCTAAAAAATAAGGAGAGAGCAGAACTATTAAATCATGAGAGCCAGACTAAACAATGCTTAAAAAACCCAAAAGTTATTTACTCCATATGATGAATACAAAATAACCAGAAGTTTACCTAGTCCAGTACACTAGACTGCAGTATGTATAAGCAAATATAAGACTATCTTAAATATTTTTTCAGAATAAGATTACTCCCAGTTCTCTTTGTCTCAGAATACAAAGTTTTAGGAAGTAACATTGACACTTTTCTGTTGAAAATGAAGGTTTATACCATCTTTCCAATAAACAATGACTAATGTATTTTTTTATATTCCAGAAAAAAACCCCAAACAAACATTAGCAGAAATGTTCCACTTCTTAAAACCACATGGGGTACTGTCCATTAAATTTATTTGATAAAATATATGCTTTTACAGAATCTGAACTTTGGGCACAAGCTTAATATGACACACATGCTTTCAAACAAAACTTAAGAATTCATTATTCAAATTTAACTATGGTGTTCACTAGAAAAGAAATTATCTTTGCCAGATTTCCTTATTGAAATACAGAAATCGCATTGCATTGCATATTAAACTTAATGTTCTGTTTTTATACCCCTTTCCCACTGACCTGTAGAGGCTGGACTCTGAATAATATCTGATAGATTATACCCTCCAGAGCTGTCGGACCGCTTTCGTGGCTTCTTTTTTGCCTTAGTTTTTGCTCTTTTGAAAAGGGCTTCCCTATTAAAAACAACAACAAAAACCAAACCAAGATGGGTTCAAGCCAAAGAAATTGAGCCTCAGAACTTTCAATGTCAATGTCAAGTTTTTCAGTCAGCAGCAGCGGCTATACTTCAAGCAGTAATACCTGGTCCCACCAGCTCTCACCAGCTGCTTGTTCCTGCTCTGCTTATGGACTGACACAACTATTTAGTAAATGATTGGGGGCATGGGTGGGGAGGGGAGAAATCCAGGAAGAATAGAAAAAATTCTTTCCAATCTAGATTTAGTCTCTGGTCTAGTACACTGCACAAAGGCTTCTGCTGAGACAGTGGAAGATACAGCAGCTGCGCAGGCTGGCACTGCCACCTAGGTCAGATTAAACCCGCTACACACCACAGCAACTGACATAAAGCAAACTACATCCATGTCTCCACTTTCTTCTCTCTTCATTTCTCCTAAATTAGTGAAGCTCAACAAACTCCACAGTTGGTCTCATTTTTCCCCAACACAAATATTGCCACCGAGATAACACTGCTTCTACAATAAAGCAGGTATATGGTCATGTTACCAAAATGTCACGTGTTTCTAGATATAATATTAGGAAGAGTAGAATCAAATAAAAGGCATCTTTCATTTCAACAAAACTACTAGTGTCGTGATTTGGGCCGAAATGGCCACTGGGCAAATGACAGATACTCTCCCCTACCCCTCCAACCAGGACAACTAGAAATTCAGAATTATATGAATCACAGCTACAGTAACCCTATTTCAAAAAGCTTTTTTGAGAAGCTTTTTGTGGAATAACCATATACATACTTATTCGTTCCTGCATCAATACTGTAACCTTAGAATGGTTGGGTTTCTTTTTTAATCCTTGGACTGCCTTATCCCCTAAAGGCTATCTCGTCTAGTCTTTAAAAACACTGAAAGGCTTGAAGTCTAATACAAAATAGCCTCTCAGTTCCCTTGATCTACTCGTCCTTATCTGTACTAGTTCATTTAGCACAACTTTTCTTGACACAAATGGTCAGAACAGCACACAACACCACAGGTAACGTCTCATCTGCACAGTGACATATTTCACTATCCATATTAGAAGCACGTTGCCAAGTCATCCTCTCAAATTAACTTTTCATAGTTGTGATGCCATAGTCAATTTCTCCAGTTTAAAAACTGTACCAAAATAAGCAGCTGTAATTTTATTATTACTCGTCAGAAAAAAAAACAGCATATTAAATTAGTCTAACAAGACTTTACCAATTCTATTGCTCTCACCACTATGTCTTCAGAACAAATGTTCAAAGACAGAATACCACAAGTCCGCAAAACCAAACTACCAGATCTACAGTTGTTTGGATCACATTTTCTAATACCTCTTAAACACAGGTCACTTGTTTTGTTATTCTACAGCCAGACAGTAGCCACTTTAAACTGACATTAAAAACTCATGCTGCAAAACTTCCTATTTTGCATGACAATTCTGTTAATATTAAGAAATGTAGATTATCACAATTTTCCATACAGATCTATATTATATTAAAGTCTGGGTTTTTCTCTTTTGATTTCTCCTAATTCAGTGAAGTTCAATGAACTCCGCAGTTGGTCTTATACATACACAGGTACTCTTATCACATGCATAACTCCCAAACACTACCGTGAATGTTTGTTTCGCCACTTTTACTCACATGCTACTTATAAATTGAAAAAAGTGCTCCACTGCAGTTCTGTAACATTTTAAAATACTTAAGGGAACTGAGAACAGTCTTTGAAATCTCCATTTCTCCTATGTCTTAATATTTCAATTCCGAACCCAAAGGGAGTCAGGCACCATCCAAAGGGGTATAAATACCATATACAGCTCACCTAGTTAAAAATGTTGACAAAAAATAGATACTTACTGAGAACTTTGTTCTGTATTCATTTCTTCCCTTAAAAAGACAAAGTTCTCTCCATCTTCAGGCTCAAAAGAACTTATATCAGGTCCATCTGGATATGGAGTAATTACTCTTCTGACCATAGCTGGAATCTGTAGTTGTAAATGCCATTACACTAAGTTTCTCAAGTTGTATGCTAGCAAATATATGATCTCTCGTAAAAGGACCAAAACCAATCGTTACTTAAAACACTTTTACAGATCAAGTAATTAATTATTTAACCAGCTTATAAACTTAAGTTACATCTTTAAACAAAACAGAATTATTTTAAGTGACAGACTCAAATGCATGTTTCAGCTGCCTGTAACTCCTGACAAAAAAATGCTTCAAGGTTTTGCAAACATTCATCTTTTACTACTGTACACTTAAAGAATATTAGATTATAATATGCCTTGGTTTTCCCCTTTGCATTAAAGTCCACTTTCACTTTATTTTTCTTACCTCTTTTAAGATTTATATGATCACCCTGAACTTTAGACTGGAGAAATCTAATTTGCTCTCTTCTCCTTTCTTCTAAGTAACAGATGCTCTTTTCCATAGGTTTTGCTTTGGTTTTTCATGCAACAATTGTTAATTACAGAACATCGATACATTTAATGTGTATAATTAAATAATTTAGAGGACACAATACTGTTGCAGCAGTGGCTAGTGAATAATGAAATATGAGCTCCATGAGAATGATAATAGCAGCAGCTAACCTTAGCTTTTGAGTCAGATGTTCCACAGCCTGTCATCTACAGACCCTGCAGGTATGTCTTTATTACTCATCTGTTCTCATTTTAAACCTCATCAGCTTACACTCCAGTTGTACCACTTACCATTTTTCTGTAATAAACAGAAAGATCCTTTACAACTTCATCACTTAAGACATCCAGAGTCCTAAAGAAATAAATACAGATTTATCTTACCAGCTTAAAAAAAAAATAAAAATCACATTAATGAAAAATTCAAATTAACAATTTAGACTAATCTCACCTACAGGCATTATTACCTATTCATGGTGGCCATGGAGTCAGAAGGAAGAAAATGAACACAAAATACAAACTAGTCAATGCCCTTGTTGTAAAGCAGGATTAAACCCATAACCTTTCCAGATAGCCTACCTTTACATAAGGCCACAGCCAATACCGACCTATATAGTTAAGTTACCGTGAACTGGTCATTACCTGTTTCTGCATACTTTCAAATCTTCCTGACATGTATCTAATACTTCTATAAATTCTTCTATAAAACTCAGCCACAACATCCCTTGACATTCATGACAAAAAATAATACTACAGCAACAAACTTTACTCAAGAGAACTGTCTTGCCCGCATAAGCAACCCTCCTTGCAAAAAGCTGTCACAACTAAGTTCTGTCTCAGGTGTCTCAGATGAAAAGTCTTGTGACCCAGTAATGACATTTTCAGATTGTCACTAAAATGCAGATACATTCTTAATTGTAGTAAGAATGTCCTTTCCAGGCTTAAGATGAAACAAATCTGAATTCAGAATAATACGTAATGTTATTAGATTTTTACTCTCCTCTCCAAAATCAAAGGTTAAAATGTTTATATAAAAGATGCGAAGAGGAAAACTGCTAATATGAATGTATTCCTGTATCTGTGATACAAGCAGAGCAGTTGTGTGACATAACGATGAAGTGCTGGCATTCTGAACTGGCTCAGATCTCTAAGAACTTCTATAGGTAAAATGAAACATGACAAAAAGCCTAGGAGTAGACAAAGTGGACCAATAATAGAGATTTTTTTTTATTTGGTTAGGGTTTTTTTGGTTTTTGTTGTTTTGGGGAGGGGTTAAGTCTTTTCTAGCGAAGAAGTTCAATCAGTGCTGATAAGGCTTGCTCTGAGAAGGTAGTATGTACTCTGGAAGCAACCTGAAGCCCTGTCCAAAAACATCAAGAGAAGGAAGGCCAGAGCACACCTTCAACTTTTCAGACCCCTAGCTGAATCACTGTGGAAAGCAAAGGTAATTAATTAATTTGTTCAGCCCTCACTGCAGACAGTTAAAGCAAAGAGACTGCCAGAAGGCAGGCCGATCCTCTTTGGAAAATGCACCAGCTATAATAAACCTACTTAAAATAAATTCAATTTGCATAGTAACTATCATGTTTAAAAAAAAAAAAGAAAGAAAAACAAACAATAAAAAACCCACAGCAGCTCTATGCATCTTCCAAAACAATATAAGAAACCCAAACAAGATCAGACCTAATTTCAAAGCCCACTGAATTCAAGAGAGTTTTTTCCTCTTAATTCAGGCTCTTCATAACAGATTTTAACATAGTGTTTTGTACTACAGATCTGGTACAGTATGTGCAGATATTTAACTAGTTTCTCTCTCCCTGTTTGGCAAAAATGAGCCTCCCTTTAAATTAGCAGCATTCAGTTGCATTTTAACATATAACTGCTCCTATTAGTTCTTGCAAGCTTTTTGCCTTTTAGGGATGTTTGAATTCAACAGCTAGTACATGAACACATTTGCATTCCTCCTTACCTTGCTTCAAGCAAAGCTGCCATATTGAGTCCTATGAACTGCAAGCAGGACAGTTTTAACTGTTCAGCATTATACATTGCTGAGAACTCCAACAGCTCGGCAGCATTCTTTAGAGTAACTGCAAAGAAGAAAACCAACAAACTAAATAGGATAACATGCTGCACTATCATGCAGCAGTTTGAGACATTGCACAGCATCAGCTAGTTATTGAAACATATCATATACTTCTCCGTTCCTAGAAAAAATGCTAATACTCAAATGGCCATAAACTGCAGCAAGCGCCACATAACTTTGTAGCAGCTTGAATGCAACGGCTGCTTCACACAAATAGAAAGGCCCTACAAATGTATCAGTTTCAATATATTGAAACTCAGCAGCCCAAAACAAAGTGGAAAAAGAAAGTTTAAGATAGCAAGTTTCATATACAGCATAAACAGTTCTTAAAGCTCCAAATATTCCTTTAGCAGGGAGAATGAAAAAAGGGGGGGTTAAAGGGGTGAAGGTGGGAAGAGATTAAAAAATGGAAGTCACTAAGAAATGCCAAGCAAAAATTGTATGCTGACTTCTTGTATGAAGGCAAGCAACACTTAGTATTTTCTAGAAGAGACAGGCTTTCATAGCATATAGAAACAGGACTGTGCCAAACGGAAGAACTAATAGAACTAAATACAGGGACAGAAACAAAACAAACACAGAATTCATTTTATCATGTTTTAAAGACAAGAAATTTGAATTCAGTTAAATAAAGGGCTTATATTTATTTGTGGTTTGGGTGAGGGTTGGTTTTTTTTCAGTTCTTTTTCTTTTATTAAAGAGTATTGGATGAAGACGATGCATAAGGAATAGAAGATTACACTAACCTAGAACATCACCGACACTAAAGAAGCACCTGTTAACAGCTATACAGTGAACAGCAAAAGGTAATCAGTGCAAAGAGAGATAACCAAATAATTCTGTGATTAAATAGACAAGAACATTAACATGTAAAAAAAGCATTTTTTTATTCTCTAACCCTTTATAATTTAAGTTGAAGAACTCACGTTTTTCTGCAATTGCTACTTCACAGATTTCTTTGAGTCTGGATATAAGAAGTTGGTCTGCTACCACAAGAACATTACATATGAATTCCACGTTTTGAGAATCTGGAAAACAAAGCATCATGTAAACACTGTGGACAAGTCAAAAGCAACTATAACACATACAGCGTCAGTAAAATTTTACCAAAGGACAAATGTAATGGCTTTGCAAATTTTGATGGGATTTTCACAGCACAAGGACTAGCTTAGAAGAGCACAAACAGTCACTTTTAGAAGCAGAAGAAGGAGGGAAAAGGAAAACTGCTATTTGACAAACTAAAGAAAAGGTGCAAAAAGGCCTGGGGTACAGCTATCACCTCAAAATCTAAAGCAAGAGTCACAAAAATTTGGATTTTCTACATAAAACTTCAACGCAAGCATATTAAGTATTGAATTTGTATTTTAAAAATAGAAAAATTGCAGGAGCTACAGTTGAATTGAAAATATATTAATGGCACCTTTTATTGCAAGAGCTTCATCTGTATACAGGTAATCTACAATTATCTGTAGTACGTCAGAATGGATTGGCATTTCCAGAGCTGAACAACAGGAAGCCTAAAAGGCAAAAGGATTTAAAAAACAAACAAACAAAAGTAAAAGAAGCTGACTACTTGGAATAAAATACAAAATTAAGACAGCAATTATACTTAGCAAATGACTGAGACTGAGGGTCACATTTTCAAAGTTAAACAATTATTTAAGCATTTGCACAAAATCTGTCAAAGTTCTTAAATTAATAATTGATTGTAACAGACCAATTAAAATCTGCCTGAACTTCTGAATAAATATCCACAAAACAATTCAGTGTTTCATCAGTTTGAGCATCGTCTCTAACAATATTCCTTGATTATATTACTCTACCCAGAATTGTTTAAAAGTAGAACTACAGGAATTCCCTATGCAAGTACTGAATTGCTTTCCTTTCAAGGTAAAAGATCTAGTGAAATCACAAATTCCCATGCAAGAATAAAATTAAAGTAGCCATTACTGTTAATCCCTCAGAAAACAAGGTCCTCAACAAATCCTCCATTTGAAGAGCCATCTAAACCATTAAGGTAAAGCTTTTGTGTAAGTAAACATTAGCCATTAAACCATGTATTTGTCACCATTCAAGTTTATGCAACATCACTGCTTAACAACTTTGTTTTATTTCAGTTGGTACTGAAGCAAACCTTTATACTAAAAGATTTCTTTTGCTTTAGAACATACAACTGGTGCTGACATATTTCCTGTCTGAAGTTTAAAAACCTTTTACAAACATTAACGTTTTTATACAATATCTGGAGCACTTGATTCACAAAATATTTACTTATGAATTTTGTATGATTTAGATTTAGTTACAAAATAATAGATAATTTACAAACTACATACAACTGATATAGAAATCAATGATACAAATGGACATGCAACATTTCAGAAAAAATAATAAATCAATAACTTGTCTCATGGTGTTTCAGATATGTTTCCTCAGGGATAACTGAGGAAAAGGCAGTACAGTATCTTAGAGGACAGGTAAAGTTCTGTAACGCAGCAGAAGAGAACTGCCAGCACTTTGCCAGGTTCTTAGACTTACATATTGCCAAAAAACTTTGAAAGTCAAGAAAACCCTTGCATGCTGCTTTACCTTTTAGTCTCTGAAAAATGCCTCTCCATTTCCTCTCTTTCAACAAGCATTATCAATAGTATTCAGATACTTAACCAGAGGCATTTAGTGAAATTATGATGTCCAGGAACAACCAGGGCATTGACACACAGAAAGCAAATAGGAACAAAGACAACTAAAAAACCTAAACCTTTTAAAGCAGCAGATGGTGACTACGTGGAATAGTCCTTGATATCCTCTATTTCACTAACAGTAAAAAGTCAACTAGAGATTCTACACATTGACTCTTGATTCTGTTGTATCTTTCACTCAGTACATATGAAAAGCTATTCCATAATGCATGCTATTTAAATTGTAAGATCTTTTACAGAAAGAAGATGAAGATTCATCCAAAGTAGTACCCCATAAGAACAGTCCAGCAGCTTTTATAAAGCCATGAACTAGCTCAAACTAAACCTCTAAAACAAAAGTAATACTTTCATTTCCTTTGATATACGTTATTACATTTATTGCTCTCATTTAATTCACAATCTCAATAGTACAAATATAGAGTTATCAAAAATGTATGGTTTTTTTTTTTAACTTGCAAACAGGATCCAAGAATCCAGCCTTTCCTTTTCCCCAGTATTTAGGATACATTATTCTAGGAAAAACGGAAAAGCTATCACTTATTTGATGCAACAAAATATACCACCACATATGTTTACTGGCAAGCTTACCTCAATCCATGAGCTGCTTAACATGCTGTGAAAATAATCTGTAAAGAAAGGCATTTCAGTTCAAGATGCAATAAAATTTCAGTTAAAAAAGACAATACAACTTATAAGATATATATATTTATATATATAAATACACGGACATACCAAGTCTTGCACAAAGTACACACTTATGACATGGGAATTCCTTTCCATCTAAAGATTTCAGGGTCACATCGCAGAGGTATGAACTAGAAGAGATTTAATAGGATCAGAACTGTGACTATTCAGAAGAGCTACAAGTAGTGAACTCTACAAATAAATGCTTACTTTATCAAGTTAGGATTTATCCTTTAAAATATAACACACCTGAACTTCAGCAATATCATATAGAATAAACCTAAAAGTACAGGCACGATAGTTTCAAGAGAGAAATTTTTTTGTCCAAAGTTGACACTCAAAACTCCATCTGAAGTATTTCCTTCAAAACACGATCGACTACTGTTTCAAAACTGCTATGACCAAATACATTAATTATGGCTAATTTGAGTCAATCTTAAATGTCTATGTTCAGTTAGTTATTTCTTTTACATTAGTAGTTACTATAAGCTTTGACAATGCAATTTAAGAGTGAAGTACTCCAAATTCTGTGAAAACACTACTTTTATGCAATATAGCTTTTACTATGTAAGTACACTATTCAAGCCTTTAAGTATAAATAACCCAATCACAACAATGGAATTAAAAAACAAATATTACTTTGATAAAAGTGTGTTTCTATTGAAAGATATTCCAGAGATTTTATTAATTAGAAAAAGTATTATACATTTGCTTATTTTCAATCCATGTAGTCTTATTGCATATTTGCAGGAGTCAAACTGGTTTTGACTGGATTACCCACAACATTTCTCCTGGCATTAGTATTCTATGACACAATTAATCCACAGAACACATTAACGTACAGCAAAAAGAAGGAAAAATATACCATATAAAATCTATGCCAGATTACTAATTCATAGATGGGCCTACAAGCATCTACAGAGAACTTACAAGCATGAGTTACTGTGAAAGACACAAGCATACACCAGAAGTTAAAATACAGCTGATCAACCTTAGTCTACACTTAACAGATAAAGAGATGACAAAAGAGGAAGATGGTGGGGGTAGGGGAAGTTTGTTTTAAAAAGTTTACCATTTCTTCTGATTTAACTTCGGTTTGTTCCCGTTCTTCTTGTTGACAACATTAATTTTTCCATTTTCTAACCTGACCCCATCCAACCTGCAAATCATTAACATTAGTGGTAAGTAATACAATTAGTATACAGTTCAAACTTTTAAGAAGAACAGTTTCACAAAGTAACAGCACTTCAGTGGGCTCATATTGTGAATAAGGATCAAAATCATTCATCACGGAAAACTAGAAGGGGACAGTTGTTACTTCAAAGTCTTTACTGCAGATGCAAAATGTAACTGACATTCTTTCCACATCTTAGCTACCTTATTTTTTATCTTAGATGAAAGCTATACTGCTATAGTTAAGCCCCAAGTCCAACATCACAGGGTCAAAAATCTAGGAGTTACATATACTGCTACCAGTCAGTTATCTGAACAAAGACTGGTTTGGAAGAGATGTATGTTTCACCAGAGGCTTCTTTAGCACCCTAAGGTGCTTGGGAACGGGATGGTAAAGACACAGGAGTGCTGATAGTGGATTACAAAGCAATACACTTTCAAAAGGCAAGTGCTTTAGCATGGAAATTTTACTTGGGAACTCAGTTGTCGCAACAGCTTCACATCTTTAACGATTAATTTTAGTGTTTGCAAAAAACACAGTGAAGAAAACTGCCCTGAAAAAGCTCATTCCCTCCTTTGAAAGGAAAACACAAATGCAGGAAAAAAAAAACCAAAAACAACTGAGTAATACAGTTCTACAGAGACATTTGGTCTCAATGCCATTAGTTTAATCACATAATATTAAAAATGCATCAGTTAAGCAAGAATTTAACTTTGCAATGTGTTGTTTTACACTAAATATGGATCTGAAGGGGACCTACAAGAAGGCTGAAGAGGGACTTTTTACAAGGGCATGTAGTGATAGGACAGGGGGTAATGGCTTCAAACTGGAAGATGGGAGATTTAGAATAGATGTTAGGAAAAAAAAAATTCACTATGAGGGTGGTGAGGCACTGGAACAAATTGCCCAGGGAAGCTGTGGATGCCACATCCCTGGAGATGTTCAAGGCCAGGCTGGATGGGGCTTTGAGCAACCTGGTCTAGTGGAAGGTGTCCGTGCCCATGGCAGGGGGTTGGAACTAGATGATCTTTAAGGTCCCTTCCAACTTAAACCATTCTACGATCTTATGATAAGAACCAGTAGACTATGGACCACAGCACAGAAATTCATCAATCCAAAACTCAATTAGATCAGCTATCTGTAACGAAATAATTATTGATATTTTATGAAGTCAGATGATTTGCATCAGATGTGAAGTCTTAGAGATTTCATGCCTTAGAATATACACAGGACAGATGTTTTAAATACAAATGTCCAAGAGCTTCTAGGACACAGTAAGGGCTAACAGCACATTTCCATCATATTGAAGCCTATTGAAAAATTATGCTTTCAATACATAATCATGCTACGGAAGTCTGCTTCTGACATTATTCAAAAGGTCACACATGCTTTCTCTTAGTGAAGAGGATCAGAACAGACTGATGCTGCTTTAAACAGATGGCATGGTGTGTGCTGTAAACTGTTATACTTGCAAACAATACAACAAGCAAAAAAAGGCAAAACTTATCAACCCCAACCAGCCTTGTACTTTAGTAACAGCTAAAGTTAGATCAGCTTACATAATAACACTGTTAAGAGCTTGCCAGAATATAAATGCATTTCCTTTCACCTACCTTCCACTTAAATTGCTGAGTCCAAACTTCTTTGCAGCACTTTGCAACATTTTTATGAGGTTAGCTTCTTCACCAACAACTTTGCCTTTTTTAGATTTGCTCTTCTGTTTTTCATTTATAACTTGCACTTGATTATTTCTATAAATCTCAAATGCAGACCTTCCATTAACACTTTCATCAAAACTCATTTTGCTCAGGTTAGAAATTAAAGTATCTTGATATTCTTCCGATTTTCCTTTATGCAAGATTTTTGGTTTATAACCATGAGTCAGAAGATCACAAGTATCAGTGTATATGAACTGCAGAAGGTATGCAAACAGATCTGGATGAACTTTCTCTATTACATAAAGATCACACCCAACAGCATCTTCATCTTTACGGTAGACGTCTGGAGTGTCTAGCTGGTTGTCACTGGAAACAAACAGCTTCTTGAAGAAGTCGGAGCGTACAGCCAAGATGTATTTGTGCACGGGGTAAGTTCTTGTGCCAATTTGAAAAGTCACATCATGGATGCTGTCCATTTCATCTGATTCATTTAACAGTTTGCCAAAATCCTCTCCAAAACTTGATAATGACACACTTGGAATTTCATAGAGACTAGAACAAAATGAAATCCATCAAAAAAAATTCCCACTATTTACAAGATCCGTAAAATTTTACATAGTTTGTTTAATGAAGAGGGTGAGGTTGTTTCCATTGGTTTGTTTGGATTTATTTTTTTTTTTACATTGGTGGACTACCCAACATTTCTTGTCCTATTCTTTAAAAGAGGAACTAATAATATGGTATTTAGGCAATTAAACCACATATGTAAGATCTGTCTAGCTTCAGAATATCAAATATAGTATTTTGTCTTTATAACATAGCCAGTAAATATGTATTATCAGAACTATCTTATCTTCATCTCATTTTTCCAACAAGAAAACACAGAAATGTTTGCTGTATTTCATATTACAATCCAAAATAAGACAAAAACCCAAACATTTATTTATTTATTAAATATATCGGAAACTATTACGAGAGGGCAAGGAACACGGTTCAGTATTCTGCTTACTCATTTTATTTTAAAGATTTTTTCCAAATAAATAAAGACCACTTTTATTTAAGTGCTATTCTCTAACAGTAAAGATAACCACATTTACTGTGACTTCTGTTATGAGCCAAAAAAATGGTTTTGAAAAGCAGAATGATTTAATTGCAATCACACACACACAAAGAGAAAAATGACAGTTCTTGATATCTTAAATATACCTTGTTTTAGGATCTGACTGTAAAACAGCAAAATTGCAGCCATTAGGATCAGTGGCAATGCTAACAGCTCGGTGGACAAAAGTAAGCTTCTGAAGTCGAATTCTTTCATACACACTGTTTGTATCGTGTTCACAAGACGCATCACTTGAAGAATTCTGAAGGTTTGATACAAGTTCTGCTAAAAAAAAACCCCACACAGAAAGTTGCAGTTAATTAAAATGCAACTGATGTAACAAAAGGCAAGACTTATGACTTCTGTAAGTCCCTTGATGAAGTCACTGAATAAGGCTAAATTGTGCTGAAGATTTCAGCTCGCTTAACTGAAACGCAGGAAGATGTTTTAAGAATAAGACTTTACATTACATATAGGACAGTCTTCATCCAGAACTCCTTGTGGAAGTGTTTTGCCACTTGTTCATATAAGGGAAAACACTCCATCTAACATTCAATGCAACGTCTTGTGGAATGAAACAAGCTGTGCATCAGCATACACAGTGCAAGAGTGTTTTCTTCTCCTGTCATATCAATTACAGCAGATATAATACAACTGCCTTCAGACTTCATATTACATCTGCTTAAATTATACCCATACTAACAAAATACTATTGAAAAAATGTTATATTCTCCAAATACTGGCTTATTTTTCAAGAACTGGGTAACTGAATACTCGCACACCATTTGCCACATTCATTAACACCTTTCAAAAAAACAGAAGCTCTCCTTCATTACAGATCAATGATGAACATTCAACCACAAAAAGAACAACAGTAAGTATAGAGAGTGCCTACAGACACATAGGAGCAGCAGGACAAACATGGCAAAAAGGAGATGCGTTTGATGCCTCTGTAATGAGGGAACTAGGATGTGACATGTAGAATAAAAGGAAGTAGCAACAAAGTAAAACTAGTATGCAACTCTGGATTGAGCAACAGAGGAAAGATTTTTGCTGTGAAAGAATGCAAAAATGGACAGATAAAACTAAAGATGGAATCTTGGTATCAAAGGCAGTAGAACTGCAATATAAAGCTATAAAGTTCAAATATATCCCAGGTTGGAAGTAAACCCATTTCTATCCCCAGAGTTATAAGACCCCATCATGAACAGAGCTGACAGTTTCAATTAAAATTTGTCGTATAGTAGACAGGTATCTTCCTCACAGAAAAACAATCCATCAGGACCTACTCTCAGCAATATGAGCCAAGTTAATAAGGCTGAAATTGCCCTGGACCCTGTATTATGCCCAGATAAGGGTCTGGGAAACACGATAAGGTTTCACAGACTTAGCAGTGCAAGCAAGTATGTGTTCCTTCTTTTGTTCAATGCCAGTCTCTTAGGTCTGGTCATCTAATATGTGAAAGGATCATTACACTGGACTTTTGTGTATTATTACTCTTCAGAAGTACTTTTCTTCCTGGAAATCTCCACCTGAAGGTTAACTGAAGGCTGCAAAGTAAGTAAATCTTAATATTACTGAGGAAAGAGAACAGTAGTGGCCAATGTTACCAACTGTCAGCCACAAAGGAAAGAACAAACTCACCATATAACACTGTTAGAGATTGTAAAGATTCTATTTAACTTTTATATTGATTTGAAGTACTTAAAAATGATTAAGAAATCATAGCTAACCTTTCTTTTCTGATACTTTTTTCCCTTCTTCCAGCCACTTCCCTGTAAAGGCTTCACCATCCTGTGTGACAAACATTATTTCGTTCCTATTTAAAGCAACATCAGACATGAAGACTTGCCGGCCATACACCCAACGACACTGCTTCATGGAGTTGTTAGATGACTTCCAGCAAAACACCTATATCATTTTTTCAGAGAAAGGGGAAATCTTCATATCATAGAAAAGCAGTTACATATTACACACTACTTTTTTAAACACAAGAACATGCCATCTCAAAGTTGCATATAAAAGGAGAAAGACATTCTTCAAAATTATATCCTAAAGTGTTATGAGCATCTATTACAAAGAACCCACAAGTAAAACTGGGAAAAATCTATTACAATATCATATGCCCATGAAGGGCACTTGAAAAGCTTCTCTGAATATTCAAACATCTTCACAGCAGTCATCTACAGGACAGTTTTTACTAACATTTCAACAAGGACTGGAAAAGATGTCATCAAGCCAATAAACAGGTATTAATTTACAGATTTGTCCAACTGGTTTGCTTATAAATCAGGCAAAATTCAAAGCTAGCACACCAAAAATTTAAACCATTTCCTGTTAATTGTGTAACAAAAATCTCAAGTTTCTTTGTACCAGCCCAGGTTTTGGAACAAAGATAATGACTAAACGCAAACTTCAAAACATTTAACAGAAATGTGAAGAAATGCATGCACAGCAGGACCCCAACAAGGTTTGTTGTAAGCAAGCATGAAGCAACAATCCCATTCAAGGTAAAGCCCAGATGTGGCATTAGTGGTGCTAATGGCAGGCTTTCATCTTCTCCCATTGAAGGACCTGCACAGGTCTGTTAACACCTACATAATGAGGGGACAAAAGAATTTGAGTAACCTATTCCCTTTCCCCTCTCTTGAGCTCTGCAGAATCACAGAATGGTTGAGTTTGGAAGGGACATCTGGAGGTCATCTTGTCCAACGCCTTGCTCAAGCAGGGCCACCCTGAGCCAGTTGCCCAGGACCATGTCCACACAGCATTTAAATATCTCCAAGGATGCAGACTCCACAACCACCATGGGCAACCTCTGAGAATGCTCAATCACCCTCACAGTGAAGAAGTGTTTCCAGATATTTAGACAAGAGCCTCCTTTGTTTCATTTTGTGCCCATTGCCTCTGGTTCCGTCACCAGGCACCACTGAGTAGAGCCTGGCTCCATCTTCTTTACATCTTCCCTTCAAGTATATATACACACATCAATAAGACACTCCTTGAGCCTTCTCTTTTCTAGGCTAAACAGTACTCTCTAAGAGAGTACAATCAAGCCAGACCAGGAAGCCCTGATTCAGGAAACAGAAATATTAAGATCCCATCCCTCTCCTCACTCAGTAATTTATAATGCCTAAAAGCACTAAAGATCCCTGCCATTTGCCAGTATTCAGCATGGAAAGATATGCAATGTACGTCGACATAGTTCCACTGATGCAGGAACACAAAGCAGTTTCTTACTGCTAAAGCAGTGTCCCAAAGACGTTGAAGGGGCACTACCATTACTACAGATGCTAGAGGCTAAACCTCACATGAACAAATACTGCACTGGAAGTTTATAACCTCCGAGACAACTAATGACCTAATAAACAGATAAGATCATTCCAAAACATAATTCAGTAAAATGCAAGGAAAGAAAAGGAAATACCCACACTCCTCCCCATTTTGATAGGCAAGCTCAGTTTTTAACATTCTTGAAGAAGGCAGCATTTCAGTAACAAAACCTTTTCGTAAACACCACTAGATGGCACTGAAGGTTTAGATAGCCCAGCGAGCAGATCTAGAAAAGGCTGGGGTTTTGAAGGGTCCTATAAACTGTTACTCTATGAAAGATTGAGGAAAGAAAACAGTAAATCCGACAAAGTATTCCAGTTCTAAGCCAACACAGAGTCTACATTTAACTATAAATAGTAAGCCATTCACCAGGTTTAACCGCAACTTTTCAACAATGAAAGGGACATCTCATCTACAGAACAGCTGCTTTTCAGCAAAGGCTTCCAAGTCCAGAGACGGCTACTTACACTGTATCTGGAGGGACTAAAGGTGACTGGGTAGGTGGAGTGAGAGGAGAGATGGGGGGACAGTGGGGAACCACAAAACAGACCATGTGCGCTGTACAACCACTTATCTATGTAATAGTAAAGAAGTTCATGCCTTCACTGAAAAGCCATTAGATCTTCACAGATTTAGAAATAAACTACTGTACATTACTTTGGTAGTCTTTCCATAGCCCTTTAAAAATAAAAAAAAAAAATCACTAGCAGCTCTACAGGAATGAATTACATATTGTCTATGCATGATTTCGCCCAGCTTGCTATATAATTATGATTTCTAGGGACACAACTTACTCTTCCAGCTTCATCCAGTGCTAGAATGCAAATCTTCTGACCCCCATTTTCTTTAAGATGCTGGGTATCTACCTTATATTCCAAACATCCCCCATTAACAAGAACTTTTTTAAGGTTCAGCTGTCTGAAAGAACACAAAAGGTTAAATTAGTATTTCTTCATTGTGTATTGATGTCGCTTCCATGACAGATTCACTTTTTTTCATTTAGAGGAGCAGTAAAAATGATAGATGAGGTAGTGACACTGAAAAGTTACTTAAGTTTAGTTTCTTCCCACTGGTATTACTTTCATAACTGCTAATAAATATTATTAGTAGATTGTAATTTTTGCTTTGCTTTTAAGTAAGTCACATCATATCCACAGGTTCTTCACAAAATTCCATAAATGAAAACCAGTATATGATTTAGCTTTGACTTTCAGCATTAAAAAATTATACTGGTCAAAATTTCATTTAGCTGTTTGTATGAAAAGACCTATCCTATCCCTGCAGGCTGTTTCTCAGGTTTTTGGTAGGTTTTGTTTTTTACCGGATCAAAACCAGGCATGTTATCCCTTTTCCGTTTCTTAGTATAAAAGCGCAATACATGGTATTAAGTTTATCCAAGTGCCAGCCTCTTCACTTACAACCATGCAGAAAATGAAGTATAAAATAATCATTAAGCTATGACATATCAATAAATACTGCTAGAATTTGAAGTGAAGCTGAAAAGCTAACTGGGAGCTAGCTGGGCAAAAAATGCTAATTATCTCTTCTAATCTGTTATTGCAAACTAAGTAAGAGAGAATTGGATAAAATAGTTTCTTAAATTTTTGAGTCACGGGCCCAGTTTCTTCCACAAGTTTTACATTCAGGTGTTAGCATATGGACCAAATGATGTCATAAATTCCTTCTTGAAACCTAAATTATGCTTTATAACATACTATATCCACACAGTAATTATGAAATTCAGATTCCAAGTTAATGATTCAAAATCGTAACAACATAACTAAATAGAATAGCAGATCTTTAACGCTTCTACCAAGATGCATTTATACAAATTCAGGCTAACAGATGAACAAAAAAATACCAGTCTGAATATTTTTAAACCTATGGCACAAAATATTTCCTCTTAGTATGTTTTTCTTTTTTTCAATATCTCAGGTAAACAGCAAGCAGCAACTTAGTCTCATCTAATAACAAAACCAAATAAACAAACAAAAAAGCTGCTGTTCATATGAAAGAACTGCAAATGAAAAAAACTCAGGCGAGCACTGTATTATCTCTACTTTATGCACAAAAATCTTTAAAATAGCTTGCAAGTGTAAGCCTAGAGTGAAATCTTCACCTCTTGTGCTTCCTGACAAATTAGAAAAGTAACACATACTTTGAAGCCATCTTTTTGCACTGATAATCTGCAAGCAAATAAATATCTCCTCTTTCAGTAACGCATACTGTAGCGCCATCGCTTGCAGAGACCAAGGACACAGAGATATCTTTATGGTGTAGGGCAGACACTTGGCGAGGTGCAGTTACACATTTTTCTCCATTAGGATCCAGCAGATAACCTAGAAAATACAACACACCGCAAAAACATTATTTGCTGTTCCATACATTGTGCATTTAAAGGACACTTTGCTATACTACTTTGAAGAACTTAAATTCTAAAAGACTTTTTAGGTAGTTAGATAATTCATCTTCAAAACAGTTAGACAGATAAGAGACCCACCACATATACTTGTTAGTTCACCACAAACACCAGAAGACATTCAAGATTCAATAAACAAAAAAAATTAAGTAAGGCATATTCTACAGGGAAAGCTATTTAATGCAGTTAGACTCTGCAGAGGTACTGCCTTTGATTCCAAAGAAAGAACCTTTATTTGATCATATTACAGTTCAAGACACTAGAAATACTATTACACTGGCATAAACTAGAGATAATTTCAGCATAAACTGTAGATTATTTCAGCCATTGGAAGATACCAAACAAGCTTGTCATACAAATTACTGTAAGCGCACATAAGCATGAAGGCAGTCAGTTACACAAAACAACAGACAAGGTTGGAGCTGCAATGTAAGGTCTCTGAAAACGTATAAAAAAAAAAACCTCAGGCCATTACTGCTCTGCTGCATCAAGAAACCTAACACAAAGAATCTCATACATAACGTAACTCTGCTCTGTGTGCGCTTATGTCTACACCACAGAGTGGATCAGGGTATAAATATCTGGGAACAAGCAGCAGAGCTACCTTTAAAGCTGGAAGCAACCCTGTCATATGATAGTGTAGTGCTATGCCAGAACATCTTAACAAGGCAAGGTTTATTACCACAGGTCTATCATAGAGCCCAGCTGACACAACTATACCGCTAACAATCCAGTTACTGTTTCCATACGGTACTGCACTGGGCCATATGCATACCAGAATACTCTCAACAAGACAAGCAACTGCAAAGAAACTTATATGATGGGTGCACATAAAAAACAAACAAACAGAAAAATATTCATTAGTAAGATACTTCTCTGACAAAGACAAGTTTTTTCACATACCTTTGCAATCTTAAATAGGAACACAAAAAAGTGTCTGAACCTGATGTCAGAACTGATGCAGATTAACTGTAAGTACCAGAGCTAGCTAACAGTTTTGTTTGCACACAGATACAGAACTGTGGAAATGCAAATCCAAACCAATATTGCAATACCTGTTCATTAAAAAAGACAAAAGCAATTAAAATATCCCATTCATACAACAAATTAAGAAGTTCACTAGTTGGTAATACGTTTTATTAGGTTCTTTCTTGACTTCAGAATAATACTAAGTTAAGTGAAGATTCTGGTAATGGCGTTGTTGAAAAAATTCTAGATAAGGGCAAGCATTTCAGTTTAAAAAGTTAGTATGGAAAAAGTTATCAGTAGCATGTTTACAGTGTGTGGTGAAAGAAGGACACAGGCAGGAAAGCTGAATGCTAGATTATAATTTATTAAGGGCCAGACTGCTGGAAGGAGACGAGCATGCCTTGGGGTTATGTGCAACACAAACAGCAACATTCTGTTTCCTGAAAGTCTTCAGTAGCAGGACCACATAAGATAAACGGAAGGCAAAAGAATTACAAGGAATTCAAATAACACAGCTAAGCCTGACTTGCTCCCATCATCTCAAAATGTCAAAGTGACTGGTAGTAATGAAAAGTATTCTTCAAAAGAAATGTGAAGGGATGATATCAGACTGATTCCAAAAAAAAAAAAAAAAAAAAGAGAAGAGAAAGCTTTAACAAGGCTTCTATTTTAAGAAGCAGATGACAGCTTTAGTACGAAAAACATGAATAACATCTTTTAATGGCTGGGGTTTACTTTCAGAATGCTTCTACCTTACCTAGTTGGCCGCCATTCAGCCCCATGGTATACACTGCTTCCTTAGTCCATAGCACTGTATGGAATCTGCCTGCCGCCACTCCAATCACCATTCTACCTTTCAGGTTTTTTGCCTGAACCTAAGTACAAATCCAAAGTACATCTTAATATTAAGCAGCAACAGGTGAATTTCACATGTACAAACTTCTGACAATATTTAACTCCTAAAGTCATTAAGAATGAAGCATTGGTATCAATCCACATACAGTCTAATAAATCAGGATTATTTCAGAAGTTTGTCAAGTGGGGCACTATTGCACTAGTGACAAAAAGAAGTAAAACTTTTTGATTATCTAATCAGAATTAGAATCAAATCTCCTTAAGCTGTCTTTATATGTAAGATGTTAAGACGTGTACAAAACAGCCAAAGACAACTCAAGTGCTGCAAAAGTTTCAGCTGAAGTTTCAGCTTCTAAACCCTAACACCCTAAACACACTGCAGAACACTACACTACTAATTCCACACTTCAAATTTAACTTGATTCTCCAGATCAAGATGATCAAGATCAAAGCAAATACTGTGGATACATTACACTATTGAAGAACATCTCATTGTACCCCAAAGCACTATCCTGTTGTACTTTGGCCAATTATTCTTTCCTACTTTATAACACTGGTAGTGCAATGTTGTTCTACTCTAGATGAAGCTTCCTTTCAATAAAAGGTACTGTAACTCTTACTTCAAAACAAAATTAGAAAAAGTTACAGATGGAGCAGAGAAATATAGTCAAGATGCTGATGCCCATATCTTCTCCTCACTGTTGCTATTCTTCCCAAAGCATTATGACTCCAGAATCAATAGTGCTTCCAGCAAAGGACATCACCATCAAACCCTGACATCCATCATCCAGTGATTCAAAAGGAGTAAAGAGCATGAATCTCAAGTAATACATACCTATTACTTTTATATCATTTCAGCTACAGAACAATTTGGGGAAGAAAAGGGTTTTGGCAATTGCACCTTGTATCATACTTAGCACTAAAAACTTTAGTACAGTTCAGGTTACAAACTAAGACGTTTATCAGGACACAGGTAAGTATTTAAGATTGAGATGTATGGTAACACAGAACCAAGATTTTATCTGAACTCACATTTGACTTTATTGTCCTGAAAAAGTTTAAAAGTTATTTCCACAATCTTCACATTTTACTTTCTGTTAAAACAACCAACCAACTAAGCTTTGACTGATGTTACTTTTACCTGTCTAGGAACACTGCAATTAGTAGGAGGAGGAAGAATACCCAGTTGATGGAAAGTATTTAAACCAAATGTGTAAACATATCCATCTTCTGTTAAAACAACAGTATGATCCTTAGCTGCAGCTATCTGGGAGCACTGATGGCCAGCTAAGCCTTCCACGAGTCTTGGAACCTGAACAAGAAAAAAAAAATAAAAATTTATTAACCAGTGGCCATCTATGAAACTAAAGTTACACCAACAGAAAATCATGACCAAATACTGAACTACAGATGAAAATGCATTTGAACATACAATAACCTCATTAGCATAATTAGCACATCCAATGCAATAAAACAAACTACTTTCATTTGAAATGCATCCTCTGCTATCAGGGGAGATGATTTTTGAACTACCTGCTCCAAAATTAGGTTGGAAACTATATCTTCAGGACAGCTGGACAAGTGTTAACTATTACCTCTTTGGTAATCCAAAAAGATAAACAATGAGCAATAAGGATTTCTCCCTTCCTCCAACGTACAGGATAATCCTAAGAAAACTCCACAGAATAAGGAAGCAGTTCTGTATCTTTGAGTCTTCATGCATTCTGATGCAAGTTCTCCTTTATTCAACTGGGTAACATCCCAATTTCAAAACAGCAATTTGCAAAAAAAATCTGATTTCATAGAATTGCATTTTTTTAAAAAGCGTTAAAAATTGAGCTCCAGTCTTCACTATATCATCCAGCAACATAATATCAAGTTCTACCAGATATCTGACATTAGAAATTTCAAAAAAATCATTGTGTTACAAACTACCGGGTAGTGTGCGCAGGATAAGATACTGAAGTCTAAGAATTGTATTGTCACCATATCTTAGCCTTTTCAAATTTTGGTTTTGCATATTGAAACAATGTGCTATTTATATAAAAATGATAGGTGAGTTTTCACTTAATAGCTGTGCAAGTCTAGTAAGAAGCAACCCTACCATCACTTTTCATGCCACTACAGCTCCACAGTACTGCTGTTTCCTTTGTGCCAGCCTTGACACTCATCAGACGGTACCACAAACCTATTTAAGAAGCCAGCCCCGCAAAAAAACATTTGCTGCCAGTTATCTGGCATCAGCTAACATTTAAAACAACTCAGCCATAACACAGAAGTTTGACTACAGTAGATAGCTATCTTAAATTAAAACATATTTAAATGCATATTCTTCTACTCTCTGCCACCACACTAGCAGTACTGGAGACAGGTATTTTCTGTTATTTGGTGGCAAGGCAGTTGGTTTGAAAGTAACAGCAAACTGATTTTGAAAGTACGCTCACATAAACCCTAATTCACTTTTTAGACTTGCTGTTTGAAATAGAAGAAGTATCATGCTAGACTACACAAGATAGCATACCAGGCATGTTTGTTCATCACCGTGACCCAAGCGTCCTCCTTGTCCATGTCCACATGTATAAACTTGACCTTTGTGGGAAAGGAACACAGAGTGGAATTTGCAGAGTACCACCTGAAAGAAAAAGGGCAAAAAAGAAATGGGAAGGAGGCAGTATAGGACAAATTAATTTTCCTGGATAATCTGAAAACACCTACCAAAACTACTTTGTGAAGAAGTTCAGCTTTAATAAAGATCAGTTCATGAAAATACGAGTAAGATACTAGTATTAAAGCACAGGATTGCCAAATCAAGTCAGAAGAACACAAAAATATTTGCTTTAGATTTATTATGTACTGCCTTAACCTACTTGAAGAGACCTACAGTTTGCACTTATTAAAATAAGTTCAAGCATTGCCCTTAAGGCTAACAGAAGCTCAAAAGACTGAGTTTTAAGGGCAATAATACTGCCTCAGAAGAGCTGAAGGACACATTAAGACTGTAGCACAGATTGTCTGCCCTAAATGATTGTTCAAATTGTACTTTAAAAACTTTCAAACATCCTTAAACTGAAGTCCCAAGAAGTTACTAGGAACAAAATTACTGTTACAGGAAGAGTGTTTAACAGCACATGCCCCTTTCAACACAAGAAGAATTTTAATTCAACATGTATCAAACAGATTCAGTGTCCCACTTCAGTTCACTATGGGAGTTGCACAAGAAGTCAGAAACTCAAAACAGTTACGGAACTATCATGCTTCTGAATTTCTTTAATGATATACAAGCCATATATCCAAGGTGAATAATATAAAAAAAAATTTCTCCCCACCAAAACAGAGAACTGTGATTTAATTGAGGGTGATCGGGGAGATGGAAAGCACAAAGAATATAATACAGCAGGCCTACTCTAGTACTCCTTAGCTGCTCTAAGCTGCTTGCCAGATCAAAGGAAACTGGTAACTAGGAAGAAAGAAAAAGAGAGGGAAAACAAAATCAAGCACAACAAAATTCCCACAGATCCAAATTTTTTTTCCATTCAAATTTTCAAAACTTGATAACATCTTCAATAATTGTTCCCACATACACATCCCTCCAAGTTCACTGAGAAACACGCCTCTGTAACACTTTCAGAATACCTGTTTGATATACACGCCATTCCGAGGAAAAAGGTCCACCAATTCAGGATGATGTTTACCCTGTTGACCACCATGACCCAAAGTAAAATTTATATTGTTTCCCCAGGTGTAGACTTCTGTGGGATCTGCAATGAAAAAAATTCTCTCTGCAGCTTCTAAATGTACAAGTCTTATGCATAATAACTTTGAAAATCAACTTCCGGTGCTTCCATTTAAAATTTGAAGAGGAAAGCTGTTTTTTACCTAAAATTGAACTTTTAAAAGTTTTATTCTTAAGAAAAGGAAGGTGCTATGACAAAATATTTTAACATCAACGTACAGAAGATGATCAACATTACTTATACATATTTTCCAGTTGCAGAATAGGCAAGCACTCCTCAGCAGCAAATTTATGTTATGTTTTCAAAAGACAACTACTACTACCTAAGATTATACATGCTTTGTTTCAATTTAGTAAAAATCCTTTCCCAAAATAAGGTTATTCTGTCATGTATGAAAACCATAAACACTTTCAAATCAGAGGTGTGGCCAAAAACTAACATTTTATATTTTTTAAATAATTGTTCAGTTACACTGATATCTGAACACCATTTTCTGATGAGTAAGAAACTGAAATTAACGTGCATTTGATCATGTTGAGCTACTACTAGAAAGATTAAGTAATTTTAAGATGTTTTACAAGGTAAAATTAAAAATACACAAGATTCAGCATTTGTGTGACCAAACATACTTAAATTGACTGGAAACAAGCTGAAAAGAACAAAATTAACTGTGCAACAAGACTGAACTTGTGGTCATGCAGAAAAGGAGAAAGGAGGGGGGTACAAAAGCATAAAACCGCATAAAAAATAAAAGTCACTGGAAAAACTACTCCACTGTCAAAGAAATACTCGTGTGTTCAGAGTTATTCTTACATACTCACTTCCTATTTGGAGAAATTGTATTTAGAATGATTGTAACTAGCTTATATCAAGCTACCTTGCCTAAAAATATTTTGAAGATTCAAGAACATATTTCCCTTCTTTTCACACAAGACACAGAAGTGCTGTAAAGTACTCTATCAAATTCAAAGACACTGAAGTCTCTCTGATAAACTGAATTGAGATAAAAGAGAAAAAAAATCACAGAACAACTGAGGTTGAAAGGCACCTCTGGAGATCATCTAGTCCAACAACTCTGATTAAGCAAGGTCAGTTGGAGCAGGCTGCCCAGGACCATGTTTTCTCAGGTTTTGAATATCTCCAAGGCTGTAGTCTCCACAACCTCTTTGGGTTACCTATTATATCACATGCTTTTTTTTTGGCCTTTTATTTTTTTTACCTCTAAGTCAGTCATTATTCCTTCATTTTTGCTACACATGTGCATCCTGTGCCTACTGCCAAGATTCTGCACCTGCTGTCTTATGACATTAGCGACTCCACATCTTCAGATATCTCATAACTTACACAGTCCTAACTAGAAACAGAAAATATTGTCCACGCTGGTACATACATTAATACACTGTTGAAACATATCTCCTTGTAAAATACAATTTAAGCTACTTGATTTCCTACCAGTTTTCTTGAAGACCACATGGATTGGCCTATCTTTCATCACAAGATCCAGGGCTGATAAGCCTTCTTTATCCTGAACATACAGACTAACACCATGCTGAAAGAGAAGGAGAGGAAGAGAAAAACAAAATTAAAATTGAACTTCACAGCTTTAAGGAAATGTTTAAGCTTTTAGGTAAAGGTTTAAGAAGCTAAACAAATCTTTAATTGAAGTTTAATATTGATGAAAGAAAATCTTCAGATTCTTTCAAGTAAATTGTAAGTAGATCTGAAAAAAAACCAGCACAGTTCTGTTCAACTACATATACATGATGTTGATCTATTACCTGGGATTTTATTGTATGAACACTGATTGAGCAGTAAGATGTAATCAGGGAAACCAAAAAGAGATATGCTTGAAGATAAAGCACTGCCACCTAGGAAAGGCAAGTATTTACCAAAAATGCATTTACCATCTTTTAAGAATACATTTTCTTACATCAGCATGTTTACAGAATCAGTTTTGGCAAGCTGGTGCAGTAAGAAGATCAAAAACACCTACTATGGCTTTGAAAACAAGCAGGGAACAGTGGTTCACAGTTGCTGAGAAAGGGCAAGAAGACACAGACAGACAGACAAGACAGCAGCAAGGAAGCTTCAGAAGCACAAAGCATGAACAGGTCATTACGTTAGAACTTTGAGAGAGGTAGATATTCTCTGTAAATATCGTTTTCTTAACACAAAAAAGTGCTGCCACACCAGCATCGGTTTTAAGGAAGTCAAGCGTCATCAATCAGATCACTGAAGGAAAGAATTGCAGGTGTCCCCAGGCAGAACCTAATACATAATATGGCTGTACCTATGTACCACAGCTCATAGCTATTATAAAAGTAAACCTTACAGAATTTCACACTTAAGAGGTAAACACATGAAATACAAAAATCGAGGGAGCACAATCCATTCAAGCACAGAATCCATTCAATGACAGAAGGACAGCTAGCCACATCTGCAGTAGTGATTCTAACCTGTAACTTCACTTGGAAAAACACGAGCCAGAACAACAACATACATTCTCCAAATTATAAAGGCAACCCTACTAGCAACAGTGCTGGTATTAATTCACTATATGACAGAAAGACCAACTTATTTTTTATGATTCAACAGGTGGCTGGATATTCTTCTTTTTGGCATTTGCACAGGTCATTCACAAGCAGAAAACAGAGGGTGCAGTGATGTTCACACAATCTGAATTTGTAATAACAAACCCCAATTGCTGAGTGGCAAAATTTGTAGTTAGATAGAGTCTGAGAATAAGCCATGACTGCCTCCAGCCCACAACAGAAGTCCACCATCCACACTAGTTGAGTACCCCGGGGGCTGATACTGGGACCAGTACCATTTATCATCTTCACTAATGACCTGGATGAGGACAGAGTGCAACCTCAGCAAGGCTGCTGATGATACAAGACCAGGAGGAGTGGCTGACAAGCCAGAAGGTTGTGCTGCCACTCAGAGGGACCTTGACAGGCTAGAGCAACAGGCTGAGAGGAACCTCATGAAGTTCAACATAGGGAAGTGCAAATCCTGGCCCTAGGGAGTAACAGTGTGGTGTACCAATACAGCTGGAGGCCGACTGCCTGGAAAGCAGCTGGGCAGAAAAGGACCTGGGGCTCCTAGTGAACAACCAGTTGATCACAAGCCAGCAGTGTGTCCTTGCAGCTAAGAATGGTGAAAGCATCCAGGGCTATGCGAGGGAGTGTTGCCAGCAGGCATTACTCAGCACTGGCAAGCCACAGCTATGGTGCTGGGTGCAGGTCTGGACTCCCAAGTACAAGACAGACATGGACATACAGGAGCAAGTCCAGCAAAAGACCATGAAAATAATGACTGAGGCATCTGACGCAGAAGGAGACGCTGAGAGCACTGCAATGCTTTGCCTAGAGAAGGTTCAGGGTGGGTGGGGGGAGGACATGTCTTATCAATGTGTATAACAAATACCTGATTGGAGACGGAGGGTGGGGATCCCAGTGATATCCAGTGGCAGGACAAGTGGCAATGGGCACAAATTGAAATATAAGAAATTCTGTTTACACCTAAAAAACATTTTTACTGGACTAGAATCAAAACATTGGAACAGAGATGTTTGACTCTCCGTCCCTGGAGACATTCAAAATCCAACGGGACAGAATCCTGGGCAACCTACTCTAGCTGACCTTGTGTGAGCACAGGGGTTGGACTAGATACTCGTCAGAGATTTCTTTCTAGCTCAGCTATTTCATAATTCTATTCTGTAATCCCTTCCTGTTGTTGCTATAATACCTTTCTATAATGCAGTACAGCAGTGAGACTTCAGCTAAGGAACTGGGAGGCAGAGCACTGCCCATGACCTGTTTCTTTCTGCTTCTTAGAGGAGTATCAGCAGAGCTAGCTATCAGAAAAACCTCACTCATTTATGCAACTGATAGAAAAGTAAAACACATGTGGGGAAACCTGAATAGGCCTCTTGTAAGCAAATATCAGAAGATATATACACACACACACTAGCGAACTGAACGCTTTTTCATACATCACATACACATTTTCCAGTTTTCTAGAGAACATAATCATGTACAATTCTCCCACAAACGCCTACTTCTGTGAAGTTTAATGAAAACCTCCTCACTACGCAAGAGTACAGCACATGAAATACATATTTAACAGTTACCAGACCATCAAGAATTAAAAACTACTGGAATCACAACCACTTGCTTAAACTGCCTGTTGAAAGCAGAGAGTTTAATGCTTACAAATGGCTAGTCACTGCAATTTAAAAAGGCTGAACTTAAAGTGGAAAAGTCTCTGCCTTGAAAAGTTTGCTTTTAAGTATTTCATTCTCTCATGTGATTAAAAGGACCCTGAACAATTCAACCATATGTGGCTCTTCCCTTTGCTGTACTTCAGATAGGAGGAACAGAAGAGCAATCGAAAAAAGTACACAATTTGCTAAGTGGTAGGGAAGAAACAGCAATTGCAAGAAAGGAATGAGTAAAAGCCCTGGTTAAAAAATGAATGAAATGGGGATTCACTTAATGAAGTGTTCCATATCTCAACATGCTTCTCTCTCAAATGTAAGATTAATTTCAAAATAATAAAAGTTTAAATGGAGTTATAATTAATGTTCTCTAACAACACTAATTGGTATGAGTACTGAAGAGTCTATTTTTAGCATATTTTTAGTCTGATCACTCTCTACTTTTAAGATCCTGACCCTAATATCATCCACACAAACCAGTCTCCAGAGAAGTCCACAATTAATCGGGGATCCTTACTTAGTGCTGATTTCTGCATGGGCAAAGGTAGATGTCTTTTATGAACACAGAGACAACTTTCAAGTAAATCAAGGCACTGCAACCTAAACACAGTATTAAGACAACCCTCGAGAGGCTTTCAGGCAAGTTTAAAACACCACTTTTACATAATGAATACAATTTTTAAAATTGTAGATACCAAGGAAAACTACAGTTTAAATCACTCACCTTCAGCAATGACAAAACACAATCAATGTATCCATAAAATATACTTCTGTGCAAAGCTGTCCATCCAGACTCTTTGTCTTTCGCCAAGAGATCTACTCCTTTGGTCTCAGCCAACCAGTCTAGAACACCTTTTTTGCCACAAGATGAAGCAAGATGTATAACGTTTCTACCAAAGGCATCCTTTATAGTTGCAGCATTGTAGCAGTAAGAAGAGAGAAAGGCCTTGATCTGGCCTTCACTTCCTCTGGTTACCACAGAAATAACATCCAAAGCATGCTGTAGAGATCGACACTTTGAAGTGCAGTCTGGCATGAGAGAATTCATCTTCACTTCTTAAGCTGCTCCTCTCCTTAAGGGGAGCAACCCTTAAGTGTATCAAGGCACTCCAATTCAGTACACAACACAGTGCCTTAAAAAACTTATAATTCCAAGGATGTAAATCCAGGTTTATTGAGCTGCCATTAGAAATCTTTGTACTATTATGTTTGGCACTTGATCCAAATAAATATTTATAAATATATAATTTTAGAAGTCTTATTTCACCATCTTATATAACAAATATTCTTGTCCATAGAAAATTCCAAAAGTGAACTACCTCAAGTGTGGAGAGGGGGATTCCCCCTCCACACTACCTTATTCTTTTAAAACTCCATAATTGCAAGGGAGACCTGAAAGAGAACAAATCAGAACACATTAGTCAACAAAAATTCTTTTCCCCAGCAACTGCACCAATTTAAATGCATATCAAACTAGCACTTCCAAGTACAGGAGCAATGTGGCAAGGGTTAACTGACCTGTCCCATGCCATCTGAGCCTATACTCAGTCATTCAGTCAGTTTATAAAAGACATGACTCCATTCCCCACCCCAGCCTCCAGAGGCACCTCCTCCCTTTCTTTGACATAAATCTTTGAGCCTACACGAAAAACTGGATCCAAAAAAGCAATCTGAAGAGAAAAAAAAAAGTTTGCTTTCCCAGCCTTCGCACCCTTAGGACCCTCATAGTTTACTGTCTAATTTTATCATTACTTTGTGATCAGAACTAAAAGACTGCTGAGGGGACAAAAAAAAAAAACAAACACCCACCCACCAAAAAATCCCCACAGTTGTTAAGTAGATCTTGGCTAACAGAAGCTTTGTCAGTCACACACAGAAGGAGGAATGAGGGATAACCACAGTTTCCCTTAAGCCGCTGAAAAAAAAAAAAATTTTTTCTTTTTGTGTTTTCTCTTCCTTGGCCTGAATGCCTACCCATCTCCCTACTAAACCTCTGCTGCATAATCAACAGGAAGGCTCCTCGCCACTACTCCCGGAGCCGCTAACACATGTGAGAGGAAGGATGGCAACAGAGCAAAGAAAAAAACTTGCACAAGAGCTGTGAATTCAGACAGGATTAGTACTCATGCAGGGCAAAGGTCTAAAGCTCCTGAAATAGGCAAGAAGAAATGAAGGTCTAGGTTGGAAGGAGTAAGGGAAGAAGGAAAAGGAGGCAAAGATACAAAATCTTGTTCATGAAAATATATTCACAGTCTGGGGCATACAGCATTTCTGCTTATCTGGTCATACTTATCTTCAGCATATCCAGCTTTCTCTGTCATCCGCTTTCTCAAAAGTAAAGAAGGCCTGACAGAAGCACTCATCTAGCCTATTAAATGCATGCAGTTATATTTAAACAGGTTACAGTACAAGAAATGCAGACAGCAGTATAAAAATCACACATAAATCCACTATACACATCACTGATACACTGCATAATTTAATGTGAACTGCTATTCAATCCCCAAAAAGGTAACACTTCAATCTTTCCAAGCATAAGTTGCAAACTGAGTGAAGTAGTATTTAATCACGTATTGAACTCCTTGATGTTTTTGCTTGCTATGCAAACTGTAGCTTCAAATTGTTCTACAAAGAGTAAAATATTCCAATGATACCATGGACAATGATACCGTGAAAGATGAACAAATAAAACTAAATATATTAGCAAGTACTCAGGAAAAACAACTAAACCCTGCCATCTTTCCAGCTCAGCAGTCATTATACACATAACCATGTGCACATCCCACTCCTTGCTCCCCCCAGCCTGTTGATCTTAGCTTCCATTGCTTTTCAGGCACTGAATGCATAACCATATTTTGTCACTGTCTCTATCTGCAAAGACACGTCAGGGAAAGATTACTTTGGAACAGGAAACAGAAATCCCAGTCCTCCTATTTCAAGAATTATCAAGATTGCCACCAAGTTGAAAGCAATTAGTTTAGATCAAACCCTACTAACAGAGTCTAAACTTTCAATAAAAAAAAAAATTCTAATCCAAGAGTATTCATTTAAACATCTCACGACAAAGCCTTCAACAATTATTTCTTCACTTCATGCAGAAGGGATTAAATACTTGGAATGAAAATCTACAAATCAAAGTTGTTCAGTATGTACCTTCAAACCAATTTCAAACAGCAGGCACAGGAAAAACAAAAAAGTAGGTTTTATTCATTACAATTTAGTCCCCCATCTCTGTCCAGGAGTAACATTCAGAAATATTTCAGAGACCAAAACTGACCACAACCGTTTAGCTTACATTTGTCACAGCAAGCTTGAGTTCACTCTACAGGGCATTTTACAACCAACATACAAACTTCTGCAGTAACACAAGTTTAACATATACCTGTGTGGACTCTTCTCCTTTCACCTTCTCTAACGCCTCAAACAATAATGAAAAGTGAACAACTGTTGCAAGCTTAGAAAAAAAGCTCTGGTTTCAAGAACACAGCCTGACTTGCTGCTCCAAGGAATCAACACATGATAGGTCACTGCTATCAGCAGACTCAGATTGCCAGCGCAAACTCTTCTAAATAGTAATAATTTAAAAAAAAGATATTTGGAGGATGAGGCTTTGAGCAATGTGGTCTAGTGGAAGGTGTCCCTGCCCACAGCAGGGGCGTTGGAACTAGCTGATCTTTAAGGTCCCTTCCAACCTAAACCATTCTATGATCTATATGAAAAACATCATAAGTGCTATTATCCTCAAACCAATTTGTCACATTTCATCAATATGCCACTAGGCAAGAAAATTATGCTGTGGAAGAAATACAAATTTTACATATGTCTTGTAAAGCACATCTTAAATATAATTCATTATTAAGACATTGCTATTAATGCTACAAAGAAAGAAAAGTAAAAATAAAAAGAACAAAGAAAAATTACTCCGGGGAGTCATAAAATAAAGTTGACTAATTTGGTAGGTAAACTGGTATGAAATGGCACCACCACCCAAAGAAGCAGTCCTGCCGTGCCCCATGCCATACCTTCCCTTGTGCAGTACACACCTATTTAAGACACTGAATTACATAAGAAAATGCTTCTGAAGGAAGTAGATGCTAGTTCCAAAGAAACTTGTGCCATTACAAGAAAGGAACAGAGAGGCCAGAGAAAAACTTCTTTAAAGGACCTGAAGTCTAGCCTCACCAAACATCAAAATACTGTGAACAAACCACACAGTAAAAGAAGTTTGCTATTATATAGAAGTACAATCCTGCCTACCTCACACAAACTTCGTTATGGTGACATTTACTGCAGCTATGTGAAATCTGACTCTGCTGAATTATATCTTTATAAGTCATTCTAACCCAGCCCTCCTTTACTATAAACATTACAACACTAGATACTATATTAATACATCGATATATACACCTTGAGTTTCGAGACAGAAGGCTGCAGATAGATCAAGTTTTCACCCCTCCGCAATAGAGATTGGCACACCAATAACACACATTATCATGTTATTACAACATCTGAAAAGGGTTAACAATCAGATCTGACTGTTTTTAAGTACAAAGGAGATCCTTAAGTGAAACCTTAACACTTTAAAATTGTGAATTGACGATCCCATCTGTGTGAAAACCTTGTGATTGCTGTCCAAATGCTTACTTCTAGTATACAGAGTCCCAGCTGAATCACCAGCATCTAAAATAAGCACAAAATAGGAACAGCACCAGCATTTTTTAAACGTTGAATTTAAATGCCTAGAATACAGTGCATCTCTGCTTTTATTTGCAGGTATTTCTGTAGACTTCTCAGCACTAATCATATTCATGTTATAATACCGGTACCTTCCTAATGCTGTAATTACTGAAAGACATAAATAGCTAAAAAAGATTATCATCTTTTAAACATTTTTATGATACAATAGGTATCATTTAGAATTCAAATTCTTTTTGTGATTCCTCACAGTGAGTGATTCCTCATTAACATTTTCATGATAGAAAAGTGTCATGAAAAACAGAGCAATTGGAATGGTACTCAGAGTATCCCAAAGATGTTTTATTTCAGTAGCAAGTGGGTTTCTAATTTTTCCCTTAGAGACACGAGCTACTTATTATACATGTTCACAGCCCAGGAAAATTTAAAAGATTACAACAAACTTGGAAGCAATTCCTAAGTAGCAAGAAAGTGTTTGTGGTATCTTGCCTCCTGGAAATGAGTAGGCAGAGCCCCTTCACTCAGCTCTTCCCCTCAGAGAGGGCAAAGCACAGTCACATAACAGCTGTCAGACAGTCTCTAAGAAGGAGTGTATCAGATGTGTCATCAGATTTTATGGAGTCAGAACTCCTACAGTTGAAAGAGAATCTCTCCACCTACTACAGTTGTCTCAAAAATCTCTGTTTCTTTCAAGAAGTCACTACAAATAGGCAAAGATTTGGGACTTTTTTTTCACTAAAAAGTCTAAAATCAAAGCTGTCACACCTCTTGAGTATGAAATTAACTAATATTCTACACATCTGTAGACTAAGCTAACAAATACCTTAATGACTACAGATGATGATGGTAGATTTCATTTCCTGCAAACAGCAGAAGGCAGATGTGAAATCTTGAGATTCTGTTCAGTCTGGGAAAAACGAACAGAGTTGGCAGAAACTTCCCACTGTGGAGTTCCAGAAATCTCTCTGTATATCGAAGTTGCTTACAAGGGACTTCTGGTGGGTTAGGGTTCTGTTTACCTATTTTTGTTATCCAAGATGCTTCCCAGAATAGGTAAAAAAAAAATATATAATCAATTCTATTCTGGTAACATGAAATCTCACAAAAATTAAGCCAGAAGAGATGATACCAAGGCAGCTTTGGGACTCCCTACTACATATCTGTTTCTTAATCACTATCTTTCAGAAGACAAACCCAGTGAAGGCAGAGCATATTCAGCACAAATTTTTTGTTATGCCTAGAACACTGACATTTAGCACAGAGGCATCACGCTGGATGAAGGAAAATACCAGACTGCTCCGTTTCCACATCTGTAGGATTGTGTTCTCCACCAACACATTCCCAATTTTCTTTTTTTCTATAAAGTATTTCCACAGAGGTTGTGTGCTCTTGGCTCAAAGGTACAAGGGCCCTATCAGAAGAGAAACAGTAACCAACATTTACCACATGGTTGGATGCCGGAAACATATATTGAAACTGCCAATCCAGGAGGCACACATTTGATACCAGAATTCATATCTGTGGTCTTTCACATTCTTCCCAATGTAAGTGTATACTCAGTACTAGACATGGCAAAATCTGGCTAACATGGATGTGAATACCAGTAGCAAGGAAGTGACTACTGGTTACTGTTGTGGGTTTTTTCATCTTATTAGAGACAATCGTCTCACATGGAAGTGAAAGAGAAAACCCAAGAGATTCAGATAGTTAGAATTCAGTGCCACTTGAAGACAGATTGCTGGTTTTGCATCTTCCATGTGCACTGCATTAAAGTAACTCATCAAATTAGTGACATGGCCTTGAAACCCAGCTTTAGGTTGCTTTACTAAGAACATATATCTCAAGACCTTATTTGATCTTTAAATTGGCATAACCTCATTCCATTCACTGTTTTTCTGTTGTTTTTTATTTATTATTTTTTTAATCGGTACTGATTTTTTTCTTAGTAGCAGTTGCATCTAGGATGCACTTGGTGAAAAACTACCTTGTATTTGGGTGTCCTAAACCAGAACTAAATAATGGTTTCTATTTTCCATATAAAAGAAGCCTACAGTTTTCCTTGTCAATCCTAATAACCCTCCTTTAAAAAAAAATAGTATAAATAATATGGCTTTTCAGAAGGTACAAAATTCATTTGCTCTTCCTTTTGACAGTAAGTTGCTAAATGAAGAGAGATATGACTGGCAATATCATACACTTCAGGAAGGTTAAGTCCATCCTTATAAGGGTATTGTGAGTTCTTCAAGATTTCCAGGGTGGAGTGGAAGAGAGGTGGTTTTTTAAACAGGCATGCTGACATTTAATAATATTCTCCAAGTTGGTCCATTTGCACTTGTTTCATAAGACCACAAAAGACCTGTAACCACAACAGCATGGAAATCCTGAAAATATTTGTACCCAAAACAAACTTCACCATGCAGACTACTTAGTAAGCTAATAAAAAAAAAAAAACCACAAAAAAAACCACAAACCCACAAAACAAACCCAAACCTAAAGCTTACAGAATTAAAGCCATGGGAATTTGCTATCACGTTACTGATTTTCCAGGATTTTCTGTTGACTGTAGTCTTACCTAAAGGCAACTTTCACTAATACATATTAGAGTAGTAGTTTAGAATCTGACAAAAGTGACTAGCAAATTGAAGCTGGGTAGTAATATAATAAACTAACACTGGCATTAAGCAACATATCCTCAAGGAAATGTAGATGAATTCCTAGATAAATAGCAGCAAACACACCCTTCAGCTATAAGCAGCACATTGTCCAAGGCTTTAAAGAACAGCCAGACTACTAACTTCTACACAGAAGATTACATACCCACAGATAGTTTAACCTGTTCAGAAACTTCCTGCACATTTGTTGAAGTCTGGGCATAAACCTAGGCTTTTCAACCCCTTTAACAATATTATTTGAATACATGATATATTTTATGAGCGGGAAAGGGACTGAATATACAAGGAAAAAAGGGTAAATCTAAGCTATGCAGCAGTCAGAAATTCCCACATAGGTTTGGCAGTGAGAAATTCCCGCAGTCTTTAAAAAAAAAAAAAAAAAGCTTCTTCTCGACTATATTACAGTAGTGCAATACGAGGCACAGAAAGAAAGGGTCCTGCTCTTCTCAATACACAAAACACCAGGTAGAGTACTGACTCTAGTTCAGACACCAAGTTTTAAGAGAAGCATGTAAGTAGAAGAAAACTTTGGAAAGAGCAACTAGGATTCAGAAGGCTTACAAACCAACCCATGAGTACAGGCTGAGCAAATTAGATATTTTCTCCTTCAGCTGTGTTGTCTACAGACCACCCAGAGCCTTTGAATAAGGCACACATTACATAAAGAAGAAAAATCAAAACGCTAGTCCACTTTACCCCCGACAGTGGGATACATAGTCATTTGTTCAAATTTTGTAAGAGATTAAGGTTATATGTCAGGAAGCACTTTCAAATGATAAATAGAATGCTAATGAGGTTCTCAAAATGGGTTAGACAACAAGTAACCTGTTCAAGTTTTAAATAAATGTGACCTGCCTAGAAGTAAATCTATAGAGGAAAACCAAGTTGCTTTACAAAACAACACGTTCCACCATGCCTGCTATGTCCCCTGGGCCATGGCAGATCCAAGTTGTGTCATTTACCAGACCAGGGTGTCTCTGCCACTGCCTGGCACAGGTACACCCCTGGTGCTGGTGACCTTTAGAGGTTTTTTCCAGACTTACAACTCCTGCCTTCACAGCAATAACAGCATAATCCTTATCAGGATGAGACATTCAGTGATCCAGCAACTCTAATCCATGTGCTCCTAACACTGCTAACAAGCACTACCAATTAAAGGCAGACATGTCTGTCAAAAAAACCCACCAAAGTACCATTGGTGGCTAAATTCAGCTACAACACGTCAGAGCGGATCTATTAGTCAGGAATCATAGTACATAAACAGTAAACTGAAATACCGTGCTTGGCTTATCTAGAAATAATCAAAACTACTTACATTTATAAACTTAACACTGTCCAAAAAATTAAAACATACAGAAAGTGATATAGACAGAAGTATAGGGAGTGCAGTTATAGGCATTTCCACAACACACTGAGACCTTGCTCTAGAATTTTTATTGAAACAGATAATCTGAAGATAAGTCAAGAGTAATGAACCACAAATGTGTTCTAGAATTTCACCACACTTCAAACTGTACCAGATATATACATCAAGTCTTAGGAAAAGCTGACTTTTCTGAATGAACTCTGAACTTCTGGTACAGTATTATTAAGGAGTATCCACATCAGATGTTTTTGGGTGATTATTATTGTTTTGTAAACCACAAATTGTGGTCAGTCTCCATGAAGACAGACAACTACACTGACCACGTCAGCAAAAACAGGACCAGACTTCAAAGATCAGGTGATTGGCCCTAAAAAGAGCTGCACAGAAGTATCTTTTTTAGCTAACTACGAGATTTCAGCTCCCTGGTGCATACACTGCTGCTCAAAGCCAGCCACACTGTGAGCTGCTACCAAAATCCAGAGACAAGTATCACCAAGAAGGCCAGAAACACGACAGGCTTCCAGGGAATCTCCAGCTAAGGAAACCTGGCAGAGGCTGCTGCCAGTGTCAAGGGGAGAAAGGTCTGAAATGTTTCAAAGAGGCACCCACAGGCGAGGCGCAGGCAGGGGGGAAGGTGGCTGTTTTGCCTCTCACTACACAAGTCCACGTAGCCGGGGAGCGACGAGCAACAGAAGAGACTTAACAAAACAGGCGACCGAGACACTTTTCTTCCGCCTGGAAGCCGGTTCCCTCCCATCCTACGTGGCCGGCTGCCCTTTATCCTCTCCGGCTCTCCCGCCTGGGGCTCTCCCCACTCCTACAGCCCCCCGCCGCCGCCGCCGCCGTCCTGTCCCATCCGTCCCGTCCCCTCCGGCAGGGCCAGCCGGGGCACTGCCCCTCCCCCAGGCCCGGCTCCCCCTCCGGACACATCAGCAGGTCGCGGCCCGCCCCTCACCAGTCGCTAGATGAATGGACTCGGGCAGGCAGGGCGAGACGCGCGCTGGGCAGCGCGGGGACTCATCCTCAGTGACACCGGGGCAGGGCCAGACTGCTGCTACTACGGCAACTACCGCGACACCTCAACCGGCGACGGCAACAGCCGGTGCCAGCAGTTCACGGCGGGGCGCAGGGACAGCGGCCGCTGCACCCCCGAAGAAGCAAGCAGCCGATTGGCCGCGGCGCCGCCGCACCTCGCGCGCCGATTGGCTGCGACTGCCGCCTCGGCTCCGCCCCGCCCCCCCGCCGGCGGAGCCCGGATTGACTGACAGGCCGGGTCACGTGGCGGAGGGGGTGCGAGGGGGCGGGTCTAGTGGGCGGGGTCTGCCATGACGGGCTGTCCCGCGGCGTGCAGGGGTTAAATCAAGATGGCCGCCCCACCTAGTGGGGGTTGGCGGTGCTCGTCGTATCGTGAGCGAGGAAAGAGGCTGGAAATAACGGGGAGAGAAGAGGTGGCGGGGAGAAAGCTGAGGTGTTTCAGTGCCTTTTTCTGTCAGTCCTCACGAGAGGAGCAGCGTGGTCGGCTGTGAAGGCGGAGGGTGGGTTTCTGGCAAGGCAACACCTTTCCGGGAGGACTCGAAAGCAAATAGTTAAATAATCAGTCTGCGGGTTTCTAGAAAAGTGAGAGAAAGCATCATAGAATCATAGAATGGTTTAGGTTGGAAAGGACCTTGAAGATCATCTATGACCCATAGGCAGGAACACCTCCCACTAGACCAGGTTGCTCAAAGCCCCATCCAGCCTGGCCTTGAACACCTCCAGGGATGGGGCATCCACAGCTTCTCTGGGCATCAAGAATGCTGTGCCGAGGCAGATTGTCTTAAAACTGTAATTTCTGATAGAGCACGTTGCCTAGTTTATAGGATACAGCTTGTTTTTTTGTGAGGCTTTTGACACCAACGCAGGGCAGTCTCACAAAGAAACGATATGTGCACAAGGATTTGAACAACTGCCCTTGTAAAGTAATTACCTAAGGTTCACTTAATGTGTCTTTGAAGTAAACTCCATGAGGGCTCAGTTCAATTCTGCTTCTTATGTCTTGGATGATGTAATAGATGGTACAGATTACAGGTTAATCTGGAGCAGGATTACGGTCTAGCATTTTAGGGTGGGAAGCTAGGAACCAAGAGAAGTGGTACCTAACGTAAAATGCAGAATAAAAAAATCACACATCACTTTTTCCAAAACACAGAAATATATTAGTGATGTATTAATGTTAATGCCAATGGCCAGAGTTTCTATGTGTTTCTTTAAGGCCACGGTTTTATCCCCTGTGTGGTGCAAGCATCAAAAGACTGTAAAACAACCTAGCTATTTTTTAAACCACAAAATATTTGAAGTTGAAAAAAGTTACATGTGCTTTTCAGCAGCAGTTCAATTTGGGGAAGATTCAGTAGAAGTTGTATGTAGGCAAATCTCGAGCATTTTTACCTGTGCCGTCTGACCCAGTTAATGGGAATTGTGCAATCTGCTTTCTGTATTTCACTGTATAAATGTTTGGTTTGCCAGCAGTCATTCACCATTGTAACTAAACCACCATGCTATGTGAAATTTATTTATTGCATTATTTTCCTAGTGATGGCTTCTTTCAGCTTCAGTCATAAGCACACCTCAGAAATGGACTTGCTCCAAGTATACTGCCAGCTGGCCTAAGAGCATTAATGACTGTCTGGGGAGATAAGGAGGTCCAAATACAGCTGAAGTCAGTCATAAACAATGCTTCGTTGTACAATAATGAATTCAAGTGAATAGCTGAAACAGGCATCCTTTGGAGAGGTAAACAGCACAGTGAAAAGATCAAGAGGCTTAAAGTAGAACAAGGCCCAAGACAACAGGAAAAGATTCTGTAGGAGAAAAGTAATTTCTAAGAAGCTGGACTGCCCCACAGCTCTTTCATACAAAATACTACTGTAAAGAATAGAAAACTACACCAAAGGATACAGAAAAGTTGGAAAATCATACTGAGTCATGAATAGGACCTGGTGGAGTCTGAATCAGCCAAAACCTTGCAAGAATAACCAAAGGCTTTTAGCAATGGGTTTCCATGCAAGAGTTTCATCTCCTTTGCAGGACTTTTAATATTTTCATGGAAAAATAAAATATTAAATGGTCTACTTATTGTTTATCATTCAGGATTTCTAATTGTCCCCAGCTCATAGGTCAGTAATAGAAATTCCTGCTGTCTTGTGCTGCCTCCACAAAAGCAGCAAACTATTTAATACCATTCACAGAATCAGGATGATATAGTTTGATTTGCAGAGTTATGTTGAGGTGGTAAGGTAACATAAAACAAAAATAACTCAAACAGGTTAACTTGAGCCTCTGTTTAAACTAGTGGTTTTGTTTTGGGTGTTTGTTACCAGTGGAAAATGACAACATTGTTGCAGAAATATATAGTACTTTAAGCCTATAAGAAGAAATTACAGACAGTGGAGATGAAAAGCCAGTAATGAGTCACTTGAGAGTCTTTTTTGGTTGGGTAGTCCAACAGCCAGATTTGTGCATTCCTGAAGCACGTAGTACGTGCCTGACAGTTAGGAACTATTAATCTTTTTTTTTTTTTTTTCGAGGCTGTGGTGAAAAGGTCTGAATTATCACAAATAAATATGTAATTATCTTATAGGAAAAAAATGTGTCTCTGACCTCTGTTGTTACTTTTTATAGCAGCTCTAGACTTTAAGTCAAAAAATCCTCAAAAAATTGAAAGTGCAGCACTTAAAAAGGAAAACCAGTATACTTACCCATCTTCAGAATTTGAGGAAGAACAGCAATTTTGAGAGGCTTAATTAGCCTACAGAGTGTATTTTTTGTCTGCATCTCTGTTCATTGACTGTTGAAGGGTTATAGATTGACTGTGCGGTTATAGATGGACTGTGCTCCAAATGTGTATACTCATTTAAGGTTAGGGGAGATAAATCTAGGCTATAGGGAGGACACTACCCCATTAGACAGCTTTCTGGTGACCTATGGATCCTGTCCATCCATCCATCCATCCAGAGTAGTCTGCAGAAATATTGAGGTAAAGTTCCATGCCTTGTCTGCGGCACCAGACTTAGGGTACTGGAGGAATTAGAGGAGATGTAAGCGACAGTAAGGAAAAAATGTATTCTGGACTTCATGCTATCACTGTAACGATCTCATAACAGATTTCTAAAAGTAATTCTGAATGTTGAAAAAAGATAGTAATTACTTTTATCAGCCAGTAACAAAAAGTTCAGTCTATATATCAAAAATGAAAATAATTATTTTTTTCCTTTTCAGCTATACTAAGCGTTGAGTGACAGATTTCCCCCTTCACATTTCTATTTATGTGCCTTAGCTGGCCTAATTATTACCAGTATCCTCTGGAGCCTTGAGTAATAATTCTTATTGGCAGCAGTAATACTCTCTGCTGAAGAAAAAATTAATCTGCTCCAGGCTTACCTTCTGCTGATACTAAATAAGTTCCTCATGATCTTTCTCTTTTATGAAGTTGAAAAAAAGATTACAAAATACTGGGAAATTTGTATTGCAGAACTAATAGAGGAAGATTCAGTGTAATACTGCTTAGCAGGGAAGGCTTGCAAAAAAAACCCAGACTACTATGTATTTGTCAGGTAGCCACATGCTCAAAGGGAGCATTTTTATACCAGTAAAGTATCTCCAAATTTATTAAAAATGTGTGCATCTTGCTTTAAGAAAGCCTATCCTCTTACTCAAAGTGTCTGATTCCAGTAACTTCTGGCAGTGTCCCGGGTGGCCTGGAGGGGGGAGCAGTGATGGAGGAGCCCTGCGTTCCCTCCCTGCCTCCGATCTCTCTGCTGATGGACCATAGGCAGATTCGTCCCTTCCCTCCACTTTGGCTTCCCCCACCTCTGAGAGCGGAGGAGTTGCGGGCAGTGGTGTCCTTGGGAACTCAGAGATGAGCAGCACAAACAAGAACTGGGCTCTTCTACTGAGGCTCTGGATTGACGTATCCAACCATACAGCGATTCCACTGCACTGGCTTGGGGTTACTGAATTCCATATACCAACACCATCTGACAAAAATGTGGAGAAGAAGTCTGGGGATCAAATAGCGTGGAAAGGAGGATAGTGAAGTATGGAGACTCCCTGAAGCCTGCTTAATCTACTTGAGAGTTCCCCTGTGAAGGTAAAATAGGAAACGAAGATGCAGTGAGCACCCAGGAGCTTTCACTGAGCCAAAAATGGCTTCAGCAAAGCTGGTTCTTCATCTCACAAGACTGGGAACACTTCCATGTAGCCACATTGTGTCAGATACTCTGACATCTCTTCTTTAACTCATAAGATTTCCAACTTGTCTAACTAGACCTTGGGCGCATTTCTGATGTCCGAGGTATATTTTCTGTTATTATAGTAGTCCGGGTACCCAAAAAGGATAGTTTGTCCCCAGTGATATGAGGTGTATGTGATGAGAAAGCATTATTCCACATTTGTACAGAATTGCTGTATTAAAAAAAAAAAAAAAAGTTTTGCAAAAACTTGTGGAAAAGAGCACAACATACATAAAATGAAATGGTAGTAAAAGTTAATCCTTTGTGGGAACCGTTCTAGGGACAGCTACTTGCAGTGACTGGAGTGTAATCTTCAATACAATCAGAAATAGCAGTATATGTGAAGTGGACGTTATCTGTTGAGATGTTAAATATTTTGCAGAAGAGTAATTTTAAACCAAGTGTTTTCTTATTCTGTGGGAAGTTTATTGTATAAGTGCAGCAAGAAAAATCAATTTGTAGTCTGTCTTTCTTGCACATCTTCCACCCTGGTCTTCCTAAATAGAAGGTGCAAGGCTGAAGGCTACCTCAGAACGTCAGCCACCTCTGGAGGGGAGAGGATGGATGGAAAGACATGAGAATCAAGGATGTTCTCTTGGGCTTCCTAAGGACTTTGAGTGCACGTCTCAGGTTCCATAGCCATTGTAAGTAACAGTCTTGTGGCTGTCTCACAGATGGGGGAGAGGCAAGATCATGGTGATTAGGAGGCATGGAGGATCTGTTTATAGCATCTGAATTTGTGGGAACAGAGAGCAACTGCCTTTCTTGCCTTCTTCTGATGATAGGAAAAAAAGAGGTTGTTATTTTAAAAAACTTTTTTGTAAATAGTAGGTAAACCTCCAGTTTACAGTACAGCTGATTGTTTTCTGGCCATTGCATGCCCAGATGCAGCTATTGGGGTTATGTTGGTGCTAACCCTGAACAAGACATCTGACATGCTCATCTGGCACTCTGAGAACCAGACATACTGACAGCTGCATCCCCAAAGCTGCTGCCAGTATGGTCCCACTGCGCTCAGTCTGCATGGCAGAGGGTGCCCACCTACTGCCAAAGTGCCCTGCCAACTGCCATGGGTCAGGATGCGCTTTGCAGCACTGGGCACAGTGGGATGCAGCCTCTCTCTCTTGAGTCTACCTCTGTGCTCTCTGCAGGACTTCATGGCCCAGCTGAAGGGGCACCTGGGGACCTGGGTTGTCTTGCTCCAGCTGTGTGACCCAGAGACGCCAGGAGCAGCTGGAGTCACCACTCCTGTCCATCTCTGCAGTGACCCGCCACTGCTGTGGGAGGTGTCATTTCCCAATATGGGATAGCACAGCATTGAATAGTATGTTGGCAAAGATAGCAAGGCATTCCCTTTACATCACCTCCAGACAGGTCTCCTCTGGCCTTACCTTCTTTCTAGGTCTTCTCTGGGTCTTTAAAAATCTTCAGGAGAGGTTTTTATCTTCCAAACAGTGATTTAGGAGTGTTTGGGAGATAAAAAAAAACCTCGTGAGAATAAAATCTCCACAGCTAGCAGACACACCTTTGCACTTACCTCACAGTGCCATCTGCAGTCGAAAATCTCTTCTGACACTCAGATGACAGCACAATATTGTTTGATTTGCAGCTCACAGGCTTAGCAGAGCAATTCTGCCGCAAAAACCATAGCACCGCAGTTTTCTTCACACGTGGAGCTTGTCGAGTGCGGGCTCAGGACTCGAGGAAGTTCTCTTGGGCTTGTCTCAGCTGTGCCAGTGGCTCACTGAATATTGCATCAGGCAGCGGGGAGAATATTCATCCTTCCTCGCTGTCTCCACGCGGAATCAGAGTAAGCTCCTCTATTAGGACTGCTAAAAACAGGAACTTAACTTACCGGCTTTAAATCATCCCTTGTATGAGCCTGTTTCTGACCATTGACTCCCCTGCAAAATAGGGGGATTATGATTTTGCCTGTCTAAAGTGTGTTGAAAACGATGAATGAAAGGCTGTATAAGAAATGGTAAATATTTTAGTTCGTAAAATTTGAGATTCAGTTTTGGTTTAGCGTATGATGAAATTGCAAATGAAGATGTAAATGAAACTGTAAAAGGAATGAGTAGAGCCTCTATTTCTACAATTTTTGAAACAAAGATATGCCAAATTGTAGGGGGGGGGGGAAAAAAACTTAAAAACTGAAAAAGTTAATTTTTTCTCTCAAGTAATTCCAGTTTACCCAGCTACAATTTAGGCCCACTTTAAAAAGATTGAGCATATGTACATTGTATTCCAGGCAGAATATATCAGGAAATTTATAGAATATTTTTTTAAAAAGAAAAGCTGTAGGGATTTTTGATTAATAGCTTTCAACATTAATTCTAGCAACTTTGATACATCTGTCTGAGTTTCTGCGAAGGATTCTAATAGCAAAAGCCAAGCAGCAGCATATCTATGAACTGCCATTCTAATGGGCATAAATACTGTTTTTCTATGACCTATCACCATAGAACCATGGTCATAGCCTTGAAGAATACTGAGGATTTATGAGCACTTTTCTATTAAAAAAATTGCATCTTCATATGCTATTCAAAGTTCATTGAAAATAAAATTAGGTGTAGTGGTTGATTAGCAGTCATGATAGAAATGATCATTTGTATGATTTATTCTGGTTTCACAAAGAGGATGCATAATATTTGATGGATTTCATACACTCTGCTGATTTCTAAGTTTTGATAAAGTAATCCCAAGTTTGGTGTAATTGTTTCTGATTAATTATTTACATTTCTTTCCTTCCAGGTATGACGGCTGAAGTAGACTTCTGTCTCCTGTACTAGCACGGGTTGCTGCAGTGTGAACAACCAGTATCAGACTGCGGGTACAAAGGGGTGTTTTAATGGAACTGTAGGCCAAAAGATCATAAATGCCTGTCAGACAGCATGGATTGAACAACAGTAGTACAAAAACCACTCAGCTCTCTTCTGCTTTCTTTCTCAAATGGACAGTAAATCAATGACCGGGTTCTAGGGCCTGAGGCTAAGACCTGCAAAAACGGGAGCCCGAGGAATGCCATTGTAGCATATCTCACTGCACTCATCGTTGTATCTCATTTTCATAAACGTTTACTCTCAAGAATCAAGCCAGCTCCTATACTTACATTCATTCTAAACTCTTCAGTGCCCCTGGGCAACCATGTGTGCTGTCTATAGGTGCGCGCTTCTCTCCTCTTCTGACTGAGAGGGTACATCTCGGGCTGCCAGGTGATGAATCAAGATGATGATCCACATCCCCATGACTGATAGGCTGGATTTTTGCAATGTAGTGAATGCACCAGAACACAGTAGCACAAACGTAAGTAAAGTGAAGCTATTTGGAAAGCAGGAAAAAAAAAAAGTTGGTTTTTTTCCTGTCTTTTCTAAAATATGGTTGAATAGTTCCTATGAGCTCTGCTAACCGAGACAACATTCTTCTCCTCTCACTCTACCAGTTCCACACAAAGCAGAAATTCATAGTCCTTATGCTTATGTAGTTTGACTTGCTGTGTCAGGCTAGCTTAAAGAACACTTGGAAGAAACCAATCTGCCTTTATGGTTCCACTACACATGTCATCTTTTTAGGTGTGCAAAGGGCAAATCTTTCTTAGCAACTGAACTAAGAGCATGGACCTCTTCCCCCAGAGCAACGTGGATGGCCTCATCATCTCCTCTGCAAGCTGCTAGAAGTACTCACTTGTCTGTTCTGGATGGAAAAAGTCTTCAAGTCGCCTGCAGGGAGGCCTCCCCCCGCAAAAAAAAAAAAGTACAAATCTGTGGATCAGTCATTAATCAGTGTGTAAAAGAAGGTGCTGGCTAGCTGTCCAGCTCAGCTCAGCTGCTCCTGATCTCTCAAGGGCCTCTTACGTATTTTGCCACTAGGTGACACTGTCGAGACACATTTGTTCTCCTTTCATCCTGCTTCTCCAAAAAGTATTCAGGAAAACCAAATTAAAAAAAAAAAAGCAGCAAGATATATTTGTTAGTAGCATTTTGGAAAGCCTTATTCTTAAAACATAAGGGGAAAATACAATTGAAGAAGCTAAAGTTTCTAGCAAATATGGTATAGTCTCACAAAGTAGAACCAGGGAAAAATATTTTCAGACTATTGCAAGTAAATGAGTTCATTTTGCATTTAGCTCTTTTAAATAGGTACGGTACCATTTAGAGACAGAGTGAATTTCTTTCTCCTAATCCCAAGCCTATTCAAACATTATAGAATCAAAGTTAGGGAGAGAAGGTGGTGTGTGAGATTTCTATTTACTTTGGCCTGGGAAAAATATTAGTTCTTCCCTAGTTTTGCCAAAGTCCTCTTATCAGGGGGTATATGCTGTCCTCACTCAGCTGAGAAACCTCGAGTCCTTCTCACTGAAAGACAGCTAATAACCAACAGCCAGGAGAAAAAGAAAGGAACCCATAAGCTGGACCATTCTTCCCCCTTCTTTTTCCAATTGGGAAGAAAGTAAGAAGTCTCCCATTACCCTGAAAGTATTGTGTGGAGTAGGAGGACTCCATCCAGCTATTTGATTGGTACTAGAGCAAATTTGCAATCCTATTCCTAGACCTTGAAAACTGAAATCATCCCTTAGTCATCTGCAGTTCTCCTTCTGACGCAGAATGTGTCCACACTGTCCCGCATTTTTTTGGTCTGGTGGTTATCTGAACAGCTATCCTTGTGCTAAATATTGCTCAGCTCCTGCCAAGGTACCTACCTGGAGGCAGCGGGACCGTTTCCAGGCTCGGGCAGACTAGCAGAACAGGGAGACTGACCTGAAGTGCCGACTGAGAAACAGTGACACTCTGCTGTGATTCCGATGTCATTTTGAGCAAACATGCGACTGTTTTAATTTGGAAGGGAAATAAAAGGACTTGTGCTCAGAATCTGTAAGTGGCAATTCAGTGAATGTTCAGTACTTCGAAAAATGAAATAAAACCTGTAGTATTTGAAATTCAAAATGATGTTAAAAATGCAGAGACATTCATTCATTCTTTATTTTTAAAAGTCTTTTTCTACCATGCATACGTCTTCCCTAGCTGTTGCTGCTTGAGAGTTTGGTCAGCAGTAAATTGTTTCCAGAACATGTGGCTGCTACTTCTTGAAAAACAGTCTTATCAGCTTGCTGCTTTTTAAAATCTTTTTTAAACAGAATAAACCTGTGAGGGCAGATTGCAAACAAGATTGGATTAAGTTTTACCAAGCCGGTAAGTATTTCCTCAGGTCAGTGAAGATACTGTAGACCCACACCACTAGATCTACACTACAACCTGAAGTGATGTGAATTTCAAAAAAAAACTCCTCTTTTTAACCCAGATCAGACCAGATCTCGTTTTCAGCAGAACCTCACAAACCTGCTTGAGCACAGCGGAGCAAACTGCAGCACAGCCATGGGAATGAATGTCTAGGGCAGAGGATAGGATGGAGAGGCAGGAATTTAATGGGCCAGCTTTGCCAACACAGAAAACCTTGCGGACTACGCCATAGTCTGTAACACAGCTCACAGCACCCTTCCGACACCTTTCTTCCTTTCTTATCAGCAATAACACTGGAATACTAGCATAATACTGCCCAGACCACAAATGGATGTTTTAGCAGAGATATGTAACATTTTCCAGATAAGTGGTAAAATACTTCAAAATCACCGTGACAGCCAGGAAGCTCCGAGTCAGCTCACCATACTAATTCTATTTCAACTCCTTCACATAATGACAGTGTAAATGTAATGGGGACCACCAAGAGTACAGGCTCCTTCTCCTGCAAAATAGTACAGAAAAAAGATTAAGTAACAAAAATTCATAGATGATTTTTTTTTTAAAAAAAAGAAAGACTGGAGGCAGCTCTCAGCTCTAAGTGCTGGGTATCAGTTCACCCACCAATGTCATAGTTAAGAAAACCCCAGGGGATCCCTGGCTGAGAGACCTTGCCCACCCCAGGGGAGCCCCTGCCACCCCGGCCCCCAGCCCCACTGTGCCCTGACATTTGCTTTATCTTGAGGAAGGGGTTGGGGAGAGTAGGCAGAGTTATTTTGCCGCTTTTTATTCTCCACTAATGGTTGTTTCTCTCTGAACATACCCATTTGTTTGCCAGGTACTCTTCCTTGCTCCCTCAGCTCTATTTTTATAGAAAATAGTAGGAAGAAACAAATAAAGATCATTTTTCATGCCAAAGCTCATTAAGCAAATTTGGTTCAGCTCCCAAAAAAAAGAGAAAAGGAAAGGAAAGGAAAAAAAAGTAACTCAGGAGCCTGTTTTTCCCCGGACTTCAGTAGCATCCTTAATGAGCTGACCTGTGAGAAATTATTTTTGTCCACCTTTTAGTTGCCTTAGTAAAGAGTTTGCAGCAATGTCTCACCTCAGCATTGTCTTACGTCTTGGCTCAGCTCTATGGCAGCACAACAAAACCTTTATTATGTTCTTACCAGTGCAGGCACACTTTATACTGTGGCATTTTGCTATCCTTCCACCAAAGCATGTAAAAACGAGGCTGGGGCAAAAGATAATCAGAGGTGGTATTCTGAGATTAGAGACCCATTAAGGAATTTTCAAGTGACTGGTGTTGCACAGCTGTGAAAGGGATGAGACATAATACACAATTTTTGTAATAAACAGGTCCAAATAGATGGGGTTTAATGATATCAGGTAGTCAATGTGATGATTCACTGGTTACTCTGTAGGACATTGCTGTTACAAGCCCTCCTCAGGGTCCTTTTCTTTTTGCAGCCTGCTTTCATATGACTTAAAGCTTTGTGCTCAGCCTTTTCCAGCCTCAGCAGATTACAGCCAGCTTTTTCTCAACTCCTTCCAACAGAGAGATCTGTATTACCAGTACAGGCAATAATCCTTGCACAACCGCATTTTCCCCTGTCCTCACGCATAGCCAAACACCAAAGCGGACACAGCTTTATGCAAAGGACAGGATGGAGAGGAAGAAAATAACAGAAAACTTCTTTTATAAGGGCAGCTTCTGAAAAGGAAGAAGCTTAATCTGTCTGCTCCAGTCTCTTAAGGAGTATCTCCCTTTAACAGCTAGTAAATCTCTGATCTGGGACTCAGCTGTTCCTCGCATGAAAATGGCATATGCTGCTGAACCTTCAGATGCCTCAGCACCTACAGATATTTTAAACTCAGAAGCACTCACAAAAAGTGGTGTCCAGATGGTATAAGACTTAAACATAGTTTCTCTCTCTCTCCCTGGGACTTGATTATCTCCTATCTTGCTCTTTATATTGCTTGTACTGCTTGTACCTTCTAATTTATATCTCTGTAAAGCATTGCCATTTTGGTAAGGTGACACTATACACACACCTGTAAGTGGTTGCATAGGATATAAAGTAGGAGAAGATTAGGTCTGTGGTTCCAATCTGTCCTACAGAAGGAAAAAACAATCTAGAGAAAAAAGGAGAATAGGAATTACCAGCTGCCTAGGACAGCAGAAGATAAACAAAACTATTATTCTCCCATCAGTCAAGGAAGAAGAAAAAAAAAAATCTGCAGCGAACTCATCTAGGATTGCTTTTCTCAGATCCCAAAATGTAGGTATGTAATGAAAGAGAGTCCATAAAAATGTTTTCAGTTTTTCCTGAAAGCATACGAACCAATGTCATCCTGTTACCGCCAACAAAGCGCTCCGTCTCTCTAATGAACAGCAGTGATTCATTCTATAGCACGCCTGCATGGCACTTATCAGTATTTACCTATCGACAGCAGGCACAGCAATGCCTATAACGATATAGCTGAAACACATGAGGCATCTGCCTCACACACCTGAAAAACTGGTAGGGAGGTAATTTCTTCTCTCAGCACAAGAGAGAATGCTCATGGTGCATCTCTCATGCTACAAGAGGAGTACTGGAAAGATTAATGCTTCTGAACAAGGTAAGCCAGGCTATCAACAGCTGCCTGTGCCGCTTGCGCCAGGAGAGAGGAAAGCGTTCCTTTGCTGTCCTTCGCCTCCTGGGGGACACAACAGCCTCCCGGTAAGAGTACAGCTGCTGGGAAAAGTTCAGGTCTGTGACTCTGTAATGTGCCTAATTGGGTTTTTTTTTACTAATATGTGTACTAAAATCATGCAGCAGTCGGTATTTATAGTGTTTGTGCGTGGTTCAGACATACGTATGTACCACTTATAATATAATCGTATACACCAATGCTAGTCAGATTTCTACATGCAGCTGAGCAAACGGAGCTGACTCAAAGTGCTACAGCTATGACCCCTTCACAAGCCATTTTACCTCGGAATACTTTTTTCTTTCCTGTTAGATCTATCCCCCCCCATGTCCAATTATATCAAAATTTTAATTCTCTAAAGCAGGATAAACACATAAATCCCAATACTCCTTATGAAGGATTTAGATAAAAATGAAAGAAGGAAAGAAAATTTGCACAAGGTTATAACTGTCAGCTTGTTCAAAATGTAAGTTTTTAAGCTATCCTGTGAGAAATACTGATAATAACAAAAACTGATTCAGCTGCATTCATAAATCTGTTAATTACTGTGAAACATTAATACTTAATATGTCTGTTACACTGTCTAGAGGCTGCTTGTTATGGTGAGTTAAAGAAAACTATTGTACATCTCCAGTATGCTCCAAACACTGTCACAGTAGCTTTTTAACAGCTGAAGAGCTACTTTTTTCCATAAGGGGAGTATCAGAGAGCCATGAAAGTTGTAGACGCATTTAGGATACCAAAGTACCAAAAAGGAGCAACATCAGTAATAAAATGCAATCTGGTGAATAGCTTTAATCAGACTCCCAGGAAAGTCCAGAAACAGAAGGGAGAAAATAGCAAAGGACAGGAATGGGTTAAAAGAGCTCAGCACTAATTCTGCTTGAATGGAAATCAGTGCCTTCCAGAGAAACAAAGCAGGATAGTTTTTTTGTGTGTTGTTGGTGGGTTTTTTTAAAAAACAGTACCTGTAGTCCTTTCTTATTCATTACCTATTTTCCTAAAGTAACATTTCCTTGTGGGGTGAGAAATAAGCACTGCATTATCCCAAGGATCTAGACTTCTGTTACTCTTACGCTGAATTACAGGTAGAAATACGTGAGTTGATACAAATGCTAGTACAGGGCTGATCTTCTTTCTGTCTCTGTATGGACGCTGCCCAGTTTGGAGTGCAGCTGACTTCATGGCACTCAGCTAGGAACGGAAATGGAACATATGGAGCTGTTTGTAGAACCAGCATTGAAATTTAGTCAAGCAGCTTCTGTAATTTTAAATCCATTTTGACCCAGCAGAGTTATTCCCTTTCTATAATTAAGTCTATCGTAACTGTAATAGGAGCCATATCTGAGGTTGGGAAAATGCTACTTTAGCAAAAAAGAACGTGATAAAAACTGCCTCATCAAAAGTGGAAAATATTCAAAGATACTAACATTTAAAAAGAAACAGTAAACAAGTCATTTAAGCTGACAAAATAATCCTTTTCCTTATTTTCACATTATTGTGTTTATACAAAGACCGTCTTGTAAGCAAAATACTATATTCTATAATTTGCATTTAACGTTGCACCTGTAATAATTTCCACCCATTGGAACAAAAGCAGGTTTTTTACTTTTGCTCCACATAGTGCATCGCTGGGATTCTCAGGCTGCCAGGTATTTTATATGACATGCTTATAGCAAAAAAAGAAAAAAAATTATACTGCATTCCAATAAGAATAGTGGGTCCCAGAATATTAATGCAGTCAAAGCAATCTGGTATGCAAAAGAAATGAAAACAGCTACAGCAGGTCGATAAGGAACAAACAGTATAGGAAACAAAAGAAGGCAATGTAAGTGATGAATTTTGAATAAAATGGAAAGTTCTGGTTGACTTAAAACTTACAGTGTGGTCACCTCGTTGATTGCCAAAGCTATCTGACAGCGCATGGAACAGTCCAACGTAACTTGTAGATAGAAAAAAACATTTCCATTTGCACATCAGGACCAGTTTCAGGTAGGCAAATGTCACTACCAGTGAGGAAATGGGTGCTACAAAAAAAGGAACATGTGTAGTGGCTGAGGTTACAGCCTAATATATCCACACACAAAGGCTTTCTGCTATGGATCTCCCCTCTTCCGCATAGGATGGAGGTATATACGTGGTCCCATGCTCATTTACACAGAGGTGGCATAGATCCATGAGAAAGCAGTTTTGTACTAATCCAAAAATATAAATGAGCCTGATTGTATAAATATGACAGGTTAGTTTTCCAAAACCAGAAATGTTTTATTACGGCAGGTAAACAAGCCGACCGCTGAGATACGGAAAGTCAATTGTAGGCTTAACAAACTAAAAATACTCCTCTCAAAATTCACTTGACATGTCTGCTTAAAAAAAAGTTTCAGCCTTTAGCAAACATAATTTAAACAAAGAAAAAATAATTTGTTCAAGTCTACTCCAAGCTTTGAGGTCAGGTTATTTTTTTAATTAATTGAATGAAAAACTAGTTCTGTTCCCCATCCAAATAAAGACCTCTGCTATACACAATTAACATGTGCCTAGACTTATTTATCATAGAATCATAGAATGGTTTAGGTTGGAAAGGACCTTGAAGATCATCGAGTTCCAACCCCCCTGCCATAGGCAGGGACACCTCCCACTAGACCAGGCTGCCCAAGGCCACGTCCAGCCTGGCCTTGAACACCTCCAGGGATGGGGACTCAACAACCTCTCTGGGCAACCTGTTCCAGTGCCTCACCACCCTCAAAGTGAAAAACTTCTTCCTAATGTTCAATCTAAACCTGCCCTCTTCCAGTTTGAAGCCATTCCCCCTTGTCCTGTCACTACATGCCCTAGTAAAAAGTCCTTCCCCAGCTCTCCTGTAGGCCCCCTTTAGGTACTGAAAGGCCGCAATAAGATCTCCCCGGAGCCTTCTCTTCTCCAGGCTGAACAGCCCCAACTCCTTCAGCCTCTCCTCATAGGAGAGGTGCTCCAGCCCTCGGATCATCCTCGTGGCCCTCCTCTGGACACGCTCCAACAGGTCCATGTCCTTCTTATGTTGGGGACTCCAGAGCTGGACGCAGTACTCCAGGTGGGGTCTCACGAGAGTGGAGCTCTCTTTTATTCTGAAGTTCAACATTTGACCTTTTCACACCATCAGTATTGCTTTCTACAAATTATCTTTATTTTTAGATTAAATAATTACAGCACTTCTTTTTTTTTTTCCTCCAAGATGAAGCTGCCATTAAAAAGTAATTACGGGATACATTCTCCCCATTCATGTTTCACTATTAAAGGCATTGCCTGAGCAATGAATAAACCTTCTCTAAGACTACATTTGACGAGGTAAGACATGAGATTTAGTAAGTGTAATCCAATTTATATCTCTTTTTTTTTTACCTTATAGACTGAATAGTAAAATTTAGGCAACAACAAGAAATGCTAATTCAGTTTTTTCCCTATTCCCAAGGGAGATATTTTGATATTATACATAGAACCTTCATTTTTAAGTAATGCTATTCTACTCATCAGGAGTCTGCAAACAGTATAAATTTGCCTTGTAGAGGCACTGACTGTGAGTGTTGGGGATGAGAATATCTCTGTAACCAAGAAACAGAAGTCCTAGAAAGTGCCCTGACTTGAGAATTTAGTTACTTACAACGAATAAATTAAACGCCGGGAACCACAACAAGGTTAGCATTTGCTAAAGTGCGGGGTTTTTTTCTGAATGAAGGAATTCATCTTCCCAGAGAATCAGAATCTGAATTCACATGCTGAGGGATTATTCATTAGCCTATTATCAATTAACCTGAAGGAAACAAACAAAAGCCTTAACTGAGGAAGAAATAACGAGAAGAATTAAAATACTTTTGAGAAAGCTGAAAAAGATTTGAGATAACAAAATGATTGTTCTAGCTTTCATGTTCCGTGTCTCAATCAGTGTAAATGGCAACTATAAAACTTGGGAATTACTTTGTCCTATTGGAGAACTATTTAATTCCGAGCCTGCAACATAAGTAATTGTGTAATCAGACTAAAACATTTCTACAGAGCTTCTGCTCCCATTAAAAACATCTGCAAAGTGTCATATAACCTGTGGCTTTCAAGACTTTACAGCATTGTCTGTCTCGTGCGCATCTCGGTTAAAATGCCAGTCCTGGCCTTCCTTGAGAGTTTTTCAACATATGTTTTCCTTCTCTACTTACACAGTCAACACTCTACACCAGTCAACACTTTGTAAAAATAATCACACACCATCCAGGGCAAATATATGAGTAAGTAATGTTCCATCAGCAGGCACCATACAGCCGGGGTTTATTTGGGTTTTTCAGAGAGATTTAGGAGACACTGAATGAAGTGCTGAGAGTTAAGGCAAAGCACAAGCTTCAGTGATCCATTGGATTTTGGGGAACTGTTACTGCCTATCAAGTCACTAAAACCTTTGGCTCATGAAACTCTGGCCAATAGCCCTGGCAGTCATCCCGTGCTCCTGGAAGGTGGTAACATGCTGTCACTGAAAAGGAGTGTGATTTTAAGAGCGTCCTTGAAAATGCCAAACCCTTTGTTCAGCCTGAAAGATAAAAGTAATTAAAGGCACCTCTCTGTGGGTGTAAAGGACAAGTCAAGCTGTGATCTGAGAAACCTTCATGGGACAGGCGGCACATACACAAGCTAAGGAGTCAGTTATGGCCACGCAGGTCTCTCTATGTGAAGGAGCAGAAGAAAAAAAAAAAAAAAGAGTTGAACGTCCTGGTGGGAAGCTGAGAGGCACTAAGAGCTTTCAGAGGATGCAAGGGATGGGTGTCACATTATGGTTGTCAAATTGCCCAAGGAGCTGAGTGCTTCTCAGGCAGTCTGTGAAACCTCAGTTAGTCAACGGGGCTGATAAAGGGTGGCAAGCTATATTTGATCGCTGCCACAAATTCACTAAAACAGACAAGGCTTGTCCAGTAAGGTCCATGATGACACGGTCAACATTTTTTCTCTTTGCTGTAATGAAGAAAGATTTTTGGCTCTGTTGACCATACGCGATGTTAATGACACTTAAAGTTCTTCATTGATGCCAAAAGACCCAAGTTTGATTCTTTGCTTCTGAAGCCCTTTATTAACTTCAGATAGGAGAAAGGAATTTTTTGATTGATGCTAAGTATCTGCAAAACCACAGAGATGTATGCCTGAAGGAGAGTTTTGAAAAGACGTGTCCCATGAAAGTGATGGATGTGCTCAGGAAATATCAGTGTATGATTGTGTCTTAAGTATTTTCCAAAGCATACATCTTGTATGCATGCTTAAAGATCAGCTAAAAACCAGCCTGTAATTTATTTTCCAAAATAATTTTCTCCATCAGCTTTCAATCATGTTTGTCCTCAAAAAGTAAGGGGTGGGGAGAGGGGACATCTAAGAATGTCCATTAATGTCAATGTGTGCATTATTGTCCTAAGTGCCAATACCCTCTGTACAGATTATGTACCAACAAACAGACGTGCTTTTTGGTAGGTTTCCTAGAATATGGGTACAATTTTCAAAAGCATCAAAAAGGCTTAGAAACCAGGAAACATGGGCTTCTTAATATCAGTCACTTCTGAAGATGAAACTTAGAAGAGCCTTTATCTTTACTGCAGATTACGCTGTAAGGCTAGAGATACCTGAATTATCTCAGAGCAGGTTAACTGGAAGGCCAATGGCATCCTGGGGTGCATCAAGAAGAGTGTGGCCAGCAGGTTGAGTGAGGTTATCCTTCCCCTCTACGCTGTCCTGGTGAGGCCGCATCTGGAGTACTGTGTCCAGTTCTGGGCTCCCCGGTTCAAGAAGGACAGGGAACTGCTGGAGAGGATCCAGCAAAGGGCTACTAAGATGATTAGGGGCTTGGAGCATCTTTCTTATGAGGAAAGGCTGAGGGACTTGGGTCTTTTTAGTCTGGAGAAGAGAAGACTGAGGGGGGAGTATCAATTTATAAGTATCAATACTTATAAATACTTTAAGGGAGGGTGCCAGGGGGATGGGAACAGTCTTTTTTCAGTGGTGCCCAGTGATAGGACAAGAGGTAACAGGCACAAACTTGAACATGGCAAGTTCCATCTAAACATGAGGAGGGACTTCTTTCCTTTGAGGGTGGCAGAGCACTGGAACAGGCTGCCCAGAGAGGTGGTGGAATCTCCCACACTGGAGACATTCGAAACCCACCTGGACGCCGTCCTGTGCAACCTGCTGTGAACTGAGACACCTGCAGCTCTGGCTCTAGCCACAGCTACGAAGAACAGCATCTGGCAGTGGGTGCATTCTATAGTTAGTTTTCCATTGGGTGGCTCTGCTGGGTTTGAGATACGTTAATGTATTATTTCCTGAAGGAAGAGCAGAGGAATACAGGTTTTTGAAACAGATCTAGGCAGTGCTAGAGCTCCTAGCAGCATTAAGTGAAATCTTGTCCAAGGCCAGTCTTTTTTCTCTTGTATTTTTCCAGCTATTGAATTTGCCTTTGTTCTCCCGCGACTCTGAACTGTGACTTGGCAATGTGAGATTGGCAAGTGAAGGCATTTTTCAAACTGATACGAGATGCTGGACAAAATGCCAGCTGACTGGAGATTCAGCTGTCATGCCATATATAAAAGCTACCTCTACTTTATGTAAAAGCAATAGATGATTATCTTTGTAATACTTTTTGAGTTTCAGTTGAAAACACAGTGAAGAACAAATGAATGCATCCTGCCCTTTTTTTTTCTGTCTCATCTGGTTCTGTTTCCTGGCTTGCAGCAGTTCTGTAAAGGTACATGAGTTTGCAGTTTGTCTAAGCACGCCAGAAAGAACAAGTTGACTGGAAGGAATAAATGAAATACTGAAAGTGCGAAAAAGTGAGCAAGCTACTTTTCTGTCACTGTAGAATGGTAATTTTTTTTTTTTTTTAAAGTTTTACTTGTAGCCTTAAAAATGTCGAGGTATTATGCAGTTCCTATTCATTGGAATAAGAATATATAAATATAACAAGCTATGCCCCTGTATTTTTGCAAATACTAAAAATTGGCTTTTTTGCATTAAAATCACTATTAAGTACTGAAACTGTTTTCCATTCAAGAAAGCACTCACAGCCTAGTATCATTTAGCCCAGCTTAAATGCCCCCAAGACCTCCACGCCCAGTGTGATCAGTTCCCAGTTACAGTAATAACTATCATCAGCAAATTTATATTACAAGCAATAAGACATATCCAGCACTGAAAACTTAGCTGAGAGATTCATTGGTTTTCTTCCCAGTATGACCTAAAGATGATTTAACCATCTTAACAACTGCTTTCTGGCCATTTTCCCTGGCACCACATTAATTTTAAAATGTCATATTTATTTACATGGTATCAGCATCCTGAACTTCAGGATATTTTAACCTAGTTGTAAAAGAAACAACTTCCGCAAGCCTGGATCTAATTTCATGTCCTAAAACTCTTCAGACAGGAAAGCCTCAGCGAGAACACCTTTGTTACGCTGTCTTTGCATCACCTCCTTTGGAGGCTCAGTCGGAGTGGCTGTTGTGACACTGCCACCTATTCCCCACACCGCTGTGTTTCAAGTGATACATCTGGGTTGGGTTTGTTTGTTTGTTTGTTTCAACATCGCATAACAAAAATATTTTAATTCTGTCTTTCAAAGAAGTGTGTAACTTGTAGAATCAGATTTCTTCCACTTAGGGGATCCCCTATATTTGTGTGCTCGTATTGCCTTGAGGTTATCAGCAACTGGAAGCTGTTTTTTTAATTATTTCTTTTACCTTGTTCTTCCTTTTACCTTTTTGGGGTATGAATAGTGGGGGAAAGGACATGGCGATCGAGAGCCTTAGCCTGTGCTGTAAGCTGTGACTGTTCTGTCCCAGCTGTGAGTTGGAGCAGTCTCAATTAGTTTCTGCTCTCCTCAATCCCAATAAAATAAATTATGGGTATACATGGTTCACCCTGGAACCAGTGCGACCCTTCAATGTGCTCCATGTCCATACCGCATTTCCATGGAGGTCATCTGCACCCCGAGAAGGGAAGGAGCTTCAGGAAGCCATTTTACCCCCTTCAAGACATTTTTGCTCTGTGAATATGGCACAAGGAGGACCTAATGAATCAAAGAAACAAGCCAACAACTTCATCTGTGAGACTTAGCAGGACCTATGTTGTGCAAGTGTGTTTCTAAGAGTTTATTCAACAATATCAAGCATATATCGTGGTGCTGTAGTGCACTACAAATATACCAAAAATCTAAAATTAACATGATTAGCATTAGGGCGTCTGTTGAATTTTAAGAGTAGGAAGTTTTGAATTCTTGAATAAACATTTTCAATATTTGTTAATAAATATATTCAGATTACCAGGGAATTTCATAACTACAATTGGTCAAAAAAATGTCTCCCAGAAACACATTCAAATACTTTTCCTTGTCATGTGTTACTTATATTGTAGGGAAAGATAGATCAAAAATAGATTAAAAAAAATCAAATGTTTTCTGTTTCTCCCTATGTTCAGAAATTACAAATTTAAATATTTTAGAACTTTCCGTCTTTCATTCTCATGTCTCTCCATCTATTTGGCCACAGAGTAACTGATTTAATTAGCTCCACTGCTTCACTTCCCTCTTTTCCATTCTTCTGGCCTCTTACGATTGAAATCTTTCAGAGCTAGAAAATGAAAAGAGATCCTGTAAACTTTTGACTGTTTTACTTTTTCTAAAAAACATTCCAAATATCAAGGATGCATAATTTCATTTTGAAATTTCAGGTTAAAAGAGAAGAATATTTCAACAATGGGATAATCTTTTGATGGGAAAGTCTTTCAAGTGAAAAAATTGAGCTAACAGTGCTCATGTTCACGGTACTGAAGTTTTTCGAGCTCACGCTCGGGAAGTGCCTCAGCCCCAAATCTCTGGAGGATTGGAAAAAAAATTGGGGAGTTCATGCTTGTATGGAATTTAATGTCTTTCTTCAGCAACCTGTGTTGGCCGCCATAAGAGACAAAATGCTGGGCTAGACAGACTTTTGATCCAATGCTATAACAAGACTTTGGCTCTTTTTCTGGCACTGAAGTTCTTTTCAATTTATATTCAGGAATAATAAACCTAATGAGGCAGACCTCAAACCTTTTATGGTATCAAACTGATAATTATAACAGACTTTATAATGTAAAATGCACATAATACTCATAAAGGATACTAAAATAGTTCAGTAAGCCCAGTAGCATTAACTTTCAATAGCTAGCTGGTGATGACACACATCGTGCTCCATTATTGCATTAAATCCTTAAAACTAGCATATTTTTTAAGTATGCGAACTTAGTCAGAGAAAGATGAGGTGTTTTGATCCTGACATTAATTTTATTAGAAAGAGAGTGCCAGAACAGACTCTTCTTCAACATATAATTGCAGAGGACCTTGTGATTCTTGGCCGTGACATCACAGCAACAGAGAAAGGAAAAATTAAGGACATGCATTCCTTTAGAAACACTCAATCACTGCATTAACTCCCTTTGCTTTTCCATCTCTCACCATAGTGAACTTATAGATAGATATAATGGACTTCCAAGGGATACAAAAATTGGACCTGAGAGGTTCTTGTATTGAAGCAATAGTGAGAAATTGCACAAAACCAAGTGTTGACAACCATGAACTAAGGGACGGAGATTCTCAAAGCTGCAAGAAGCAGTCAGGAGAAGTCAAAGATTTGCCTTTCATACATACAGATTTACATACACCCACCTGCCACTGTGGTCTTTGAGACTCTTTTCAAGCATGGCAGAAATAGAAGTATGTATTAGAGTCGTGTCTTCACTAGTTTATTCAACTGATTAGAGCACAGGAAACCTGCTGTGAATTCTGAAGTACTTTCTTTACCTAGATACGGTAAACTACCACTAATACAGTATACTAAGGAGGCAGTTCTATAGCTTAGGCAAGCTTATTTTTTATACCAAGCATGCATTTTTCTTTTCTGTATTTTATCCCATTATCTCTACCCACCTTGAATTATTATAACTAGCTCCCCTCTTCACTCAGTTTTACAGTCTGCTTTGAAACAGAGGTATCTTCTGTAGCCTTTTGCTTGGGCAAGCCTTTGCCCAAACTTTTTAAACTTAATTTAGTCTTTCCGCAGAAGTCGGCGTACATCTAGCCTCCAAATCACTTTTACTGCTCTTTTTTTTTTCTTTCTTCTTTCTTTCTTGTAATTTTTTCTAGTCGTAGGATGCCAGAATGGAATGCAGTATTTCAGGCATAGTCACTGGTGCTAACAGAGAGGGAAAGTATCATTTTCCTCCTTTGCTGACAGAATGTGCGACCCCCACAAGATAATCACTGTCCTCCTTGTTCCTCCCACCCCCTTCCAGTTTTTAAATATGCATTCCTTTCAAAACACCTGGGATGTAGTAACCCAGAAAGATGCAAAGACTTGAGATAAAGCAGGAGAAGGCTAGGAAGGCAAAGCAAAAGAGGAAGAGTTCAGTAGAGGAGGACTTTATAAGCCCACATGCATGACAGTGGTCAAGAGCAGGTAACAAAGGATCAACAATCGTGGAGGAAAAGAAGCAGGGAACCGATTCACCAGGCTTTTTAATCTTGTGAATGCAGTCATACTTGTAACTAAGCGGAGGCAAATCCTAACCAGGCAGCGAGGTTGCATTTTACATCTTCTTTGTCAGATCGTAAACAACAGCACAACATATAAGACAGTGGAGAATCAAACCCCATATGTTCTCAAATCTGCTTAGCCTTTTATATGCTTTTTTTTTTTTAATGGGGAATTCATCAAATTCAGCTCTTCCCTACAAAGAGTTCCCGTTTCAACAGCTGAATGTGTTTTTATGAAAAAGGCTTTACGCGGAAATACTCCCAACTTGCAGTCCTCTGCAGTGAGAGCTCCTGCAGCCCTGCACGCTGAAGCCAAGCGCTCTTCCCCGCCAGGGAAGCAGGGCAAACCGGGAAACACCCTTGGCATTGCCAGCGGCTGCGAAACTTCGGCACGGCACAGCCTGCGGAGTGACGAACGAGTGGGACTGTCATCTGAAGTGTGAGGAACACATTGGCCCAGATTCCCTGCAGATCTGGGTTTCTGCTTTTCGGAGACAGGAGGGAAAGCAACGCGTTTCAGCTCTCCCTTCCTTCCCCCACTGCAGCTAGGCGACTGCCCTAACCCATGCCATCTTTTAGAAGTCCCCTAGATACCAGTAGCAGATGTGAGCTGGAACCCAGCTCCTTGATCCAACCAAGTGACTTCCCCACACGCTACAACTAAGACAAAATTGCAAGTTGGCCCAAGAACCGGGATTTTCTGTTCAGCGTCGGCTGAGAGTGACTGTCTGCAGCATGGCAGGTCACCACGGCAGAGAGGAACGCTAATCCAACAGATCACCCGCTCTGCCAACTTCCCAGCATTGCCATCGGACTTCCAGCTTGCTGGTCCTTGAAAGGATGTCCCAAGTGGACGTGAACAACACACGAACTTGCTAGCTGAAGCCTGCTCACATAAACTGCCCTGCAGTGAGAATTGGAGGAATACGGAGTAATCGGAAGGCAAGTCCTTTTAGTCCTTCAAAAAGGACTAAAATCAGAAGGCTTAATTTGCAGAAGGAAGGGTTTTACTGGCTGTAGCGATTTACTTTAAGTAGAATTTACATTAAACTTAGTCTACGTCATAGCACTAAACCTCAAATTGTTAAAATCAAAATAATGAAAAAAAAATTAAAATCCATATAGCAATCTATCAAAGGTAGCTTGAAAGTAAAAAACATGCATTGTTCCTAAGCAAGGAAAGAAGAAAACCAGGATTGAAAGTTTAGCCTGACCTGTTTAAGCATGTCAAATTCTCAGTTATATTCTGATGAACTTGCAAGCGGTTATCCAATTCGGCTCCTGTTGCAAATACTCTACATGTCAGAGCATGCGGAGCTGGAGTACGGACAGAGGGATGCGCACGCAACGGCAGCACCTGGACCACAGCACATCCTCTTCCCAAGGTGTTTTTCCTAGTGTATTCTTGACCCCAGCTCTGGTAGCCAGCTTCGCTGGAGGAAGTCACCATCGTTTCCTTCTCATTTGAGTAACAAGTTTTAACAATAAACCACTACCAGGAAACAGGGAGAACAGCTAAAGAGTCTGTCTTCACAATTTCACCAGTTTTCAGTGTTGATTATATTCATGTGGGGGCACTTCATCTCCTATTATCCCTTCAATCTGCACCTAAGGCACACAGGAGTCCCCAGAATTTGCAGCAGTGCATTATTACAGATACCTCGTTAACATATTTTTAAAGACCCCTCCCCAAAAGGTTAGTTTTAGCTAAAATCTTTCTCTGTTAGTATGGCAAAAGTTTAATATGTTTCCACGGTATTAAAAATCATATAAATAAAAAAAAAATTCTATTAGGTTGACTTCTGATATTTCAATATAAAAATGGATAGCATACAAGAAAATGCAAACATGGCCTTGTCTTGTATAGCAATTAATGGCTGCATAATTTCCACATAGATAATCATGGGATTTACCCTGCAATCATCATATAGAGACAGAGAAAACCGGAACAGAGCAGCAGATCATTTGGACAGGGTGTTTTTGTGTCTGGGACAAAGTGCTAAGTCAAGAAAAAAAAATAAATTACTGGAAGATTGTCTTCTGTATTGCTTCAATTTATATAAAAATTTAAAAATATCACATATGTTTAAGTGCACCTAAAATGAAAACCGGAACATGAATGTTTATGGGTGTGAGCATGTGAATGCTGAATTCAAACAAGAATTCAAGGCAGCATTTGGTTGTCTAAGTATTTTTATGGCACCATTTTAAGAATTCTGATGGTGTTGCTTCAAATGAAAGCGAGTCCTGAGGAAACAGAAGGTGTCCTTTGGAGGACCTGCCGGATCTCTCCATGTGAAGAAGCAGATGGAACTTGCAGCTTATTCTTCCACTTTTGTGGGAAGATATTTTTGGTAAAAGAAAAGAATTCTGGTATCTGTGTTATTGCTCACTTGGTGTATAATCTTTAGCACATCATAAAAAACCCTTCCAAAGCCACTTCCTATGAAGTGCTGAGTATTTTCATGCAATATTGAGACAACGTAGAAACACCTCACAGAAGAAACACAAATTTCCCTCTCAGTTAAAAAAAAAAAAAAATTAAAAGATGTTAGCTATTGCATGGAGTCCTGCTCCACATTCTTCCAACTCCTTGGCCATCAGATGGAGTCAGGCCACTCAGAATCTCATAAAAGGCATCCAACATTGATTAGAGAGATTAAAATTAAGATTAAAGAGATCAGATTAACTGGCCAAAGGGCTTTGTGAAGATTATTTAGGATGGGATTCATCTTCCAGCTTTTCCTAGGGACAGTGGAATGACATGAGCATCTACAAATGCCACTTCATTCCTTGCTAAGGTGAGAGCCTTAAAAGGGGTATAGCAACTCCAAAAATGTCAAGCAGTATAGTTATCGTAGGTTGTCCCCATGAGTCTTTACATTCCTTTAGGTAGGTGTCACATTTTCACTTTGGGGGAGCTGAAATACTGGGGTACTGATTTTCAAAAGTAAGCAGTTCTCATCACTGTCCCATGAACCAAGCTTTAATCTTCTGGAGGAGGATGGTCAGAGGTTTCCTTCATGGTTCCAGAAGACCAGCATGTCACCCAGCCTCAGCCTGGAGCAGCAGAACCACCAAGAGACTGAAGCAGTGCCTCAACCCCCCACCTTAACGTGAGCTTCTCAGTCAACGCATAGGAATATCATCCACAGGAACAGTTTCCTTATGGTAAATTATCTTCCAGTTTGAGTCCTTTAGCCAAGACCAGACCTTTTCAAATACTAGATTTTAACTCATTCAAAAGTTTTGCATAAACTTTATGCAAAAAAAAAAAAAAAGCAATGAGATTCTATGGGCTGTGAAATGCAAATTCACAAATCAGTCATTGTAATTGCCAAAACTGACCTGAACATACATCAGGGGCTTTTTCTTCTTTTTCCTGGTACAGATTACAAAAATGTCCAGGAAATCCACTCAGTAAAACTGTATTCACCAGAAAGTACTGTTTCCTGTTTGGAGAAAAGTTGTTTTACTTAAACAAGAAGGAAAGAGAGCAGATTAACAAGCAGTTTTCTCCCTCTTGCAAGTTTAAGCAGGCTTAGCAGGTGCAATTTACTACTGGAATAACAGGAAATGATAGGAAAATATTTATTATTTGCATTACTGCAGCACATGCAAGCACCTGTCAGGGAGCGCTCCACAAACACATAACAAAATCGTGTTCCCTGCCCAAAGAATGAAGCCGCCGTACAGGGCAAGAGGCACAGACCCATCTAGACAGTCACGAAGAGCCAGGAGCCACTAGGACAACTTTGGTCAGCACCATGAGCAGATCAGTGTAATTGCTCTTAATTGTGTTTTCCATTAAAATCAACATTGTTTCTAAACATTAAAAAAAAAAAACAAACCAAAACGGTTATGGGTACACTCAATAAGTATTTATTCTGTTATTATAGTATGCCACTATACAAAGACATTTGGATTCGGCACTCAAATACCCTTTCATAAACTAAAAAACTCCTGCAGTGTAGCGTCACTCTTTTTCAAACTCAACATCAAAGCAATAACTTCCCAAACTTCTGGAACAGCTTGCAAGTCCAAGATCTCACAACATACATAGTGATACAACACTATTACTGCAGCCATAATGTATTTCCATTTCTCCATAATCTTCACCTAAAGAGCATCCCGGTCCATCAGCTGTGCAGCCCCTACCTGCCACCCTGATCCCAGACAGTTCATGTTCTGCACCATAATACCATTGTCAGGCCAGAGAGGGGAAAGCAATCCTACAGGTATCAGTGTTTTAGCTCATTATTCCTCAGATTATGGGGAGGGATTTTCTCAAGACTTCATAATGGATTCATCTGTTCGTTTCCCCTATGGCTTTTGACAGCCGTAAGATTTCTGCTGACTTTACCAAAAAAAGCATACCAACCTGAAAGCATTAAGGGCCACACGCAGAACTGCTGTGCGTTTGGGGAAATCTGAACGGAGGCAAAAATGGAAGAAGGTTCCCACCTAGCTGATCAGGAAAGCAGAAGGACCATAACTCTGACATACGGGGAGAAGGAAATCTTGTGTAAGCTGCATCAGAAGGGTAAGGAAAGCCCAAAGGAATCACAGATCCAAAGTGCTTGGATTCACGTTGCTGAAACTGTGGTTATTTGAATATATTGGTATGTCCTCTGCGTTAATTACATGTTATTTAACTATCGCAACCTCTTCGTAGGGACCAGTGGCCCGATTCAGCTCTCATGATAGCTCCCACCATTCACCTCATCCCCAAATATCCCCTCTGTGGAGTAATCCAAGCCAGTTCCTCTTTTGCAGCACAGCATCTGTACCACCGGGGTTGTTCAGCCGTGCCCAGGCAGTTCTGGGACAGCCATAGCAACTGAAATTGGTAAATATTTTATGTATAGATAGGTATTTAGGCTTTTTCCTCACCATAATAAAGTTTAAATCTCACCCTTAAGCTGTCAATTTGCAGCTTTTCTTCCCCCCCCCCCCTTTTTTTTTAATAACTACTATTATTTATTTTACGACTATTAAAGATCCCGGCGGTTTTTTCTTTTTTCTATTTTTGTTTAGTTTTGCAGCTTGCTCGGCGTGTTTCGATGCTCCGCCGGGGCCCGCGGACCCCCCTCGCCTCCTCCCCGCACCCGGGAGAGCTTCGGGCGGGTCCCACGGCGCACCCCCGCCCCAAAAAAACCCTCGGGATTGCCCGTTCCTGCCGGCCCCGGCCAGCCGAGCGGGAAAACTGCGGAACGCGGGACCCACCAGCCGGGCTCCGGCCGCCGCCGCGGGGCGAGGCACAGGTAGGGACGGCGCTGCCAAGGCGGGGAGCGGGGAGCCGGGAGCGGGGAGCCGGGAGCGGGGCTCTGGCAGCGCTTCGCCGCCGCCGGTTCTCCCATCGCGGGGCGACCGGGGTTCGCTCCGCTCCGCGCCGAGCCTGCCGCCCCCTCCGCCGCGCTGAGGAGAGTTCCACATGGAGCGGCTCCGCTCGGCGGCAAGGTGAGCCTCCGGCAGCACCACCCGGGCCGGGGAGGCGGGGGAGGGCGAACGGGGAGAGAGCGGGGTGAACCGAGCGAACCCTCCCGCCGGGTTCCCGGGGCGCGGCCCCTCGGCGGCGGCGGAGCAGAGGTNACCGGACGGGACTCGGCGGGGCTCGGCGGTGGGTTTTGCGGGCGGGAGTTGGCACCGGTCGCGGAGCGGAGGGAGGGGAGAGCCCCGGGGCGGCGGGTTAGATAGACCCCCTTCCCTCCTTTCCGTGCTCCGCCAGCGGAACCGCCGGGCGGGCGGGAAGGCGGCGGTGTGAGCTGGAAACGGGGGAAAAACTTGTTCCTCGGCGGGTTCCCCCGCGCTGCCCCGGGGCCGCCCGGGCTACCCACGTGTCGGCGGGGGCGAGCGGATCCGCGCCGCCCCGCCGCTGCCCTCTCCCTTTCCTCTCCTGCCGCAGGTCTCGCTGCTGGAAGCGGAGCCGAGTCAGCCCCCGGAGGGGAGGCGCCGCCTGCCCCCCACCCCTACCCTTACCCCCCTCGGAGAAGGGGTTCCCCGGAGCCGGCAGCGCCCCGGCGGGAGCTCTCCACCCCCTCCCCCCCGGCCTTGGTCTCGCCGCGCCGCCCGGAGCCGAAGGCGCCCGGAGGGGAAAGTTGCGTGCGGGGCCGGGCCGGGTCGGGCCGGTCGCGATGCCGGGGCGCGGCGGGCTGTGGCTGCTGCTGCGCGTCCTGCTGCTGGGCTGCGGCTGGGCGCAGCGGTCCGACAGCTGCCAGACCCTCTGCGACTGCTTGGAGGCGGCCAAGACGGTGAAGTGCGTGAACGGGAACCTGACGGCGGTGCCCCCCGACCTGCCGCCCTACGTCCGCACCCTCTTCATCACCGGCAACCGCCTTCACCGCCTGCCGGCCGGCGCCTTCGCCGCCCAGCGCCTGCCCGACCTCCGCGCCCTCAACCTCAGCGGCAACCACCTGCGGGCCGTGGAGGACGGCGCCCTGGCCTCCCTGCCCGCCCTGCGGCAGCTGGACCTCAGCGGCAACCCCTTGGTGTCCCTCAGCCCGCAGGCCTTCGGGGAAGGCGGCAGCCCGCTGGAGGAGCTGGCCCTCCGCGGGGCCCTGCGCGACCACGGCGTCCTCCTCAGCCTGGCCGCCATGCTGCAGTCCGGCGCCCTGCGCAACCTCAGCCGGCTGGAGCTGGCCGACAACGGGCTGCTGCTGCTGCCCGCCGGCATGTTCACTGCCCTGCCCGCCCTGCGGCATCTGGACCTCAGCAACAACTCCCTGGTGGGCCTGCGAAATGTCTCCTTCCAGGGCTTGGGCCAGCTGCAGAGCCTGGACCTCAGCGACAACTCCCTGGGCGTGCTGAGGAACAGCACCCTGGCCCAGTTCCGCAGCCTGCCCACCCTCCGGCGCATCAGCCTGGGCCGCAACACCTGGGTCTGCGACTGCGCCATCGAGGACCTGGTGGCCTGGCTCAAGGAGAGCGACCAGGTGGAGGGCAAAGAAGCCCTGACCTGCGCCTACCCCGACAAGATGCTGGGCAAAGCTCTGCTGAAGATCAACAGCTCAGACCTGAACTGCTCCGTGCCTGTAGACCTGCCTTCCCAGCTACAGACTTCATACGTCTTCCTAGGGATAGTCTTGGCTCTCATCGGGGCCATTTTCCTCCTGGTTTTGTACTTGAACCGAAAAGGAATCAAAAAGTGGATGCACAACATCAGAGATGCCTGTAGGGATCACATGGAGGGCTACCACTACAGATACGAGATCAATGCAGATCCCAGGTTAACAAACCTGAGCTCCAACTCGGATGTCTGACGAAGCGCCGCAGACGCGGGGCAGCGCACAGTAGCTATGCATGAAAAGTAGACTTACGCTTTACCCTCGTGCTTGCTTCCCTCTCCCCAGAGAAATCTCGGACGTGCTTGTAACATGAGGGGGATATGCCTCCCCCTGACTTCAAGTTCAATTTTGTTTTGAGATGCTGGGCAGCTGCGCATGGCGTTGGGCTTTATGTAGGAAACAAGCTGCTACTTCTTTTCCTCCTTACTTGTCTGTACTCGTGGGAAATTTTTCTCAAGATCTCAAAAGAAAAAACGGATTCTCTCTGGTGCTCCAAAGCCACCAGAGTTTATAAAAAAACTTACCGTGGCAGACACCACTCAACAAAAGCTGCCTCAACTTTTTTGGGAAAAAAATGTTATGTTCCTCTGTGACCATTTTGATCTTGTATATCTGAATTGTGCTGACAACGATTCTATTTCATAGACTAGCTTGAGATTTTAAAAAAACAAACTCCTTTTAACAACTCCTCTGTTACAAAGAAGGAAATCGAATAGTGGGCATGCACAAATACTTTATAGTTTTACACATTAGGAAACTTACAATCTCAGTAAGTCTCTTACTATTTTGTAAAGTTATTTTTTGATTGCAGTTTATGTGAAAAGAGGGTTTTTTATACAAACTGCATCTAAACTCCATCTGAACTGTTAAATTCAATGAACAATCTTACAAGAACTGTTGTTTGCTCTTCAATGAGAAATGTATGGACATCCAAGAATGTCAATAGCTTTATAGTCTCTGAAGTAATAGCCCTGCAGTAGTAGTCTGAATAAAATTTTACACAAATGTGTAGCTTAGAGACAGAAATAGGTGACAATTTTGTGAAATATGCTAGGAGAATTACACCGATCAACGGTGGAGCAGTTTCACTTGGCACAAAACCCCCAGTCTGCTCTCAAAACAACTGCAAAACGTCGAGACAGATGCTAGCGTCCACCTTGCTGGGAAGGTACAAGTTGATAGAATTTACGTAAGGTCTTCTCTAGCAAATTAAAAAAAAAATAAATCATTCAAATTAAGTTGTGGAGTTTGTAGGCTAAAGAAAATTTTACCTGAATGGAATTGTTTATTATAAAAAAAAGAAAGCATACTTTCATTCCTGAACTAAATTAAATGCAGCTCAGTCGTGTAGTCGGTGAGCTTCAGGCTTGTAAATCAATGCAGCACTTACTAATTTAAGTACTTACTGTTTCATTTTAAGCTCTCAGTACTCGTGAAGTTCTGTAGTGACCTACATCGAGTAACTTGATAGAACTTTACATTTATCTTAAAGATTATAACAGGTGCATTTCAGTATTGTGTGTTACTCCTGCTTATTACTTGCTTGGGAATGCATTTTATTGTAAATAGATAAAGCATGCAAAGAAAAACTTCAAAAATGCATCATTTAATATGCAACTCTGATGACATATGAAAAGATTAGCAAGAACCTTCCAATGGCCACCAATAATTAATGCACTTTTTCTAATCCATTTATAGATTCTTAATGAAAAAAGTACACCATCTGTAAAAGTGTGATGTGAGTTGGTATCTATCAATATATCTGTGGAGCTTTTTCCATGATCACTGTTACTTGAAACTCTCGAGCATCTCTAAAATTTTATGAATTACTGGTTAATTCCCTTTGCTTTCAAAAGTTACAGTTTTCTCATAGATACACAACTTTGGTAAGAGGTCATAAATATAAAATATTCCTTAAAGTATCAGAAGAAATATGTTCTATTTTGGGTACCAGTATTATTCAAATGAATTTTTCTCTCCCTGCAACTTCAGACAAAGCAGGTAGCACAAGTCAGTTCGGACTAATTTTCTATTGCTTTAAATTGGCGTTATTTAATAGCAGTGATTTTTTTTTTTAAATGTAGTTTTGTACACTTGCCCTCAAAAATAAAAAAAATAATATGAAGTACAATTCATGTTTTGATAAATCGGTGTATTTTACAATTAATGTAAGTTAAGTGATAGCCTATTTCTCCTGCTGTAATTTAAATGTATGAGCAATATCTGGTTAACAGCGTATGAATTAAGTTTGTGGATTCTTAAAAAGCAGACTGCTGCTCTGAATGTTAGCTGCCCATATTTTAAGAATAGTGTAAAAACCCCAGTGTGAATAACTATTACTGTGCAACTATGCAAACTGTTCATACTTGGTATACATAAAATAGTTTATGTAAGAAGCTAGAATTTACAATAGCTATGCAGTGTGCTTTGTTGTATTGGTCATTTTGGAGATTATCAACTTAAACTTATTTGTACAGTGCCAAGAGGAGTAGGGCGTCATCCTTGCTTAAGATGCTGCTGTAATATAGTAGATAAAATATGCACAAAGCGAGCCATTTCTTGGGCAATTTCTTGGGTTTTGTTAACAGATACTTTAAAGCAACTACAGTAAAATCAATTATCTGTAATGTGTTAATGTAACAGCCATGAATTGATAGAGGTGTGTAAGGACAGGCAACGACTTTATTGGCTGTCTCTCACCAATGGACTGAGTATTTGTATAGTGAGCACGTGTAACTGTTGTATTACACCTGTTATTCTAATTATTATTATTATTGTATTATAGAAAATCATTGTAATAGAATTTTATTAGAGACCTGGTGACGGCTACTTTAAAATAATTTTTGCCATTTGCTTACATGTGTATTTATTAGGATGTAGCAGTTAGCACGTGTCAGTGTTGTGTTGGATAATGTTCTCCTACAGCGTTTGACCAACAGTGAATGCCTTGGTGTTTTGTACAATGCATTTGATCTTAAATCCCCTTCCATAAACAGTGCTTGAAATTTGTTTTACTTTCCTATTGCAAAATAGTTACAGTGGTACTCAGAAGACATTTAAAAAGTAACTCCCAAAGTGCTTCAGAACTGCATTAAAAAGTATACATTTAAAATAACGTTAGTTTAAGGGTTCTTCTGAAGCACATTTTATAATCTTACTCTGCTTTGACACCTGAAATTTCAATTGATTACCATTTCTAGAGCAGCTTAATTAGCAAGGCTGTTTTATTCATTCATTCTTCAATAAAACACGTGCAGTACTAAATGCCTCTAAAATGTGTTTTGTATACATAAACCCCCAAAGTTCTGCATGACACAGTGGTCACTGATGTTTCATAGAAAACATCTAGACTAAAGTAGTGGGGGAATCTTCAGGGAAGGCTGCGCAGCTGAGAAGCAGAAAGGTTAACCGGTTCCTTAAAACTAGTTTGAGTTGTAATAAGCTTAAAATTGTCTTAGAAGAATAGCACAAGGAATTGACATGGTTTTAATGTATTTTCCTAAAGTACTTTGTATAAGTGATGTTGCCAGGTGAGAAACAGAAAATTCCCCAAATCTTTCTTTATCCCAGGTAGCTTTATATGAGATCATCTCATTTCTTTTTTTTTTATTATTATTATTCTCAACAAGCCATAATATTACCAATAATTTTGACATCCAAAAAGTGATTTGAAGTTTTGCAGAACTGCTTTTAAAATCTTTTCATTCAGGGTAATTTACCTTTTAAGGCACTGGTGACAATCCCCAGTGACATGCCAGCTAGCGAAGCAGTCTGTTCAGACCTGTATTCGGTTGTTGACTGAGATGTCGCTGAAGACAGGCATGGCAAAATATTCAAAATGTGACTGCGCTAGGATCCCAACTCTCATTATTCTACCAGCATTTTCCCTGTGGTATACTCTGCTCTTTATGCATCTGCATAATTTCTTCTTCGCCTCATTTTCTCAAGAAATCCATTAAAGGGAGAATTGTGAATCTGCACAGGTCGAGAAATCAGTCTGACTGCACCTATATTTTGAGGTTCAGCATCTTCATTTCCCTTTGAGCCTTAATGTGAAAAAGAGCCTTTGTCAAAGTGGACGGAATGAAAATTTGATGTGCACTTTTTCTTTCTCTTTAGCAGCTGAGTGTTCAGGAAGAACCATTTCATTCTCAGCATATGATGAAGGAAAATAGCATTTGGTAAGAAAAACATTTCAGTTTCAAGCTTCCAAATGACATCGATATTCTATGAGAGGAGGTTGAAGGGAGAAGCTTATAAAGGAAATGGAGAGAGCCCTTTGTAATGGGTCAGCACTGGAAATCACAACACTAGCAACAGGAACATTTGCGGATTGATTCTGTGTGTTATGTTCTGGTCATGGTTTAGGGATACAGCTCTAATTTCTTCCTGTTGCTATAAATAGAAACATTTTGCTAACAAGTGGAGTCACGTCCCATAGTATTTGTAATGCAGGTGTTTCCACTGTAAGATTTTTGTGGGGTATAATAGAAGATGATTGAATTTAATTCAGTGCCTGCTGATTTAATAATGACTAGATCAGGCCCATAACTTAATGCTGCTTTTTTGCAGACGTGCTGCTTACAAGTTACAAAGACCTTGGCTTGGAATCAGACAATGAAAGCCCACCAAGGAAGAGAGAAAGCAGTCCGCTTAGGGAGTATAACGTTTATTAGATATTTCACACGTGCTTAAAAAAGAGATATAAACCCTGTGGGAGCAGAGGGTCCTTTGCTGATACAGAAACAAGTGTACTCTGCTGCCTTCCCGAGTCAATCCAGCAGTAGTAGAAAAGTAAGTGGTGCTTTGTACCCATGCAGTAAACCTAACAGCACTCCTCTCCCACCTTAAAAAGAAAAAACACCAAACCACCAAGCTTTTAGAAGTAAGAATACAGGTTTGCAGTATAAGTTATGTCCTTAAGAAGGGCTTTTGCTTTCTCAGTGGTGTTACAATTTACGTGTTGTCACATCCTTGGAAAACCTTGCCACGCCAGAAGTCATCTGTTGCGTAGGCAAAGCTTGAAATCAGGCCTTGCATTCCCAATGTCAGCCTAAATAGAAAAAGGGAACTATTAAGAAAATTAAAATGGTACTTTAGACAGTATTCATATTGCAGTTAGTAATTTAATACTTGCCATTATTTATATTTTTCAAAGTATTCACTAAATGGCTTTTTCTTTCTGATGACAGACTAACAGAATAACAGATTTGTTTTCTAGTAATTATGCATGAAAGCATCTGAATAAATTAGCAATGTTATTTGAGTACATACAGTGATGAAAATGTTAGAAATCTCATGTTCTAGAATGTTTCGCTATTCTAGAAATTTTAGATGTGCAAGAAACTGCTGTAACTTTTTCAGATTGAAGTTTTATTTCTTAATTAAAAATTATTCTTGAAGAAAAACAATAAAATATTTACCAGATTGCTTATAAATGTTATATCTTCACCCTGTTGATTTAATTACTGTAAATCCTAACAGATATTGAGGACTTTGCTAAAGGTGTAGATGTATTCTTTATAGCTCAAATTGATGATTGTGCTGTGAATTTGCATGATAGAATAGTGAAAAAACAGCTTCCATCTCGGTAGTCTGCTTAATTTCTTTGGAAAGAAATTTGGTCAGTGAATATAAGGGATTGTGTTTTAATCGTTCTTGTTAATTTGGGCATGATTTGATAGCTTTTTGTTTTTTAATATACGCAATATTGATTTTCATGTTAGGTGCCGATTCTAAATTTAACAGTAATGGATTTTCAGGTTTTTAATGACTAGATCAAACTGTGTGTTTTAAAGTCTTCAAATCCATATTTACATAGTGAATATAGAGGCACTATTATTACTGATGGTGTGAATTTTCATACTGTAAAGAAACTGTTAATGAAAAGTACTGCTGAAACAGAGAATGAAGGGTGAACTCCAGAGAAAAAAGCATTCTGATGGCAAACTTTTATTCTTACAACTTTTTAAATGCAAACATTTAGATTGGAAATTCAAAGGGAAAGATGACATTTCATCTTCTCATAGATAGCTAATGCAGACATCTGAAATTTTAATAGTACGGAGTGATTTTTTGGGGGCTGTCCCTGGAGCATGGCTGATAACTTGGTTAGTGTTGTGTCTAAATGCTTGCTATTATTTTTTCTTCCATATTCTTAGGACACGTAACACTGAAGGATGTTTGACTTTACACGTGACTGATTGATCTGTCCTAGATTTTATCTTAGGACTGATCTGTCTTAGTACCTGTCCACAATCTACTTCACATATTCAATTTGTCCTAGTAGAAATTGTATCGATGGCATGGCCCAGGGTAGCTTTACATGAAATCATGGGCATTTATGCAATAAAGAACTCATTTGTCAAATTGACATTATCAAATGTCAAATAGACATTTTAACAGGATGCAGTGTATACTTCATGCTGGCAATGCAAACGCATCAAGTAGCGGTAGTGAATATTAAAATAAGAAAAGATACCATTTATTGCAAGAATGCTGTAAGCAGTCATGAACTGACACGGCTTTGGGGCATTTGAGCAATTTAAGCTTGTTTTGAAGAAGGAAAAAAGTAGTTACTACATTGACAGTTTTCTTCAGGTAGGTGTCTTCATTCCTTCTCCTTAACAGCTTATGAACAAACAGTAAGCAAATCCTTAAATGGATCCAAATCTATATGTATCTGCAGGATTTGCTTACTGTTTGTTCATAAGCTGTTAAGGAGAATGAATGAAGACAATTTGAATCCTTTTAAGTCAGTGGCTCTACCCCAGTGCCTTTATGTTTCCCTATTTTCAGGGGTGGGTGCTTTTGTTAGCCTGGAGGGGACTAAGAGAGAGCTCTTAAACATCATAAACCAAGAATTTTTACTTTATATATACATATATGCATTTTACACATGCACACACACATATATATAAAATATAAAATTACCAGATTGAAGAAGAGTAGAGTCCGAGGCACACCAGCCTCTTCAGTCCGTTCTGTTGGCTGTTTTAGGGGCTTATTTAATCTCACACATTGGAAAGGGGACCTAAGTGCCTAAATGCAGTAAGTATGCCTCTCAGAAGCACTTAAGATGTGCTTCGTGTTGCTGCACACATAGCGTGGCCATTAGCAGCAAGTTAACACAAATTGGTGCTGACTGGCCGAGATTTTCCAAAGTGGCCACAATTTGGGGTTCTGCTTTCAAAATAGCTTAAAGGGGCTTCGTTTACAAAAGTTGTTGAACACCTTTTAGAAAATTACACTGATTTTCTTTTAAGGTGTGGAACAAAACAGTTCTCAGAGCGAGAAGGCACGTGTCTGGTATATACTTGAGAGACAATATAAACACTTGTAAGAGCTTTTGAAATGCCCCAGTCTTTGCTCTCTATCCTTTCTCAGATCCATTGAAATCTCTGTAACACCGTCTATGCAGAATATCCTTTCTCTTTTCCAGCTCACTTATTTAATCATCCCTAATCCTGATGCCTTTTTTCCATCACCTTTGTATTGTGACCAAGCTTGATTACTTCACATTGGTAAGCGAAGGTAGAATTCCTATGAAACAAGTCATGCATAATATCAAATCTTGAATGTTTATCACTAAGCAGGTTAATTAATAAGATTATAGCTGTTGTTAGACTTTCATTCATGTTTTCCCTTTTCCTGTTTGTCCCTTTCTGTTTGGTTTTCCAGCATACCAGAAAGCTTCTGTGGTAGCCCGGAGGAACTCTCTGATTCCAATTTCCAGTAATGAAAAAGGAGGTCTCACTTTGAGACAATAGTCTACAAAAAAACTTGCAGAAAGAGTGCTCGAACTTTTCTGACAGGATAGTAAAATGTCACTGAAAATAGGTCTGCTAACATATTCTTCATTTGTCAGAAATGTTAGTGTGCAGAAAGAACTGGAATGCTGAATTTGTGATACCGATATGTATGCTGTTTAACGAGACCGGGAGATTTCTATTACAATAGCTTATGGTACCTCTGCTCCGATTTCTCCTCCCTGCAGCCCCCACCCCCACCCCAATATGCTTGAAGAAGACTCAGATGAGCACAGGACGTGCATTCACCAGGTTGTGGTAATTTGTTTAGATTATCAATCATATGTGAAGGCCCTTCTTTTCGGGCGGGCACATAAAGAAGTACGTTCTAGTACTTGTAATTTTTAACACAGAAACAAAGTAGCTGGCATAAGCCTGGTTTCATAACTTAACTGTAAATACAAAAAAAAAAATTGCTCCGAATTTGAATTTGCAAGGAACAGATGTCTTTCAGCAAGCTTGAGTGTAAATTCAGCAGGATTTCCAATATAATCCAGGAAATGATGACACTGAAATGTATTGCAAGCAGAGGAATGACTTGTTCTTCATCATAGTTATGCAGGCTATGCCTTTTCCATGAAGCAGCACAAGGTGTTTTATCTTAGGTTTCCAGGGAGACAGTCACAATCCAGTAGGGGTTACTCTTGTTCTTAATAAAGCTCTCTAGATTGTGTAGTTTTAGCAATTTTTCTGATCAAAATCACAGAGATAGCAGATAGGATTTCATAAATGACACCGAGTAACGTGAATTGATGTGACCCGTTTCAAACGCACACAGATGATGCTGTGGTGCACCAGCTTAGAGTAGGTGGTACTTTCACCAGCTACAATCGTTGTTTTAACTGGCAGAAGACAACTCAAAACTGAGTATTAGTCACTGTAGACAGTTATACACACTGTCCTTATCGTTTAGCAGTTGGTATAGAATATAGGATGTCCAAAAGTGTTTGAATATAGATGTAAAGCGCCACCTCCACCACAGCAATTCCAGGTTTGCTCGTATACGAATTGTGTAATAGTTCACAGAAAACTGTATGTCTCCGCTGTGGTTTGGAAGGAAAATTGGGGCAAACAACAATTGGTTAATGTAAATCAAATTAATAGGCAAAAATCTTCTATCTTAAAATAATAATAGTTACTGATCACATTATTGATGAGAATTAAAGACATTTTGGTCACAGAAATGTATTGGCCTCACATATTTCTTCATTATTATACATTCAACACTGTAAACACAGTACAAGGAGACCAATGGATAGTATAGAAATGCTACTGAGGACCCTCCCAATCTTATTTTCCATTATTGTGCCATGCAAAGGGGAGAAGTAGAAAAGGGAAGCTCTTTGACAGAACAAACCATTTAAGAAAGAAAAGCGGTAGAGCCAAAAATATCCTGTAATGGCAGTTCTTTTTGCACTCACTGAAGAACGATGAGGCAAAATTAACGATGCTGAAGTAGAGGATATGGTTTCTTTCAGAAGTTTCAGGTTATTTAGGTTTATTCAGGTTTTGTTGGGGCCTCGGCTAATTAATGTATCAACACTTAATCTAGCTCACCAGAAAATATCAATGCCAGAATGTGCTATATATTTTCTTTCCACTATTTTTATACTGCACTCCGTGCCTTCCAGTAACACATGAAGCACTTGTTGTTCTCTCCAACCCTCCCGAGGGAAGCGTTTGCGCTGGCTGAGGGACACTGTATGCACTGTCTTGCCTTAAGTTTCTGAGAGAAGTCACAGGCAAGGTAAAGCACCTCGTACTTAAAGCAGAAGGTTGATTAGCTTCGTGATATTCCCTAATTCCTGGATGAATAAGTTCCTTTGGAAAGTCTGCTGCTTGGAGAAAGTTTTGTCTCTCCTCTGCAAAAAGCCTTTTGTCTGCTTCAGCAGAAAATGTTAGGTACATTATTCTCCTCTTTAACTTAGTCCTAAATGTTCATCTTTCCAAAGGAATGTAATAGCCTTAAAATTTTCTTTTGCATCAGGAAGTAGAACAGAAGCTGCATAAATTTGGGAGCATGATGAAGCCCATAGGAAAATTATTGGTTAGAAATGGTGGAAAAATATGGAGTAAAAATCATCCAAATGAAATAAGTTTTTAAATGACAACACAGTAAATAAACTCCCTCCATAAACGCCCTTGCTTCAGCTTACACCATTGCAGGCGTCCCCGCTGCTCCTAATAACAGGAGCAACACTCCAGGTGGAAACCCCGGTGTTATGATATAGTCAGCTCTCAGGGCAAAGTGTTTCAACAGCAAAATGAGGTTTGCACTTCTGTATTGGGTCCATTCTGTGAGTTTGCTACAGTACTGATTTTTGTGAAAGGCCAGACCATATGCAAAGGTGGTCTCCCTCTCCCCTCTCCTCTCTCCTCTCTCCTCTCTTCTCTTCCGTCTCTCCTCTCCCCTCTCCCCTCTCCCAACCTGCCAAATCCTTATCTCAGGGTGCAGAAGACAAGAACTCTCTAACCTGAAACTGCCAGTCAGCTACGTCTCCCCCTCACTTCGTCGCAGGTACAGTTGTATTGCACACAGAGGGTTTATTCCTGACTGTTTATTCCCGTTTATCGAGGCAGACGGTACTGCCGTAGCCTGCGCTATCCTCGCTGAGCAGTGTCGCACCCTCCAGCTAAAAGGACATGAATTTCATCCTCTTACCTTCCTGGACACACAATATTTGCACCTCAGGGCTGGTTTTATTGTCTTTGCTGCGTCAGCCAAAATTTGGCATGTGTTGATCGGAGCTTTGCAGTTTAGAGTGCGTGAGAACTACGAGGTAAACGGGAGATGTGCAGGCAACTTAGTCATCTTGTGGATTGCTCTCTCTGCTTTCAAAAGAAAAGGGGAAACATCCCCATACCCTTTTGTTCTTCATCTCTTCACCTCATAATGACACAAATAAATAAAATTCATTTCATACATTTTCATTTTATATATGTACACGTCTATATCTATACATGTACGTTTATATAATGTATTTTAAATTAAATTTTAAAATTCTTACTGTTTTTAGATACGCATGAAAACACATGCTCCCCGTATGCAGGTGGGCTGGACATGCAGTTCTTGCTGGAAACTAATATTTCAATTTTATCTCATGTGCAGGCTTTTACAAATAATGCTAATTAAAAAGCTATTTATATTCTGGTCACTGGGGTTTTTTTAGATAAAAGAGATAAAGCCTGATGTTTTAGAACTAATAATTTCAGTAAAGTTTTACAATAAACACTTTTGATAACAGGAATGATAGTACAGGTTAGCATGGCAATTTTTAGCATCTATTAAGTCTTGTGAGTAGCTTTAGAATTCATAACTTGTAAAACAGTCAGAAAGAAGCCTATCCTGGGTGAATAGTTTAGCACAAAATACTCCCTTGCCTCCACTTTGTTTTTATTGCTTCTTCGGCATGAGGATGCTGCCAATATTTTGATGCTTCTTTTTCTCCTTAAAATCTGTGTAGCTCTGTCTGTGACGATATGCCTTCAGAGAAAAAGAGCGAGGGACTGAGATATTCTTGAATTTTCGTGTTGAAACCCCAGCAGGATAATTACCAAGAGACAATACGATTTGGCACCAGGAGAGTTAAGTGTTTATGCTTTGTGGGAGGGTGTCGGTATGGTGAGTACATTGCTCAGGTGTCGCGTCCTGCTTCTGTAACGTGAAATGGTCGCCATCTTCAAATGCAGTTGGGGAGCGACAGCACCTCTGTGAAAGGTGACTTAAGACCCAGTGTTGCGCTTGTGCTGGATTGCCCGTTTGCTGGGTGGTGAAGGAGAGTTACACCAACACCTCAACACTCTCAAGAGCCGTTGGAGTGAAGGAGGCCATGTCGGATGTCATGCAATGGCTCTTTGGCCTTACCAGCAATTTGCCCTTGTGGCCAAGAAGGCCAGTGGTACCCAGGGGTGCATTAAAAAAGCGTGACCAGCAGGTCAAGGGAGGTCGTCCTCCCCCTCTACTCTGCCCTGGTGGGGGCACATCTGGCCCAGTTCTGGGCTCCCCAGTTCAAGAAAGACAAGGAACTGCTGGAGAGAGTCCAGTGGAGGACTATGAAGGTGATCAAGGGACTGGAGCACTTCTCTTATGAGGAAAGGCTGAGAAACTTGGGTCTGTTTAGCCTGGAGAAGAGAAGACTGAGAGAGGATCTCATCAATGCTTATAAATGTCTAAAGGGTGGGTGCCAAGAGGATGGGGCCAGACTGTTTTCAGTGGTACCCAGTGACAGGACAAGGGGCAATGGGCACGAACTGGAACACAGGGGATTCCATCTCAACACAAGGAAAAACCTCTTTAATGTGAGGGTGGCAGAGCACTGGAACAGGCTGCCCAGAGAGCTGGTGGAGTCTCCTTCTCTAGAGGTACTCAAAACCCGCCTGGATGTGATCCTGTGCAACCTGCTCTGGGTGAACCTGCTTTAGCAGAACGGTTGGACTAGGTGATCTCTAGAGGTCCCTTCCAACCCTTGCCATTCTGNGGGTTGGACTAGGTGATCTTTAGAGGTTCTTTTCAACCCCTGCCATTCTGTGATTACTTCATCTGGGGCCATGGCACTGTCTGTGGGCTGGCAAAGGAACAATTCTGGATATTGTAGGGTCTCTCTACAGTGCCAGCGATTCCTTTGTGTCCAGTTATCCTGCCTTTGTGGCTGTTTTGTACAGCCAAAGTGACATAAACCAGACTGATTACAGGGGAGGACAAGAGCTCCATCCTTATTCCGAAATCACAGAAGTGCCTGACCCGCGGTGTGACCTGGGGCACTCCAACAAGGAGAACAGGAGCTTCAAAGGTATTTCCTCGAGCCCTGGGGATAAATAATTCTTGACAGAGATAATTTAGATTTGCTCAGGGAGGCAGAGCTCTAGCGGTGACAGGAAAAGTGTTCTATGGTGCAATTTTTACTAGGTACTTGGGGGAGCTCTCCTTAGCCCATCAATTGCCTGTTTCTTGGTGACACAAAATAGTAACGCATAGGACTGCCTTTATAAAAGGGAGGAAGAAGGCACGATACTTACCCTGATTTAATTTGCAACTTTGTTTTTTTCTAGTGGATACTACAAAATAGGAATTGTGAATACTGCAAAAAATGATGAATTTGTGGAGGAGGTCAGATCATAATTTTGTGATTCAAGAATAACGTAAAGTAGGAATAGGTAGAAGTTCTACTTTCATTAGGAGTAATATTTTGAGAAGCACACCTTCATCTTTCATGGTGAGCTCTTTGGGGGAGAGAGAAGCTTTGTCCTGTATTTCTACACAGCCTGGCACATTGGGTTGCTATTGTCTGTCAGGAGCATCCAAATGCTACTGCAAAATAAATAATGGTAGTCGTACGCAGACCGATATGCTGCACTTTCTTTGTTAGCTTCCCAATAACACATACTGCTTTAACAGCACCAATGCTTTTGGAATAGCGTAACAAATCCCGCAAACACTTCAGCCTCCTCCTTCAATACTTATCATGGAGTAAGTAGCACCTTCTAGGCACAAAGTACTCAACGTTATAATAGGGCTGTGCCAGGAAAGAGATTTTTAAATGAGATAAGTGGAGACAGGCCTAAGACTTCTTCAGACAGCTAAATACTGCATGCTAAACTGGAGGAAAGCCTCCAGTTTAATGCAGAGATACCTGAGTTGGCTTTAAATGCATTGCTTTGTGTATGAGAAGTCTAGCTGTGGCAATACAGATTTCTTTGCAAGAGAATTTACTCTACCGGGGAGGCTGCCTCTTTCAAGAGCAACAACAACAGCAACAACAAAAAGATACTGTCTTTTTTTGCCATAACAATTCTTCAAAAAAATATTAAAAAACTAATCCAGGACAGAACTCTGGTACAAAAATAATTGAAAAAAAAGTCCTGTTTAGTGACCAAGAATGAGGTTGTGAGGTTGTGGTGAAAGAAGACAGAAGCATCCCAGATGCTTTAGATTGTACCAGAAGTAGGCTTTCTGCTGGAATCCATGCATTTTTGAACATCATCAGCCCCTGCCCAAGGTTCTTTGGCAAAGTCCAGCCCAGCTGTGTCAGTCAGGTATGCCCAGTCCCTCAGCCATCACAGCACCTGTACTCATAGTGAACTCCCCATGGAGGACGACAGCAATGAAGGGGATCATGAGCTTTGTTTTAATAAAAAAAATTGATAAAAAGATCTGTGCAGAAACCTCTGTGGGATGCTCTGGCCCAGTAAGTCTTAAGGGCTGTGGCTAGTTTGCTTTGAAGTGTTTGTATCAAAGTAACATAAACACTGCGCTGCTTCCCTTTCCTTTATTTTCTTTCACACGCTTCCAAATGTGCTAATTTTATGCAAAGATGTCTGTTAGCTGTAACAAATATTTATGCTCTACAGGAGCTGAGCTCTTGAGTACACAGCAGCGCTTGTAAGTGGGCGTTTGAGTGAGGCAGGTGTGCAGCTGCTCCATTCCTCCCTTCTTTTTCCAGTTGGCCACCTTACGTTACCCTCCTCAAAAGAGCTGAACTTCCCAAGGTCTGTTTCTCTGTATGGAGCTGTAATAGGCTTCAGCAGGAGCTGCGCATGAACTATCTGAAGGTAGGTGAGACCTCAGAAAGGTATATCCAATACTTTAAGCAGGGGATTTCTCTGAGCAAACTATTCATATTCCTGGCCAGCAAAATAAGCTTGTCCTGCACTTTGGAGGAACACAAGCACAAAGTAATGGGGTGGTTTTGCAAGTAAAAGAGCCTTAACACACAGGAGCAGGAGAGAGAGGATGGTTTTCCCAAGCCTTTTGAATTGTGTCTTGTAAGCTTTGTATCCGCTCCAAAGGGACACAGCTAGACCTGCTTTCTTTGGACACTGCGCCTCAATTATCTTGAAATAGATCAAGTACATTCTGCTTATGATCATGTCACATCAGTCATAGAATCAAAGAATGGTTTAGGTTGAAAGGGACCTTAAAGATCATCACGTTTCAACCCTCTCACCATGGGCAGGGACAACTTCCGCTAGACCAGGTTATTCAAAGCCCCATCCAACCTGACCTCCAACAGCTCCAGGGATGGGGCATCCACAACCTCTCAGGGCAACTTGTTCCAGTGTCTTACCATCCTCACAGTAAAGAATTTCTTCCTAATATCTAATCTAAATCTACCCTCTTCCAGTTTAAAACCATTACCCCTCATCCTATTGCTACACTCCCTGATAAAGAGTCCCTCCCCATCTTTCCTGTAGGCCCCCTTTAGGTACTGGAAGGCTGCTATAAGGTCTCCCTGGAGCCTTGTCTTCTCCAGGCTGAAAAACCCCAACTATCTCAGCCTATCTTCATAGGAGAGGTGCTCCAGCCTTCTGATCATCTTTGTGACCCTCCTCTGGACTTGCTCCAACAAGAGCAGTACTCCAGGTGGGGTCTCACAAGAGCAAAGTAGAGGGGGAGAGTCACCTCCCTTGACCTGCTGCCACGCTTCTTTTGATGCAGCCCAGGGTACGGTTGGCTTTCTGAGCTGCAAGCGCACGTTTCCGGCTCATGTTGACCTTCGTATCCACTAACAACCCCAAGACCTTCTCCTCAGGGCTGCTCTCAATCCATTCTCCGCCGAGTCTGTATTTGTACATGGGATTGCCCCGACCCCAGTGCAGGACCTTGCACTTGGCCTTGTTGAACTTCATGAGGTTTGCACGGGCCCACCTCTCCAGCCTGTCCAGCTCCCTTTGGATGGCATGCCTTCCCTCCAGCATGTTGACCACACCACACAGCTTGGTGTCGTCAGCAAACTTTCTGAGAGAGCACTCAATCCCACTGTCCATGTCAATGACAAAGATGTTAAATAGTACCAGTCCCAGTACTAACCCCTGAGGAAAGCCACTTGTCACTGGTCTCCACTTGGACATCGAACCGTTGACCACAACTCTTTGAGTGCAACCATCCAGCCAATTCCTTATCCACCGAGTATTCTACCCCTTAAATCCATGTCTCTCCAGTTTAGAGACAAGGATGTTGTGCGGGGACAGTGTCAAATGCTTTGACATTTGCTTTGCACAAGTCCAGGTAGATAATGTCAGTTGCTCTTCCCTTACCCACCAATGCTGTAAAGCCATTGTAGAAGGCCACCAAATTTGTCAGGCACGATTTGCCCTTAGCGAAGCCATATTGGCTGTCACCAACACCTTCTTATATTCCATGTGCCTTAGCATAGTTTCCAGGAGGATCTGCTCTATGATCTTGTCAGGCACAGAGGTGAGACTGACTGGCCTGTAGCTCCCTGGGTCTTCCGTTTTTCCCTTTTTAAAAATGGCGGTTACGTTTCCCCTTTTCCTGGCTGTGGGAACTTCACCAGACCACTATGACTTCTCATATATGATGGATAGTGGCTTAGCAACTTCATCTGCCAGTTCCCTCGGGACCTGCAGATGAACGTCATCAGGTCCCATGGATTTGTGCACCTTCAGGTTCCTCATGATGGTCTTGAACCTGATCTTCTCCTACAGTGAGCAATACCTGATTCTCCCAGTCCCTGCCTTTGCCTTCTGCAACTTGGGTGGTGTGGCTAGAGAACTTGCCAGTGAAGACTGAGGAAAAAAGTCGTTCAGTACCTCAGCTTTCTCCATATCCCAGGTGACCAGGTGTCCCATTTGTTTCTGGAGGGGGCCCACATTTTCCCTTGTCTTCTTTTTATCACTGACGCACCTCTAGGAGCTTTTCTTGTTGCCCTTGATATCCCTGGCTCGATTTAATTCTATCAGGGCTTTAGCTTTCCTACTATGATCCCTGGCTGCTTGGACAATTTCTCTGTATCCCTCCCAGGCTACCTGTCCTTTTTAATTCATGAGGGGGGAAGAAGGCTTGGAGAGAGCAGCTGATTCACTTACATTACTTTCTGTTCTGTGAGAGTAGATCATAATTTGTCTCATAATTCTTCTGACTCATCACTAGAAAAGATGTTTAGTACAATGAGCTGCTAAACCCAATTATTAGTACTTTCTTAGTAAAATGAGATTAGTATAATCCTCTAATGGTGTGATTTATGTCAGATTTTCAGACATTCATATCACCCAAAGGCCCCAGTAAGTCCGAAGGCTCATCTGGCACTGCAGCTAAACATCCTTAAAAATTCCATCACTGAGGTGAATACAATTTGCTCACCAAATTACGACACAAATTTGCTTTCCATATGTGTGTTTCAAATTTATATGTCAGATATATATAACTATATACACATACAGAGGCACACCTTAAGGAAAGACTGAAATAATTCCAGGACATTGTGACTTAGAGGACAACTAAAGCGGTTTGGGGATAGTTTTGCTGGTTGGCTTATGAAATAGGCAAACCGAAATTCAAGGGACTGTGACCCTCTGCTTGTGACATTGTTCTCCTGGAAAATTCAACCCTGTGACGTGAGTCTTGCCCCAGGTTCGCTCCTATACAGACATGGGTTTTGCTGTCTTTTGGAGGAATGGGCAAACTCTTAAGTGTGAGGGCTGTGCCATGGGATCGTGTAGAGCACAGGCAAAGGGAGGAACCATCAGAGAATGCTCACAGTTTTTTTAAGGTCATGAGGACATCAACTTCCTAAATGCCTGAGGCCATATGACTGGTCCATATGCAAATCTGCCAGTTAAAACCATGAAGTGAGGTAGTGGTTGGACTGTGATGGTGCTTAATCACAGACTGGCTCCATGTGCCCTCTGTGGCTTGGAAAGATGTGGCTTGGAAAGGCATGGCTTGTCCCTTCTGGAGAGTGTCTTCAGGTCAGAAGTTCTCTTCTTCTTCCTTGTGCAGAGAAGGAAACATTTGGGTCAGTCCAATAGCTCCAGTGAACTGCCAGATCATACACTTGGCAGTATGTGGATTTTGGTAATGGGAAGTCTTCACTGAGGACTGTCCCAGCGCTCCTGTAGCCCGTATGTGTACTTTATTGCTCTGCGCTGTCAGAGCAGCCTCTCGGGGTGTTCCCAGAGTGGAAGTCAAGTACAAACAGGAATTTCAGTTCCAAAATAATATACAAACCCCTTTGTTTAGTGGTGAAATAGGTGATGGACAGGAGCCATCAGTTCACTTTGTTCTGGGCATACCACCCTATGGAAAAATTTGATTTTATGAGTAGTGGTACAGGTGCCGCTAAGAAACTAATGACCACCTAGGTAATCAGCACAGTTTTCACTATCGTTATTTAGTAGCACCTCAAGTTGCCCCCCTTCATGAAAATGATCATACCAGTTTCAAGTTTTTCATTTCATCCAATTAGAAGATGTTTTTACAAAGCTACAGCACTTCATGCTGTGAAATACATGTTTCATTAGAATGTATCCTCATTCAGTTTTTGGCTGGTAGCGTTTGTAAAGTACTTATTAAATGAAACTGTAAAAGCTGTATTTTTATTTATATAAATATGAAACTGTTGTTACTCTTCCATATGTATTTTTTTTGTATAAGATTTGTTCATTAAACCAAACCTTATTAAAGAAATGACATTGTGAAATGCGATAAATTTCTCCATCCCATTTCATCAACAAGAGCTGCCTATAGTCTGGTGACCTAAGCCTGTTTACACAAGTCAGAGCTCAATGTTTAATGCGGTAATACAACCACAATATGTAGTTCCACAACTCCTTTTAAGCTCCTGCATAATTAGCTTCCATGAATTAGTTAATGAATTAGCTTTCATTAATACCTCACCTCTACTGTTACAGAGGTCACCTTCAAATGCAGACAGAGGAGTTTCCGAGCAGTAATTCTAAGAGATAGGAACTGTCCTCATTAATAGCTGTAGATGTTCACTCTGAAGCTTAACAAAGACTATTAAAATTTGAACAGTAATATCAAATTACTTTTTACCTGTCACTTTCAGAACAGTGAAAGTTCTCCCTACCATGATCACAGCTGTATCCAGGATGTATTTAAAACCATTCAGTTCCTTATTGACTGCCACAGGTTGCAAACACCATAGCCAAAATCTGTGCCAGCCTTCTACAGTGTAATTGCTTTTTTTTGATAATAAAAATATCAGCACAGAGCCTAACGGGGCAAAAGTGAGAGGGAGTGGGATCTGGAGGCTGTGCTGCACAGTTAAGTCTCAGATGAGGTGGAGAGCTGCCTACGGGGATCACGTGGAGCCAGTCAAGGGCAGCCCTGGGTTTTCCAGAGGGAACCGTTAGGCTGACACAGGAGATGAGTCCTCTGCCACACATGACTCCACTTGTGTGGTGGGCATCATTCATAAGCTCAGAGCTCGGTATGCTTGCTCAGAATTCTCTTTTTACTCGAGAAAGAGCTGTGGTGTTAGTTCCAGTGTGACTAGAGGTAGAATTTAAATGGGGAAAAAAAAAGTGAAGAAAACTTTTAAAAATCATTTTCTTCCTATATCTGACCAATGCATAATGTGCTTGGCCATTTTGGTGTAAAACTACTAGGATTTTTGTGTCTGTAAAGAGAGAGAGTGAAAGACAGACTTTCAGGGAGAAAGTGAGGTTCACTAGTTTATAAAATTGTTTCTTTTTAAAATGTAATAACCATAGAAAAAGACCCTTAGGATGGAAATGGGAGTTCTCTGTAAAGACTTTTCATGCTGATCAGCAGCGACAAGATGTAAAAAAAAAAAATACCGGTGACAGAAAGATCACTTCATTTGCAAATATAATAGTCTCTAAGAGAGGTGTTCGTACAGCCAAAGACATTACTCTTCTTGCCACTCATTACTGCGTGGTTAGTGTAAGGGATGTTATGATCGTGCAGATAGTAAATGAGGAAGCAGGTAACTAACCTACAGCACTTTGAGAGTTCGTATTGAAGACTTGGCCTCCTGGGGAAACAGCGTAATACCCTGAGATGCAATATAAAACATTGATAAACTCCCGTTTAAAAGACTTCCAGAGGGGAAGTTTCAGCTTTTCCGTTTTGTTGCAGAATGCTTTGCTGGAAGAAATACACTGTGAAGAAAGGCAAGCAGAGAGAGTTAGCAGTAAGTATCTTGCTTTAGTCGTTTTTTTTTTCTTTTTTTGTTTGTTAGCGTGTTTCTTGGTCGTTTCTACAAGCTAAAATATTTCAAAGCAATAAAATATGTAGAAACAGTCATTCCCATTTAAAACAGGAACGGAAAATATATTGTTAAAAGTATTTTTAAAACTTCATCGTATGCAGCTGTCTCCGAGTTTCAAATTGAGTAGTGCAACCATCAGACAGAGAAAGCCTCGTGTTTCAAGTGCAGAGCCTAGTGACATGTAAACAAGCAGTTAGAACATCTGATACACCTTTGTAGCCATGAAAGGATATGTTTTCATTTATTTTCCAGTAAAATCTGTGTTTGAACAGTTAAATAACATATACAGCACATGAATTTCCTCCCTTGGTACTGAAATCTGTGACCCATGACAGTACATCCACTTTCTTTAATTTTTCCAGGAAAAGTTAATCTAATCTAGTAACATAGTGTAAAAGTCAAAAAAAAAAGCCTAATAGAAAATGGAATTATTTTCATTTAGTTCCACCTCTTAATCCAGCATCCTGAGGAGAGAGTTTCATACCCCATTCCAATTTATGCTGAGTTTTACCATCTGAAGACACATGTTTAAAAGGAATAGTTTTAAAAGAGAAATCCCATTTTAATTACATTTTAATCCTACCACAGAGATGCTGCATTTTATTGATTCGATTAACCAAGGGCCTTTCCTCTTGTGTACTCACGAATGCAAATTTTTGAGTATCATCAGGCAATTCCAGTTATGCGAGTCATATACATACACTGAACAGAGCATCAGCCAAAAATCCTTCCTCTCCCTCCAGCCTGCGCTCGTTCTTTCTAAGAACAAGTTATCATTACTCTGAGCCACGTTTGCGCATCCTCCCGCTGCAGAGAGGAGAAGGGTCACCACAAGGAGACGTTCTAACTGCCACTTGTCTCCGTTTCGTACCAGAAATCATTTTTAATGAGCACGTTCGCTCGTTGCAGGGCAATCCCCACCATATCGCATCGCCCTGAGCCAGAACACCTGGGAGTCTTCGCTAAGGTTGTGTGCATTACGAGCAGACCAAAAATAGGCCTGTTGAAGATCCCATGATAAATTGCTAGCTGGTGTGAGTCACCTTTGAAACACGAACTGGTGTGCTTTGTTATGCTGTTTGCAGTGTTTGTATGAGAAAGTTCAGTAAACTTGGCTACAAAAATTTATGACCGGTTTGAACGTGTACAAAAGCAGCGAGTTCATGTGTTTCCTGATGCAGATGGTGATGGAAACTAAGAGCATGTAGTACTCCAAGTACAGAAACCCACAGAGCTTTATTTAGTGTGACCTGTCACTCTCCCCCTACACATTTCTAACAAGGCGGTGGCATTGGCCAGTGCACTGCACAGTGAACTGCTTCAGCTTAAAATAATAACACAGAGGGCATTTCTTATATTCATAAACACAAACTATAATGCTAGATGCTGCTGGGAATTTAAGTCAGAAAAATCTCAACAAAAAGTTAGAGAGATTCAATTCTGCTCTCCCTATAATGTAGGCTGAACACACACAGTTCCCAATCCACCTGTTAATTCAGGATGGTTTTACACCCAGAAATCCACCTTTACTTTCTCCCCAGAAGTTTGCAGGTCCCAGCACAGGGCTGGTCCAGATGGTGTACCAGCGGGAATACTCAATCCCTGTCTAGAGGACCCCTACTGCCAGTGTCACGGCGGAGACTGGCTGGTGCTGGTGCAACGGCAGGAGATTTCCCATACAATATTAGTCTCGCTCTCTTGGTACCACACAGAGAGAATTAGCCCTGTGGCATGGATTTTCCTCTTATGCCCTCCAATGCTCTTCTATACTCATCACAGGAGTGAGGCAAGGCTGCTGCTGGAGCACAAGGCCCATACATTGTGTTTCTCAGGAAAAATTAAAAAAAAAAGAAAAAGTGGAATTTATCATTCCTGTGAAGTCTGTTTTATTATCATCTCTTACAATTAAGCCAATGCAGTAGTCTTCAAAACCAGAGTAAACCACCCTTCCTGATGGCATAGCTCGTTTCCCAGCAGTGACAGAAATGCTCAAGGAAAGATTTGCTGCACAGCAGCTGAGCAGGATGCGGTACAGGAAACCTTAATATCAGGCAGCACTTCTGTTCTGTCTCAGACCAAATAAATGTAGCAGAGATGCAAACAAGCATGATTTTACCCTGCCCGTGCTTCTTACTGAAGAAATGGAGTTTGGAGACCTTATGTCTCTTCTCCAGAGTCTCCAAACTTGGAGTCCCTACAGTCCCTTTCAATAAAAAGTGGCACGGCAGTAGAGAAACTTCAGAGCAGCTTAGGGCAGCCCTGGTCTTCACTTACTGCGCTGTTTTTATTTATTTTTTTTTTTTAATTTGGTGATGAGTTCCCTCCCACGGGTTATTTTGGATGTATTTCAATACTAATCTGTTTTATATAAGGTAAAATATTCTATTCCTCAAAAGAACCAGGAGCAGTAGCAAAGCTAGTCTTGTTTGATACTGGGAAGAGAGAAATCACAAACTCAGATTCAGAATGAGAAATTTGTTGCTACCTGATGATGGCTCACTGTCTCCTCACTTAGTCTGAGGATCACAATCTCGCTGCCCTTTTCCTTTGGTCAAATGAACAGTCTATTGATTCAAAGACTAGCTGTTTCAAATGAGATATCAAAGCAAAGACAAAGCAGCCATAGGGTAAATATTACAATATAACTGATACAAGTCTGAAAAAGCAAAAGTAAAAAAAAAAATAATAAATTCACTGGGAATTCAATAATATGGATTAATAAACTTGACCGTTCTATGCTTGAAGATATGATTGCACCTTCAATAATTTCCTACAATCATTAAGTCATTCGTGTATTAAATTTTGGGGTGGAGACCTTAAAGGAGGGTAGACCTGAAGGAATCTTCAGGTTGCTCTGGGAATTTGAGAGACAACATCTGAACTTCTCTGGGAGCCTAATGCTCTGTAATAAATGTTACTGCTGAATTATTCATCAAATGAGTATATACTCTTATAAATGGTAAGCAACAGTTGAAGAAGTGACCAGAAGACTATTTTCTAGGAAGCTCAGAGAGTGATGCTCAGAATTTCATGGTTTGAACTGTCTGAGATAGATATAGCTGCTCTGATTCAGTAGCCTTAGGACAACACAGTCAAATCCAAGTGCTTTCTTGCACTCACGTGGGCTATATCCTCTATCCCCCATGCTCAAGAGATGGGTGATGCAAATTATGATGGTGGTAGTAAATACCACCCTGTCTCATTTTTTAGCCAAAGAGTGACATTTGAAAAAAGCAGCCTTCTCCACAATGCCAGGAGGCACTGTACTGAGGCAAGGCGCAGCTGATGGACCACGCTATGCAGGGCAATGCTTCCCAGCAGGTTCCTCTAACCTTGCTGCAAACGGCTGGTGTGTGAGGCATCAGCCCAGCAAGGCAAACTCCTGCCAGTTGGCTGACCCATTGCGGCTTGCCAGAGCACCTGCAGGAAGGCAGCAATGGCCAGGAACTGCAGGTTCACCCAGAGCTGTTGATGGGTAGGATGTTACCCAAAGGGAAGGAACAGCTTCCAGCTTTGAATCCGCTTCCTCGCTTTTTTTTCCCCTCCTTCGAGCATTCTCCAGCTCTAACTGGAAGCTGCTACCTAGAGAGTCGGGGGCCTGGCTGCTGTGTTAAAAAGAATGTTAAATCCTGAACGCAATGCCTCTTTCTGCAGGTATTGAGAAATGCCTAAAATCAATACTGTGGTCCTGAAAAACATTTCAATGTTTTACCTGTTTCAAAGATGGGAATAGGACTACTGAGGCTTGTACTGATATGCAAGAAAAGGGAAGAAATGTGGGACAACAGTATCCACATCAGTTTCCAGAATGTGGGGCAGCAGTTATTTTTACATGCCTTGAGATTGTGAGGAGGGATAGGGTCTTGTTGTTTCTAACATCTAAAGAAACAAAGGGGAGAGACCAGAGCAGACATGGCAAAGAAACTACAATATCCATATGAGGAACTGCACACGTTGCTGGAGATGTGCATAAATAATCTCTTACAGCAAGTAAGTGGTGGGAAAGAGGTGACTGGAGGCACGATAGCTTATATTATTCTCTTTCTAGAAGGTAATTGCCTATAATACCAGAAGAAATATATCACAGGAAGTAATGACGAAGAGCTGTTTAGTTGTCTGATTAATTATTTTAATAATGCACAACCTTAGGTAGATTATTCTGAGAATCCAGCAGAACAGCCTATAAATTGCCCATTGGCATTCAAAAAATGAAGAGGTAATTTCTACTCTGTTTCTATCAGTCTTTTCACAGTGATTTTGCCTGCCTTTCTAGGCACTGAGAAGGGAGGTGGGAGCTAACATTTCTTTGACCACTTGTGTCATCTTTGTTATCCGCTGGCTAGTCTAGATGTCTCATCAAATCAACAGGGATAGATACCTTCAGAGGGCAGCTCTAAGCATCTGAACTATTGCTCTCTGTGGCTACATCGCCACTGCTAGAGGCTTTTGTCCAAGAAAGCAGTGCTTGTTCTCAAGCCAAACGAGGATGCAGGGTGGCTGGTGCCCTAACTACTTGGGACTGGCTCCTGCTAGAGCAGACTGCAGACAACACCAAGTTAGGCAGGAGTGTTGACCTGCTTGAGGGTAGGAAGGCTCTACAGAGGGATCTGGACAGGCTGGATCGATGGGCCTCAGCCAATGGTACAAGGTTCAATAAGGCCAAGTGCCGAGTCCTGCACTTGGGTCACAACAACCCAGGCTTGGGGAAGAGGAGCTGGAAAGCTGCCTGGCAGAAAGGATCTGGGGGTGTTGGTCGACAGCTGGCTGAATGTGAGCCAGCAGTGTGCCCACATGGCCAAGAAGGCCAATAGCATCCTGGCCTGTATCAGGAACAGTGTGACCAGCAGGACTAGGGAAGTGATTGTCCCCCCGTACTCGGCACTGGTCAGGTCCCACCTCAAATACTGTGTTCAGTTTTGGGCCCTTCACTACAAGAAAGACACTGAGGTGCTGGAGCGTGTCCAGAGAAGGGCAACAAAGGTGGTGAGGGGTCTGTAGAACAAGTCTTATGAGGAGCAGCTGAGGGAACTGGGGTTGTTTAGCCTGGAGAAAAGGAGACTGAGGGGAGACCTTATCACTCTCCACAACTACCTGAAAGGAGGTTGTAGAAATGTGTGGGTCAATCTCTTCTTCCAAATAACTAGTGATAGGACAAGACAAAATGGCCTCAAGTTACACCAGGGGAGGTTTAGATTGGATATTAGGAAAAATTTCTTCACAGAAAGTGTTAAGCATTGGAACAGGCTGCCCGGGGAAGTGGTTGAGTCACTATCCCTAGAGGTATTTAAAAGACAGGTGGAAGTGATGCTTAGGGACGTGGTTTAGTGGTGGTGTTGGCAGTGCTAGGCTGGTGATTGGACTCGATGATCTTAAAGGTCCCTTCCAACCTAGATGATTCTATGATTCTATACCCACACTGCACACTCATTTCACAGAGTCTTCTCCAGGTGCCCTTCCAGCCCCAGGACCTGACAGCTGCTTTTCTATGGAAAGCACCTGAAATATTGCAACACAGTGTCCTGTGGCCACTGGTCCACGCACAAGCAGTAGGTGCGAGGCCTAGCCACCTGTGTATCAATCAGGGCAGCAGGCAGAGTGACCAGCAATTGCTCTCTGTATATAATGCAGTAACAGAAGAGCTGAGGAGGAAGCAGATGCTGCCCGTGTCTCAGACCCCGGTTTTAGAACAGCACCACAGTGCCCAGCTTTGTTAAATACAGCCTTACTGCAAACATGGTATCTCTTCATCACGTAAATGTGAAATAGTGCTTCTGCTACTGGGTGAAGTACAACCTTCTCGTGAAAACATCCAGCTTATGCTTGTGGCTATACACACACACACACACACACACACACTAGATCTCTGTCTCTATAGATATACATCTCTAATGTGGAATTATATTTTCTTTGCTTCTGTCCTTTCTGGTTGTCCTTCAGTTCCTCACTGCAATGATTTCCAGACAGCAACTGCAAGGTCTGTGCTGCAGTGCATGGGAAAGGTGCGTGTATAATACGGTGCCAATGGTACGTGTTACACTGCCCAAGGTGTGGAAAGGGGATCGACCAGTGTTCCCAGTGCTTGCTGAGGTGATGTTACAAGACAGTCATGAATGAATGGAGCCAAACTTGGTGTGATTTGCACCCAAACGCTCTGGCCTGGAGTAGACTGTGGGATTAAATGGTCTGTTCATGGGTTTTCTTTTAGAGAGAACTAACTGGTTTGCTTCAGAAATGAGCTCATAATTAAAAAAAAAAGACACACACGTGCACACTCTTCAAAAAAAAACAGCCCCCCCCAAACCTAATTTATATGTAGTGTGGCTGCAGGGGTCCAGGAATGAACCGAGGAGCTAAGTGATTTAACAGCTCAGCATTCCTCACATGCCTCTCCACCTTCAGCCCCCTTTGAAGCCGAGATGTGGTCCCACAGAGTGACTGATTGAGGAGGCCGGGTTTTGGGAACAGAAACCCCAGCTACCGCAGCTTCTGACTGTGAATGCCACAGTTTGTTTCAGTGCTTAACAAATGACATACACATGACATAGACTAAAAATGATCGATGGTCTCCGTAAGGCAGGGAAACCTGAAACGCAAGCCTTGTGTCCTTCAACGCAGAGAAGCAGCACAGGTTCGCTCTGCTTCTGGAAGGGGAGGAAGGAGAAATTTCTCCACCTATTGGGAATCCTGCTGTTCCTTGTAGGACAATTCCTCATGAGTAGGTATCCAAAATATAGAAACATAATTCTATATTCTCTAAGCTGTGCTAAGGATCAGTGCTTCTGGTACTGAAACAGTGAAGTGCACTGTCCCAGAGCAGCAGACGCCCACAGCATGTCCCAGGATGTGCTGGCTCTGAGTACCAGTGTACAGTAGAGAACATGAAGAGCCCAAGACCTTCAGAGAGACTTGGGAAGGGATGCGAGGTCCCTGGGGCTGCAAAAGAATGGACACAAAGTTCTGGGGGGAGCGGGGCTGATGCCACAGCTGATGGAGAGCTTACCCTAGGCTTTCCCACCAATTGTATGGAAAACTTGTTGCACTGGGTGTTTTCCACCGTGCTACACACCAAAACGCACAGGCCTGCCCCTCGCCTGCATCCAGCCTCTGCCCACTGCAGCAGAGTCAGGAGTTTGCCCAACTCCAAGGCTGAACACCGTGCCTGCAGCTGCCCACCAAGAAGGAAGGGTTGTCACGCACGAATCCACAGTGAAGAGATATTTTTCTCCACCTGAGTAAGGTATATTAGCTCCAAAAAGGGGAGATGCTCTCCTTCCCTGTTTTCTTATCAGGTAGGTTTTCTGCTCAGTATGTAAGCTGTTTTCGAACACTACTTTGAAGCCCTTCACTGCCTCACTATTTGTAGCCTAAAGGTTTCCTCCTGCAGCCGAGCGAGGAGGTAGTTACTTAGTTCTGCTTCCAGGAGAAGGGTTGTTGGCACCTTCTCTATATTCCTAATTTAGGCAAAGGTAGAGCTTTTGAATGCCTCAAACAATTTTCTTCTTTCTCAAGACAGAGATTTTTCCCTTCTCCAATGTTCCTATATGTTTGTGACAGCTTGAGTCCCAGGTCACACTCTTCCAAATACACAGTAGGAAGAAAAATCACCCTCTTGAAAAAATCACTCTTTTTTTTTTTGGTACAAAAAATACATTAATTTAATTGCAAAATCAAATACAAGAATAAAAAACAATTGACAAAAAATAGCATTCTAATTCAGATTAGCATCCACATACAAAGTATATACAGTTTCAATTGAACTTTTTTTTCCTTTAACCGTAAAGATGGTGATCCATCTGTTATTTTGTTTATTTTTTAATGTAATAGAAGTAAAAGCGATCTTCAATGAAAGGAGGTAATGTCCATCAATAATTTACTTTCAACAGCTATAATATTTAAAGGTAATCATCCACTGGGCCATTTATTAGCCCTGACAGAGTGAATACAGTGTCAGATATCATTGAAAGCCCTGGAGGATTAAGGCACCAACTCTGCAAACTCTGACACGCTTGCCAGTCAAACTAGTCTCCAGGATATAGTTAAACCAGGTCATAACCCTTTGCTTGAAGTAAATGCATTTAAGTCTGTCCGTGCTTTGGATCATTGTCTCTCTGGCTGCAGGGAAAGTGTGAGAGTTAGCTCAGCACTGGAGGAAGAGTTTTATACAAATGCAGTTTAACCTTTTTTTTTTTTCTTGATACATCATTTAACAAATAACTGATAGTGCGTATATAGAGCTGTTATGATGTACTGTGTAAGGTATTGTAAAAACTAGAAGTGAAAATGAATATTAAGACTGATGGGCTTTTTCAGTGAGGTTAGGAATTTTGGTAAGCAGATACCTCTCAGGAATTCTTTTAAATCCTTCAGTGATGTGCAGGAAAGAAAAAACTTATACTTCAGATATTTGAATTATATTTGTTTATATAAAATACCCAACTTTTCTTCCTTATACTCTAGTTTAAAGAGAATCATAAAATCAGATCGTGCTGCTATAGCATCATGATGCATTTTATTCATTTAATAACTATGAAATCTGTGATTTTCTGTTCATCCAAGAAAGAAAAATAAACCAACTCACCAACATTGTTTTTTCCCTAATTTAACACCTTTTCACATTGGGCTAGCCAATAATATATTATGATTAGAAGCAATGCTGCTAAAGGAGGAGAAAAATGAAAGACTGAGTATTAAAGTTGATCCACGCGTCCGAGTCAATGTTGCTGCCTCATGTAGAAAATACTATTTTATTGGCATTATCCTCCCCTTTCTCTGATCTGCCATATTGAACCACGCACTACTTGACAAGTGTAGATTAGTCACATTTAACATCCTTTGTCCTGCAACAGCAAACAGGACAATAGCTGGGTTGGGCTGTGCTCGGAGAAAAGCCCCGTTACTGACCGCGCTCAGCCAATGACTCCTTCAAGCTGCCCAAGACGAGGTGCCCATCTGCTTCCAGAGGGGACCAAACAGCCCGGTGGCAGCAACGCCATCCCCGACCCAACGCGCCGACCTGTCCGTGCCCAACACCCGAACAGAAACAACCCAGCCTGGAGGAGGAGATCCGGTGTGCATGTCCTTTCCTAGCTGAGGTTTCACGATCCGCCTCGCTGCTCCCCATGGTGCCATCTGACTGCCGCCTCCGCCACAGGATGGCTTTATCTCCCCTTTGCAGCCAACGGCTTTCCTGGAGGGTGAGAAGTTCGGGCAGCTCCTGCCAGCAGCACGACAGCCGCTTTATTGCCGTATCAACGCCACAAACTGCTGGAGCAGAGCCATGGAAACTTCTTCTAAATGAAAAATGAAACTTTTCTGAGCAAAATGGGAAAACCCAGTCGTGTTCTTTGCTACAGCAGTGTGTGTAGTGCAAACCGTAGCCTGCAGTGATGCACTGTGCAGGTAGACCAAGCCTGAACGCCTCTAGCTCAGGCGCAAAGCAGGCTGGGCTTTTCTTGCTTAGGCTGCGTTTACCTTAAACTCATCCATTTCATGATTAAAATGTGCATATTTCATCCTAGAAAATCCCTTCTACCCTGGAAGTAAGAACTCAGTAAGTTTTTCTTTTTTTTTTTTAAATTTTTGTTGATTTTCACACTTTTCCCAGAGTAAAGAATCTGATTTCTCTTTTTCCTCTGGATCTAATTTACATTTATCTTAGAGTTACAACTTCTCATATGCCATAAGCATTCTTTGCTTCTTCACAAACTACAGTTTCCGTGGGCTCTGCTGGAGCTGAAAGAAAGTATGGATAGTATCTGAAATTCAAGAAGTGAAAAGAGAGTAAAGGAACATTTGTTTTTATTCATTTTTTGGTAGAAAATCAATAATGTCAGATTATGACAGAAAGACCAGTATTATGAACTAATAAAACCCAGCCAGCTATTCATGACAGTTGCTGAAGGCAATTAATTTGCCAGGTACCTTCTCATCATATTTTAAATAAATGAGCCTATTAATCGAATATAAAGAAACTTTTGCACACTGTTACTGATTCAAGTTTTCTTGTGTTGCCATCAAGACCAGAAATACCTTAAAATTCAGTGAAAAAAAAATGCTGAAAATTAATACAACCTTCTAATTTTTACTATAAAAGTTGAAGTAGCATTTATCACTATCCAAAACCAGCAGATTCATGTATTGCAGCACTTCAGGGGTCCTGTTTCCAGAGGCTGTCTCCCAGGTGGATTCTCAGCTGTCTAATAACACAGCCAAGCATTGCAGCCTTTTACTCAGTGGAGGAACTAATTTGGGTATTTCATGGAGGGAAAAGGAGCCAGGGAGAAGTAGTTTGTAGGCATGTAATACCTTTGAGATCTCTACCCTTTTGGTCAAATATAGCTGAAATTAGCTGACATTTGAACAATTATAAAGCAGGACCCAAAAAACAGATCGTGTAAGCCCAACGTCCTTTGGAAAGCAAGCTACAAAGGCAGAATGGACCTTTCAGCTTTTTCTGCCTCCCTTATACGCTTAGAAAAGCAAATTCACATTAACCAATCAGCACCAGAAAAAGGAGGCTGGTAGAGGTTGGCAGGCAAAAAAAGTACAGAAATGATGTAAAATTTACAAAACATTAGCCTTTACTATCACACTTTAACCCCAGTAGTTCAAGACAAATAGTGTTATTTTCAATGACAGAAGCAGAGATTTCAGGACAGAAGAGGAATTCCTTCAATAAAGGCGAAGTTTGAAAAGCCAAGATGCTGCTACTGTGCTTCTATGTCAGAAGGAAAAACTCCAATACAAAAACAATGAGGCAAATTTATCTTTGGTGCGGCCCTCGGGTGATTCCACTGACCCCAACAGAATTATATCCCTCAGCCACGGATGTTTTCTGATTTTTGGTAAAAGTGCAGCATACAGAGAGATTTGCTGTCTGGGCCTCTGGGTTCCCGCGCTAGGAGCCCAATTTAGCAACCAGCTTGAGACTCTGCCTAATTGCACTCAACATTAGTCGTCATTTCAAATCTGTTGCGGCAAGTGGACCTCCGTGTGTTTCAGTTTTTGGTGCGGTGGCCATTGTGCTGGTAGTAGATAGAGAATTATTACATAGACTTAACAGCTGTTTTCAAACATGTTTCCAAATTTGTAGCTTGGTTCACATGTCGAGCTGTTATCAGATTGCTTCGCCGAGCAGAATCAGTACGGTGTGCTTTAAATATCTAGACTGAGACAGCTACAGAAAGTGATCAGCAAATGGCATGAAGCAGATGTACAGTAGCTATAGAAACCACAGCTTACACAAAACAAATAAGCATGGACCATTACCTACAATTTGATTCACATTCCTTCAACTGCGTCATAACATCTGTTGTAAGGACCCTTGTAGGGAGCGCTGAGAAAATATGTTGAACACAAATACTGCTGAACGAAGAATAAAGCCATTTCAGACTTAATGGTGCTAAAAGGGTATTTAAATGTACTAATAAAGAAACTAATGAGGGATGCTGTTGGTGCCAAAGCAAAACACTAGAGAAAATTAGCAACCTGCCTGTGGAGCAACATGCATTACATCACATTGGCACAGGCTATAGCAAGACGGTGTCATAATTGCTTTAAATATCAATTTAAAAAAACCCAAACCATTGAGAAGTTGGCACCGTTTTTATTACTTGATGGCATACAACTGTCACCCTTGAAGATTTTGGGTTTCCCCCCAAAAATCTGACTCTCACTTCAAAAGTAGATTTGAAATAAGAGGATTTGAAACAAGGATTGGATTTCAGCTGACAGCAGCGACCACAACCTTCATTTCCTCTTTCCGGGCCTCCAAAGGTCCCTCAAGAAAATAACTGTCATGTTTCAATCAAGAAAAATTTAAAAAAAGCCAACATAAAAAGGAGATGTAAACGCAAACATCAGAAGTAATGAGGTATTATGTCTCTATCCTAAGGCACAAATTAAATTCTCACAGCTCACCCCTTCGGGTTCTCTTTGTTTTAATTGCAGATAAGGTGGGCTGATGCCCTGGAGAGCACTCTGATGTCAGGAAGGTGCTTTCAGACTCTAAGTCAAGATGCTGAGTTTGAAAGGTAAATAAGCGCATGAGAAAGCAAAGAGAAAAATTATTTGGGAGCCAATAATTTGGGTGGTCGTGAGTCTATGTCCACAGACAGAGCCACAGCCTTTCTCAAGAATGAGTGAGAGGTGGGAATAGCCACGGGTCAGCGGCGACACTGAGCCCCCAGTCTGAAAAATGCTCTAATTACTCCCTGGAAAAGTATATTGCACCTGTGTTTGATAAAGAGGTTTGGCTGACTGTGCCATTAACTGCAGTCCACCTGCTGTTAGCATCTGTGCCCAGCTTTGAAGAGGAACCTTTATAAAGGATGGAAAAGGAAAGCTAGGAGGGATGAGCAACCATGTGCACTCTAAATCCTGGAGTCTTCATGAATCAACCAGCAAAACAAGAAATTAATATAGGGGGATTAACTAGTTTCATATAAAAATATATCAGGTAGACAGCTCCACGGCATGATCTCTTGCAAATCCTATACTAACTCATCCCTTGAAGACAACCATCAAATCTCAAGTGTTTATTCAAAGGCCAATGTCAGATTCTAGACTATGCTGTTTTAGTTTGTAATACTGTCAGGTTTATGATGGATAATACTAATTTTCATTGCATTGTTTAGGAGTTCACCCTGGTAATACTCAGTTAAAATGTCTTATGATAGCATCCAGAGGCTCCATTGCACTAGTGATAAACAAATACATAGAAAAGAGACAGTCCTTGTCCTCAAGATGTTGCAGTTTGAATAGACGAGAGAAAAAGACTGTAGAAAGGAAGGGCTGTTAAGCATGTTTTACAGATAAAAACCTGACATATAGGGAGATCAAGACGTCAAAACACAGACACTACAAGCGCACTTAAATGAGTATTCTTGCTCTTTCTAGCTCCAGAAAATATGCCCTCAGCCTGTCAATAACCCATAAGACTAAACTAAGAAGAATTAGAATTTTCCAGGATTTGAGACTAGGAGATCTTTCCAATGGCTGTGACAAAATTTAGGTATTCATAGATCATTTCACAAGAATACTATGAAGGGAGGTAGGAATGACCACCCAGCATAATGCTCTGTCCGTATACAAGATGCTAAGAAGAGAAACATCTCCTCCATGAAGCATGGGGCCTCTTTTTCCTAGAATCATCACCTGTAATAGTTGTTACCGGCAATAGTCTTTTTGTCCAGTGGGGTATCCTGCAATAACAGCCCCAAATATGGCATGTAAAGATTTGATTGGTATGTGGCAAGCAGGTTAAAAGTGTGACATGTGGGGCGTTTTCTTCTCCCTAAGGGTTATTCAATAATATTCCTCAAATAAGTCACACAATGCATTTAATGATTTCTTTTTGCCCATACATTATTTATTTTTTTCATTACTTTCACATGTTATAGGAGGAAAATTTCCCCAAAAAGTTTAAATAAAATATTTGCAATTTATTTTGTTTTATTATTCATTGAGCTGTAGCTTGCACTTTCTTTTTCATAAACACAGCTGATCAAAACCAAGAGTTTGAGAAGAAGGTGACAGTGATATAACAGGCACAGAAAACGTAACTAAAGAAAAAAAAACCCACAGATTTTTGTGTTTTACCACCTGGAAGGTAGGACTTAGAAGAGGAACGACACGAGTTTCTCTGTGAACAAATATCGAGTGCGCAGCAGGAGGAAATGACAGAGAGCAATCCCAGGGCTGCCACTAGAGAGGTGAAAATAACTTCCATGAGAGGGAGTTATATGTGCCTCTCTGCCAGAGCAGGACACGCTGAACTGCGCAGGCTTGCTCACCCTTTTTAAAATTATTTGGTGTCGGCTTTGCACCAGCTTGTCTAAATTTCTGGTGAGTGGCTGGAAGAGGTCAGTCATGCATTGTGAAGAACTGGGAGGCATCTGAGCCCGGGCTGTCGCCAGAATTTAACGAGGTGACCCAGTCTGTGCATGTGCTTGTAACACGTCACAGCAATGATAATGAAAAGCATATGTATTATCCTTTTCTTTTCTTCTTCCCTTGATAGATGTAGGAGTTAAAAATGGGATAGATAAGCTAATAGGAGGAAGAGGAAGGAAAGTTAATAGTTCATCCCACGTTTCCCATTCTGTAAGTAACGAGGTGTCATTTTCAAGATACCTTCTCTGGTTATCTGAATGCGTACATCGAATCACTGTCCTGCTGGGAATTTAACAAGCGAAATCCAAGTTTAAACTGCAGCTCTAAGCACAATTTCCATATTTTCCCAAGGGTGGGCTGTCAGCTCTTACTCTATATAATACTTTTCACATTACAAGTGTTGCATTAGGCCTAATGCATCTTCCCTGCCTGAAACCTGTCTAATTGGTGTTGACTAGAAAGTTCTACGTGAAAATCCGTAGTAAGCAAGTTAGAGGGAAATAATGTTAAAAATAAACAGAAAATTTTTAAAACTGTATTTTACATTATTTATTATGGAACATTAAGGATGTGCCAGGAGACAAAACAGTGATTGTTGGCTCACAAGTGCAGTACAGAAGCTTCCAGAGTAGGAATCCCAGGGTTGTTGTCCAACCTGCCTGCTCAAGCAGGCTCAAGTAGAGCAGGTTTGCACAGGGCCATGTCCAGTTGGGTTTTGAGTACCTCCAAGGATGGAGACTCCACAACCCTCTAGGCAACCTGTTCCAGTATTTGACCATCCTCAGAGTACAACAAAAAAAAAGATTTTTTTTACATTTAAATAGAATTTCCTGCATTTCAGTTTGTGCCCATTGTATATCCTGTCACTGGGCATCACTGAAAACAGCCTGGCTCCATCATTTTTGATGCCTCCCGTTAGGGTATTTATACACATCTTTACGATCTCCAAGAGTCTTCTCTTCTCCAGGCTGAACTGGCCCAGCTCTCTGAGACTCTTTGAATGTCAGATGCTCCAGGAGCTTTACCATCTTCATGGCCCTCGTCTGGACTCTCTCCAGTATGTTCGTGGCTGTCTTGTGCTGGGGAGCCCCGAACTGGACCCAGGTCTCCAGACGTATCTCAGTATTGGACATGCTTCTCCTTGTGAAATCCAGGAGGCTGTTTGCTATCCTTGCTGTGAGGATGCACTGCTGGAGTCATGGTCAACTGGTTGTCCGCTGGCACCCCCAGGTCTTTTTACACCAGGCTGACTTCCAGACAGTTGGCCTCCAGCCTGTATTAGTACACTGGGTTATTCCTCCCCAGGGGCAGGACTTTGCATTTGCCCCTGTTGAACTTCATGAGATTCTTCTCAGCCCATTTCTTCATCCTGTTAAGGTCCCTCTGAATGGCAGCAAAACTCTAAATTAAGAGGCAGTTTCTCAAGGCATCAAGCCTGTAACCCCTACTTAGCTTTTGAGTAAAAGCTAAAAGCCTAAGTAGTTTGGTGGATCTGGTTTCAACTTTGTGCAGTATTTTCCCAAATAGGATGACAGGGAAAACCATCCCAGTCATCTGAAGATTCCCTTGGAATATGGGAGATCCAGGCCCAAAATCCTGCTCTGCGTCACTCATAAGAAATGGCTTTAAGCTTTGGTGTAGGCTCCTGCTGGAGCCGTTTCAGTTCATGTAGCCTATTGTCACAGGTCTGCTTTATCCCAAATGAACAAATCAGTCACATGTTTTTCACTAATCCTTCTACGACTCTATCAATATCCTTTTAATTCCCTTTTTTTTTCTCAGAAGAGCCATGAGCATGGCAGTTTACACCCTTGAGACTCAGTCTGACTTTGTAGAAGATTCTTGGCCGAGGCAGGTGATCGTTTATGTTTTGTGTCTACCTAGAAATGAGAAAGCACCACTTGAGTGTATATTCACCTGGGGCAGAGCCTCTCAGAGTTCTTCTACACCTGCTCCTTATTTCTTATTTTAGCCCAAAACTCAGCCACCAGAAGCACATGGAATCAAAATAACTTTTTAAAAATCATATAAAAAGGATCAGATAAACACTGAAAAAGCCAAAATTCCTCAGTGTGTGCAACATAAAAGGGATCTATCTAATTAAAAAAGAAATCTGCTTTTCTTCTCAAAGAGTGACATTTTCTCAGGAAAACCTCATCTAGCTTGCCAGTTGGGTTACAGATACTGCCCATTATCACTGGTATGCGATATTTTTGTGCTCCTACCTGACACTGAGTCTGGCAGAGAAAAAAAAAAAAAA
>VUYV01000496.1:391366-424625 GCA_008711295.1 Anarhynchus alexandrinus
TTGTTGTCCAACCTGCCTGCTCAAGCGGGCTCAAGTAGAGCAGGTTTGCACAGGGCCATGTCCAGTTGGGTTTTGAGTACCTCCAAGGATGGAGACTCCACAACCCTCTAGGCAACCTGTTCCAGTATTTGACCATCCTCAGAGTACAAAAAAAAAAAGCTTTTTTTACATTTAAATAGAATTTCCTGTATTTCAGTTTGTGCCCATTGTATATCCTGTCACTGGTCATCACTGAAAACAGCCTGGCTCCATCATTTTTGATGCCTCCCGTAGGGTATTTATACACATCTTTACAATCTCCAAGAGCCTTCTCTTCTCCAGGCTGAACTGGCCCAGCTCTCTGAGACTCTTTGAATGTCAGATGCTCCAGGAGCTTTACCATCTTCATGGCCCTCGTCTGGACTCTCTCCAGTATGTTCGTGGCTGTCTTGTGCTGGGGAGCCCCGAACTGGACCCAGCTCTCCAGACGTATCTCAGTATTGGACATGCTTCTCCTTGTGAAATCCAGGAGGCTGTTTGCTATCCTTGCTGTGAGGATGCACTGCTGGAGTCATGGTCAACTGGTTGTCCGCTGGCACCCCCAGGTCTTTTTACACCAGGCTGACTTCCAGACAGTTGGCCTCCAGCCTGTATTAGTACACTGGGTTATTCCTCCCCAGGGGTAGGACTTTGCATTTGCCCCTGTTGAATGTCATGAGGTTCTTCTCAGCCCATTTCTTCAGCCTGTTAAGGTCCCTCTGAATGGCAGCAAAACTCTAAATTAAGAGGCAGTTTCTCAAGGCATCAAGCCTGTAACCCCTACTTAGCTTTTGAGTAAAAGCTAAAAGCCTAAGTAGTTTGGTGGATCTGGTTTCAACTTTGTGCAGTATTTTCCCAAATAGGATGACAGGGAAAACCATCCCAGTCATCTGAAGATGCCCCTGGAATGTGGGAGATCCAGGCCCAAAATCCTGCTCTGCGTCACTCATAAGAAATGGCTTTAAGCTTTGGTGTAGGCTCCTGCTGGAGCCATTTCAGTTCATGTAGCCTATTGTCACAGGTCTGCTTTATCCCAAATGAACAAATCAGTCACATGTTTTTCACTAATCCTTCTACGACTCTATCAATATCCTTTTAATTCCCTTTTTTTTTCTCAGAAGAGCCATGAGCATGGCAGTTTACACCCTTGAGACTCAGTCTGACTTTGTAGAAGATTCTTGGCCGAGGCAGGTGATCGTTTATGTTTTGTGTCTACCTAGAAATGAGAAAGCACCACTTGAGTGTATATTCACCTGGGGCAGAGCCTCTCAGAGTTCTTCTACACCTGCTCCTTATTTCTTATTTTAGCCCAAAACTCAGCCACCAGAAGCACGTGGAATCAAAATAACTTTTTAAAAATCATATAAAAAGGATCAGATAAACACTGAAAAAGCCAAAATTCCTCAGTGTGTGCAACATAAAAGGGATCTATCTAATTAAAAAAGAAATCTGCTTTTCTTCTCAAAGAGTGACATTTTCTCAGGAAAACCTCATCTAGCTTGCCAGTTGGGTTACAGATACTGCCCATTATCACTGGTATGCGATATTTTTGTGCTCCTACCTGACATTGAGTCTGGCAGAGAAAAAAAAAAAAAGGTTAATGGGCAGAGAGACCAATTCTAGTTAGAAAAAATTGCCTGTAAAAAATCAAATAAAAAGGGGGAACAAATTTTCATTTCCACGACAATAGTTCTTTAAAAAATACAACCACGCAAAAATGTGGAACTGAATACGAAATGCCTAAAATAAATTAGTTGGCCCCATGTAGTCCTCTAGGCCAGTTAGTTCTGTGTAGGAAACGGGAAAGTCAGCATATGTATATGCAGTGGTAATTATTTCTTATAAGTTTGAATCCAAGTTATGTTTAAATCAGTTATCTGGAGTTTCTAGGCTCTACTTCATAATGCTTTCCTCCAGCCTCAGGGAACATGGGGTTTAATTGATATTGCTTTAGAAGTGGACTTCATAGTGGTGTTCATTATCTGGATTTTAACATCTTTAACAATCACTTTTGCAGAGAAATCTGCAAAAGTTGATCTACCAAAAAGGATTTCCATGATGTAAAGTTGTTTTTCATGTAGCCTACTGCAGACTTTAACATCTTTGACTTCACTGTCTTCTGTATTCTTAATACTTTACATATAATTAATTTAGAGCTAATTTAAATGAGTTTACAAAGGGAATCACAGGCTCCTACTGCATCCAGTTCTGTTTTTTAAGCTAGAAGCTAGCAGCACTGCAGATTTAGGACCCGATCTTATCAATTGGTCCACGCTGTTACCTGTTACCTTCACAGGTCCTGCTGATGACAATAACATAGACAGAGATACTCAGGAAAAACACATGAAATGGAAGAATAGATTTCACATAACTCTATACTTAGCTCAGACTTTTCAGCCTTTTGAAGGAAAGTTGTTAATATTTTTCAGACTATAAATGGTAGAAGAATGAAGCTTCTGAAATCCATTTGTATATTTCTAGGAAATTTTGTAATATCTAATGGTGTATGAGATATGCTATTACTCTAAGAAAAACAATATTAAAAAAGCACTTGTCTGGGGAAAGATGTAGAATTATTTTCTGGAGATACAGACACCGTATATCACCCTGAACTCATCTTGAGTTCACTATGTTCTGCTTCTCACTAACTTGCATACTTCCCATGGAAAATTTATGGTTTAAACACATTTACAGGCCAGAAAAGTTAAGCCAGTGTGTTCTGTAACACATACCTTATGTGTTTTCAGTCTGGTTTCCCAGGGGAATGCAGTTTACGTGATCTTGCTGTCTCTGTCCATCCATCTATCATGTGCTGACTACAAGCCCATCTGACAGAAAGGTAAAATATCATTGACAAATAATTTCCTACAAATTTCATGAAAGTCTGAGACTGGGAAGATGAGAGAGATCTAAACGAATGTCCTGTGCTGAGGGAAAGGCTGCAGAGTGAGTCTAACAGCAACTGCCAGCAACCTGGTCAGAACAAATTCGCCATGTGCACTGGCTGGCCAATGGGTCGGCACACATGCAACTCCAACCCACGCACAGCCCCTTGCCTAGCCATGGAGAAAGGGACACAACTGGGACATAGGCATATCATAAGCGTGGAATGATGGGCCATTCGGGGTCCCCTCTGTGCCCAAAGGAAGAGGGAAAATGGAGATAACACAGGGGAAGCTGGGCAATGACCCAAGGGGACAGCTGGTGGCTTATCGTGGCAGGAGGGAAGGAAGGTGCCAGGTTATTGTGAAGAAATGAAGCAATGCAGAAAACAAATCCCTATGATGGCATCTGCATTATTTCCACTGGTTCCGAGGCAATTTTTTTGCTTGGAATAATAATGGGATTTACTCTTGTGTTTGCTGTTTTAATATGACATTCTTGAGCGTGTCAGGGCAGCAGAGGCAGAATCCAAAACTGTTGGGTCTATTAGCATGAATTTTGCTGAAGGACTTGAAATGCTGAGCTTGGAACCAATATTAGATTCAAGCCTCTCGAGGGGAAGTTGAGCCACGTTTGAAAATGTATTTTGTATGCGCTATTTATTTATTTATTATACTGTCATTTCTCAGACACATTTCCTCCCACAGTCACTGTTGAAAAAAAAATCAAAAAAACCCCCAACAAGATTAGATTTAGTATTTTACAGAAAAAGAAATGGGAGCAAGGTCTGTAGATAGTGTATCGTTCTGGAACCTTAGTGACTGAAAAGATTTAATACTCCTATTAATAACAGCAAATAAAGAAGGATTATATAAAGCCAAATAACTTGTGTTCTGTTAAAGTATATCTTCCATCCAGTCATAATTTGAAGTTATCTAAAAATTAAGAATCTGCTACCAACCCTGGTAATTTGTTTCTCATTGATTACAAATAATGAATGTTCTTAATTTCTCATTTGTATTTAACAAGCCTGAGCTTACAGCCATTAGTTCTTTTTATGCCTTTGTCTGTTAGGATAAAGAACCTTTTAGGGCCCATTTTTTGTCTCCTCAAAGTATACTGTAATCATGTCACTTTCAAGTTTTCTTTCGATAAACTAAACAGATTTAGTCTGTAACTACAAGTCTCTTGCTCTTAAATCATTTCATGGCCCTCTTCTGACTGGCCTCCAACTTTTCAACATCCCACAAGCAAACTATAAGGAGCAAGGATGGGACCCATCTCACCAGACAGCAAACCTCTAAATGGTTCCCTTTATAATCATTCTGCCAGCTTGCATATCTATTTCTGGATGAGACTGATCTCTTCTAAGCAAGTGCTGATGAACCCCAGCCTGTTATTCCAATGTTGAGCTCACTGGTGCTGTGTACTGAGCTAAGACTACATCCTACTATGATTCGCGACTTCTTTGCTTGCATAGCCAAGGGCTGCTTTAATCTTTTCTGCTCCAACACCACTCTGGAATTTCATGCTGAATTGTCTGTTCCTTCTGACCCCTAAATCCTCTTCAGACTTGCGTATTCAGGATTCAGTACCCGACCCTATGACTTTTTGTACGTCAGATTCTCCAGTTAGTTGCTGCCATCTGAAGGGCTTTCAAAAGATTCAGCTGTATTATGGCACTGAGCTACGTAACAGGTATACATGCCACTCACAAAACCAGATGCAAAACAAACAGAATGCTGCAACAAAATGTGGGTCCAAAAGTAGCTAAAGACAGGTTATTCCCAAATATGAGGTAGCATGATCTCTCCAGTATGCCACGCTTTGTTCTTTCATTTCCGTCACAGCCTCCAATTGCTTCATTCTTTGGATGAAGGCTGAGAGAGTTAACCTGTTCCTATTGCTGTCTCCATCCAGATCTGGAGCAGAATATTAATATTTCATCTTAGCTCTATAAAATAATATTTTTAAACGGCTTCTGCAGCTCTTGTGGGAGTTATCAAAACCAGAACACTCCCAAGTAGAGGGACAAGGAGTAGAATTTATCTGCCTACATCTCTTACCACACCTGTAACTCATGTGATCAGGTATATATATTATTTCAGTGCTTCATATTTACTCGAGAAAGTGCTGCCTTACAACCACCAAAAAAAGTAAAAAATCTCCATTTTCCTACTGCCATTCCTGTTAAAATATACTCCGTCTCTCTTTATTGTAACCTTGGTTTCAGCTGAAAGCCAGGATCTTGATTCTTTAGTCTGGTGTGCCCATGAGCACTGTCAGCCCATATGGACTGAGCTGTGGTATAGCTCTTCACCCGACTCAGGTATAAGAATAGTCAAGGAATCACTAAGGTTACACTTCTTAAATAAGTAGATATCCTTGCCCAAGGTTATGTGTTTTTCTTCATTGTAGGGTGTAAAGAAGAGAAGGCTGTAAAATCAACTCATTAAAACAATATTAAAAACCATACAGTTTATAGATAACATAAGTGTAAGTAAGAGTATGTTCCTGCTTCTCATTGATCCAGTTAGTCACAAAGGTTTGTCTTTATTTATCTGTAACCTGTACTAAGACGAGTTGTATTACCTGTTATACATACATATGGTAAAAGCAGACACAGGCAGGCACCCAGTCATGTTGGGGGGCACTTATAAAAATTATCTCATTGACTTCAACTTACATAGTTAGATGTACTCTGCTGCAGAAGAAACCACAGTGAGAGTGAAAATGCACATGAGATCTGGGAAGGTGACAGTCCATCTTTGCTGATGTTTGAAAGAGGCACAAATTCATCAGGCCTGAAATAAGGCTGTATTATGTAGTATTTTGGTTTTAAGCACCTGGTAGCACTTATGTAATAGCAAGCCTGTCAGACTTTTCAATATGAAACTATAAACACTTGATAAAACAAGAGCTAGGAGCTCAAATAATGTACATAGTGTCAAGCTGGCAAGCCTGGCTAGTTTTTCTCCTTTTGGGACAGTAAGTAAATAAAAGACTTCAATTTTTTTTCTTTTCCTTTTTCAATTGCTCTGAAAGCAGTTGTCTTTCTACAAAAGAAGAATGGGGACATTTATTTTGTTTCCTTATGACAGGCAAACTAATCCTTAAAATTGTAAATTCTTCTTTTTTTTAATATATTTAATATATAACCATGGTTCTGTAGCTTAAATGAATCCTGTGCAACACACTTTTTTTGCCTGTGCAGTTTTCCTTTTTTATTTAATATCTTAAATGCTCTCAAACAATTTTTTTTTCTCTCTCTCCTTGAAATATTATTTGGTATCTGAAAAACATAGGTCATTTCAAAGTGACATCTCCTTGCCTGCTGTCAGCTCTCCTGGTGGCTCTTCTCTAGGTGCCCATCTCCCCTCCTGCTCCATACCATGTTGCTGCCCAGTGCCCAGGGTACCCGTGGGCATTAGCCTTAACAATGCTGAAGCCCTGTTAGATGCAAAAGTGTATGCGCAGAAGCTTAACAACCAATGAATGTGCAACATTTGCAAAATCCAGTCAGCACTAATAACATCACTGACAGAAACAACCAGTAGGGATTTTGGGCAAGTCTTGACAAAAAAATATGTAGTCCTATGGGAAAAAGCACAGAAAAAATCATCCTCTTCCTCTTTGTCATCTTCATCCTTGACACCGGCTGCACTGGAGACAATCCCCATGGCAGACGATCATCTGGGACCTCACCACTGCTCTTCATGGCCGGGCACTGGGAATATTTTCCCTGTTCCTTTTCTCTCTCTATCCTGTTTTTCAGTTTTCCCGAAACTTAATTTGTACCTTTAAAATCAACATATCCCATCAGCTACAGATGCCACTAATTAATCATTGTGCATGTGGACCAGCCTCAGCATCCTCCGTGCAGCTATCTCTCCAGGTGTCCTGTCTTTGACAGCAGACATTAGTGAATGCCAAGGGAAGAGTGTAACAAAAAGATAATCCTATAGCAATATTTCTCCAGAATACCTTCCCAGGCCCAATAATTTGTGGTTTAGAAGCTTCCCTCAGCCAAAAATTCTCAAGTGGTATGTTCGTAATCAGGAGCCCTTGTTGGATTTTTCTGTCACAAATACGTCCCACTGCTTTTTAGGCCCATGCAGCCTTTTAACACCTCCAATGCACTTTGGCAAGGATTTCCACATCCCTCTGCACTGTGTGCACGACTCCCTTGCGATTCATTTGAATCTGCAATCTTCTGGCTCCACCTGGTGCCCCTCATTCTTGTATTAGAAGGGACCATAAATGATAGTTTCCAGCCTTCTCCATGCCACTCCATGCATGACCTCTTGGCTGTTTCTTTTGCAGCCTGCACAGCCCCAGCCATGCAAAGCTGAAGGCGCACACCTTGTGGAAGAAGAGTGGAAGTGGTGGAGTTCTGCTCAAGTCACACCATTAATGGGCATGTTTCTGAAGGGCAGGAAGATTCTACAAACAGAACAAGGTTCAGCATTTTAGGCCAAGATTTAAAACATGCAGTCTACCCCAGCATGGTGTAGGACCATACAAAACAACATGATGCATATTACTGTGCACAGGACAGCAAGTACATGGACATCCATGTAAATGCACATGGTGGGATTTAAATGTTCATCATCTCCTTTCCCAACTTACTGAGAAACCCAGTTTCATTTCCAAGAATAAAGAACAAGGCCCTAGAAATTAGATTTGGTTAGCAAAGGCCTCTATGAGTTGGTTCAAGCTCAGAGGATCAATCAGCTAAAAATTCAAAGAGTACAAGCAGTATTCTTCAAAATATATTCATTGCTCATGTCTGACTTGCAAGACAAGCACAACATCAAGAGCACTGGTGTGAGCATCTGGACATGTAAATTCTTGACATATACCTGTAAAGGAGACGATGTCCACAGAAATGTGTCATTTTGATGAGGGGACCTTGCCTAGATAGGAAAGGAAGATTGCCTGTGTCAGAAGACTGCCACCTGCACATGGCTCCAAATTGAAAATTGTTTTATATTTTCATCTGTAGTCACATAAAGAATTCTAAACAAGCCAAACTCTCCAGCAAGAGAGAAAGCTCTTCCCTTTGAAAAAGAAAAAAGATTTTTGAAAAAAATTAATTATAAATAGACTGTAAAATGTAATTTTTGTAGTGGCGTAGTGGCATAGTGGCTGAACAATAAAAGGTGATTAACTTACATTATAACATCTCATAATTGCATCTCGAATATTGCAAGTGCTAGACTTGAACAACAGATGAATTAAAACGCCAGTTTCACTTCTAATTTGGCTTTTGTTGGTTTAAGCCTGCCTTGTAGCAGTCCTTAAATCTATATTATCTGGTTTAATTAACAAAAACCATAATATAGAACCTTCTACATCATGGCATGGAAATTAGTTTTGCAAACTGCAGTTATAAGTAGTTTTGTTAAGTTTGTACCAAATCTCATGAATAAAAATAGCACACACTGCATACTGAGCTCCGCAAACAGGCAAAAGAGTAGAAACAGGCAAAGGAACATTTATTGTCGTTTAGTCTCGTCAAAACAAAATAGATTAAAGCCTTGTCCAAAAAAGGTCAACAGATACTCAGCATCCGATGGCTCTCAGAGTCAGGCCTTTACACTATTGCCGAGTTGATAGATATTTTAATCAAGGGGATTTACACACTGATCAGCAGCTGAATATAAACATTCTCTCTCTTAGTCTCAGTTGTGCAGTAAACAGATCCCAGGAGTATGCATGTATTTAAAAATTCTTGTATTAAGCAGATCCCACAAGCGACAAGCAAATGGAAAATGTTCTGTTAAAATATGCAGCACTGACTTTTGCTACATGATGGGCTAATGGTTCCACATCCATTCACCTCCTATATAGCCTCAGATCTTTAGCCGGCCCCATTTCTCAATCTGAACTATGTATCCAGACCATCAAAGAAGACATCTCATCATAGAATCATAGCATGATAGAATGGTTAGAGTTGGAAGAGACCTTAAAGATCATCTCATTCCAATCCCCCTACCGTGGGCAGGGACACCTTCCACCACGTGCAAACCAGCTAGCATGAAGCTACAAATAGACCTCTTCCTTGGTCTTTCCTTTGTGGACTTCCCAAATGTAGGCAGAGAGCGGAGGACAGATGGCTAAACTGAAAGTGAATCTCACTGTGAGAGTCATCGCTTGGGTAACAGGTTTCTACTTGGGATGAGCACCCAATGGTCACAAGCACCCTGTCTTTTCCTTCCTGGGGGTGGTGAGTGTAGTGCTGTTCACAGACCCTCTACTGTGAGGGGAAAAGCCTGAGGTTTTGTCCTTTCAACTAATGGAGGTTACAGCAATTTGAGAACCACTGCATAGAAAAACAGAAAAGCCACCACAAAAACCTGAGAGCCAACAGTTTATATAAGCAATTGCTTAAGTCACTGAGATGCTCTTTGTATGCATTTCTAATGCACTCATTACCATAATAGCACCAAAACAATTTCTTTCTTTCCTTTCTTTTTACTGTTACAGTAATAATTTATTTAAAATAGGAGCTACATCAGCCAATTTCGTATAAGATATTACCCCTGCTTACAAATGTTACCTTTTTGGGCAAGCAAGATCTGTAATTTAGAAAAGATTGATCTTCAGAGGATCACAGCTCCAACCACAACATTACTACATACAGAAAAACACAACCCAGCTATTTTCTGCAATGAGAAGCCATACACTATGGCAGACCAGATCAACATGCATTAACTGAAACTCCAGAGTAAACATTTTCTAAGGTTTCCACCAGGATGAAAGTTTCAAACCAGTACTACATGACTTTCTGACTTTGTGCAGGAAAAGTATTTTCCTACCAAGATGGGACACATGCCTAGTCAGAAAGGAAAAATCTACTTTGTCTTTAAAATATAGTTGGACCAGGGGGAGGATTCCAGTGCTGTCTTGCTCACCATTCCCACAGTTACCTAAGGAAATCAGGCCTAGCTTAAAATATCATAAAAGCAGTCCACAACTGAATATTAAAATACACTCAGAGAGGCAGAGTGGGAAGGCATTTCAAGTGAGTTGCCTTGCAAGTCTCTCCTCTGCTCAATCTACTCAATATTTTCACTTATGTAGAGCTGTAAAATGGTTAATGACAAGCTATAGGGGTGGCACAAGCTGTGGAAGATCAGACCAAATTATAAAATGATCTGGTAATTCAGTTGTCCAAAATCAACAAGATGAATTTAGCCTGTCTTCGCCTCAAATGCAATGTGGAGGGTTTATTCCTGGAAAGCTATTACAGAACAAATCAATGGGGATAACAATCAGCTAGACAGCTGTGTGTTGGTGAAAGAGCTGGGTTTATAGGGGTCACAAAACTGGTCCGGATGCAGCAATCTAGTGCTGCAGAAGGAAGACAACTTTCATTTTGGGAAGCGTTACAAAAATGGCGTGTGCAATAAGACAGAGAAGATATTTCTTCTGTCATGCAGAGTGCTGGTGAAGTGTTACCTGGAGCATTGCATCCAGACCTGGATTCTGCACTTGAAGATAAGTCAGAGAAAATACAAGGAAATTTAAGCAGTAAGAGGTTTGGAAAAGGAGTTCTACAGAGGAAAAAAAAATTCAAAAAGGACGAGGGTTGTTCAGCTTGGAAAGTGAGGACTAAGAAAGAAATGGAAATCTTCCATCTTCATAAAGATTGGTATCAATTGTTCTTGCTAACTTTACCATATTTAGGGCAGATACCAGGGAAGACTTCTTAGTGATGAGGGTAGAGAGAGAGAGTAGTCAGATGACCCTGGGATATTATGAAACCTCCATCAGTGCAGGATGCTCAGGTTATGTCAATAGTAGCAATTCAGCAATAGTAGAGCATAGGCCTGGGCACTTGGTCATCCTCCCTGCAAAACCATCAGTTGTACTGGGTCCATCTGCACTCCCCAAACAGTTCCCAGGCATAGGCTTGGCAGTTCACATGGGCCAGGGACCATTTGCAACAGACAGGCTCAATGGGAGCATCCTTCACAGCAAGGTACGAGAGCTTCAAAGTATATTTCCCCGGGCGATTTGGTTTTGGGATCAGAGAACATTGCCAGGCACATTTAATGTGTTATTACTGCAATCCACCAGCAAAAGTCTGCAGGAAGGTAAACCCACCTCCACAGCAAGAGGGGTTAGGAAATGTGAATCCTTATCTAGCCCTATATGCTTGCAGTCCTGTGTTATGTTTACTAATGATCTTTGTTGGAATATGCAGATAACTTTGGGCTACAGTACAATCCCAATTATATCCATTGTCTGGGATCCTTATAAAGAGGCAGTGAGTGAGGCTGAACTTACAACAAACAACACCCAAAAAAAAAGCTTTTTTTCCCCTTCCCTGAGTGGTTTGTCTTGTAGATAACTCAGTAGAAATAGAAAAAGCAGTCTAATATAAATCAAGTCCAACATCTCAGCTGGAGATAAACAACTTTTATCAACTAGAAGTTGCAGAACTCAATTTATTGTTATATGGCATCGCAGGAACAAGCATTAGCAAACAGTGCAAGTATATTGCCCTTCCATCATTTAGGAATTCAAAGGGGGCTGGAGGCTCCACGCTGCAGCACGGCTCTCAAACAGCCTCTCTGCACCAGCTGTGGGCCTAACTTTATCACGCTTTACAAACAAAGAAAATGTCTGTAATACAGTCACTGCTCCAACTGTGCCGTGATTGATAGCAGCTTAGCTCAGCGTGGGCTACAGATCCTCCCACAAGGGGTGGTTTGCTCAGTCTGCATAAGCACGGTGTTGCCCCAGCTGGATTCCTGCTGTTGTGTGAGGCAGTTAACCTAATCCTAGCTCAGATAGGTCTTTGCTGCAACTCTGGTGTAGATACGGCCAAAGAAGTGTCTCAGATGGCTAGCTAAGCCTCTGTGATTCCTACAGGGCTTTGTTCATGAAGGCTCAGCATCAAGAGGCGCCTTTCATATGTACACTGCGAAATATTTCAGCATGAAGTCAAGGTTTCATTGGAAAATACTCCTCACCGCCACCACCCTTCCTGCACACACCAAAGTCCTACTTCATTTCTCTCATCACATCTTGGCATCCTATTTTTGGGGGAGACAGTGGAAAGAATGAGAAGATGTAGCCACTCAAGTGTCAGGAAGGAGTTACTAGGTGACCCAGAAAGTGGAGGATAAGGTTATGAATCTGTCCACTAATAATGAGAAAAAAAATCTTCAACTTGCTGTGAGAAAAGAAGCAGAATGCTGAGTGGCAAGGACCAGCCCATCAAAATGAGGAAATCTTTTGGAAAGTTAATATTTTCCTGCTGTGAACATCCCTCCCCTGCTCCTTTCCATATTCACAGTCAGGCTCAGTTCAGGCACATTCAATTAAGTTATCATTTGACTGATAAAAAAAGTACAGAGGAAGATACTAGGTTTAGTGGAGGAAAAAACAGATGAAGAGCCCCGAATTCTTGAAATCTAGCAGTAGCAGGAGAGTAATAAGGATAGTTCAGTAAAATGTATTTTCTGAACCCAGGATACAGTTCAAAAATAAAAGAGGAGAGAATTTGAGTTACTTGGAGCAAAGTAGCTTTAAAACAAATCTAGGTGTTCGAACCTGCTTGTGAGGAGGAAGGTGACTTTGAGGAACACTTGAAGCACCTCACCCACTGTCAAGCCTCAGTCGATTCCCTTGCAATCCCACACCATTGGGTATAAGTCACCTGAGAGAAAAAAACTGGTGGGTGTACAATTATTTTTTTTCTATTCATCCTGGGCGGTCTGCTGCATAGCTTGAAATCTGTATTTTTGTAGCAAATAATGAAATAAATTGACCCCCTCGAGCCCCAGTATATAGGAGGAACATTCAGTACACTACAGGACTGTAAGTCACCTCTGAGTCATCACATCCAGACCCCTGCTATCTCCAGCAATCACTCCACATAAACCGATTCATAAATCTATCTTGTTCCATATTAAAAATGCTGCGGTTGTTTCCCAATTTCTAAGCCTTTTTAAGCTCTATTCTGAAGGATGGAAACTTTCGTCAAACTCGCACCTTAAATGGATTCCCAGACAGCTGTACCCTTCAGTTTCGTGACATGGAGACCCTTTATCTTAGTTCTTCACTCTGTACAGCGCTAACCCCCAGCTCCAGTCTGCACGAAAACAGCCTTTCTAGCCCCACCCAAACTTTGCTTTGCTAAAGTGAGCAACTCAAGCCCTTTCCAGTCTCCCCCAAGATGACAGAAAGTCCCTGACCCTCTGAGGGACCTTCCTCTGCACCTACGGCAGATAGAATCCACTTTCCGTTGTTTTGTTTTTTTAAACTGGGTGATCAGAGTTGCAATCATTTTTTCCAGAGACACTATAACAACAGCTTGTACAATGGGTTAATACTTGCTTACCTGCAGTAGAAATATTGAATCTGGTTGGTTTTAGTCTTGTATTTGCTTTCTTCATCACAGCATCTCATTGAGTGTGATTGCCCATCACATGCATGTTTCTTCTTCTCGCCTTTCCTGATGATAAATCTCAAGTGTACAATAGCAACTATTGCTATTAGTGCCTATTAAATTTTCTCCCACTTCTGTAATTCCAATCTAAAGGTTCAGCCAAGTTCTTCTATTTGATGTTCAAATCCTCATTTGCAGTGCTGGTACTGCTAACCTTTTCATTAGCAGCAGTTTTCATTACCACACAATTTCCTTTTCCTGCTGAATTCATTGATAGAACCACTAAATACTCAAAACTTAATCATATTTTTAAATTCAAGATACAATATTGCATTTTCATGTTTAAAAACAGGTATCCTAGATAGTTACAGTACAATCCATCATACCTTAAATTCTTATTCTATTTTTCACTTGCACTCATATCTGATTATTTTAGTAAATATCTTGCTTTCTGATACATACAGGGGTTATGAATGATGGCAGCAAGTAAACCTTCACCTTGAAAAAAATAAGGAAGTTCAGTAACTTCACAAACCTTTCTACCCTGGATTGATTTGGGGATATTTTTAGCCTGCTGTATTGAACTATTCAGTAGCAACAGAGTTCCTCTTTTATTGGGGTTTTATTTATAAATGTAGGACCAAGCATAGCCTTTATCATAAGCAAGCTGCTATCTTAATAAAAAAAACGAGTGGAAGCTTGCTTATGGTGTGAGGGTTGCCTTTGTGCCTGAGGTTAGGTACCTAGGTCCGTATTTAGATCCCTAAATAAGTGTGGCCTGAAGCACTGTATAACTCCAACTGCTGTTGATTTGACTGCAGGTCCCAGTTATTAAGTTTCCTGTCCTTTCACAGGAGAGGAAGATTTCACATTGGCGAGAGCTGGAGATTGCCAGTGTTTCCATGCTCTGTGGCTCCTTGCAAAATATTTTCTCTCCCCTTACTTTCCATTCTCTCAGAGACAGGTTAGGCAAGAGGGCAACTTGCAAAACATTTTCTCACTCTTTACGTTTCATTCTCTTTTGGAGATGGGTTAGGCAAGAGGGTGACGGCGTTTTGATGCCCAGTGCCGTGACGACAGGCAGACAGCCACGGGCTGTTCTGAGGCTGGATGATTCACGTCCCCTGAACAGAAAAAGTCTAGAGACAGAGCATTGCCCTCAAAATTAAACCTCTGTTGGCAGACCCCAAACCGGTGCAGAATGAGAAACACCGAAGTGCTTGCTCATGGCTCTGCCTTCTCTAAGGTCATAAAGGTGTGCTTGATTATTTTGGATTAGTTTCAGTTTAGTGTTTAACAGCTGAGATGTGCTAGGCTTTGAGAGCTCCGTATTTTAAAACACTTCCCTGCTCTGTCCCCAGAAAAACTTCTGACATACCCTTTTTCAAGCAGGACTGTAAACATGGAGACCTCATCCCGTAAGATTAGCTTCCAGCCAAACCAGAAGCTAGCCTGGGACTTCTGAGCTAACCAGAAGCTTCCGTGAGTTTCTTGTGCTAATTTGCTCCTTCTGTTTTGAGCAGCATTTTAATATCGAGCTCAGCCAGAGCCAGGTGGGTGGTGGGAACGGCAGCATGTTCTTTCCACTCTTTGCTTCAAGGTGCCCTGAGTCTGCTGACTAAAAATTTCGTTATGAGGTACTTTGTTTGAGTTTCACTCTGAAGTAGAAGAAGCAAAGTTTAGGAGCACATAGAAAGTAAAAGTGGCAGCAGAAATCAGTGGCCTTAATTTGGAAGTAAACTTCATCTCAACTATCGTGTGCATCACTGAAGGGGTGTCCAGAGCCAGTTGGAGTCGAAAGCGAAAACACTGCAAATGGCAGGAAAGGGAAAAGAGGCTGGAAACACAGTGAAACCCTGGAAGATTAATACTCTTCATTATAAAGAGACAAGTGACTCTCAAATGAAGAGTCTCCATAGCCATAACCCAAGTCCACCTTCAGCCTCCCCTGTCCTTGCTAGATTAAGCTACTGATCATGAGCAACCAGACAGCAAGCCAGTAGGAATCCCCCTGCAATGCACTGGAATAAAATCAGTTAAATATTTTTGGAGATAAGTACCACAAACAATGCACCCGATGCAGCATGGTGACACAGCAAATGGTGAGCACGTTGTGATAGCCGCTACAAGGAGTGAGGACTGCCCCCGGGCACTCATTAGCTCTGCAGAGCCCTGAGAACTGGAAAAACCCAAAGACCTCTGGGAGCTGTGCATTGCAGCCATATGAAGGACAGAAGGAAACGAAAAGCAGGAAAACCTTACAGGCCATTTCACAGTATGATTTTCCTGCACAGGCTGTGACACCTAAGCCTCAGCATTAAAAAAGAACAAAGGTGGGAAGAGTTAGGGGAAGGTTGTGTTTCTCCCTAAAAAGAGAAGAAAAGTCACAGAAACTAGAAGCTGACAAGAAGACTCTCTGCAGTCTGGTTTGAGGTATAGTTTTCAGTATCTAACATGTCCAAATGTTGACAATCTATTATCAGCCATGGGCAGCGTTCTCAGGTTGTGCTGCTCAGAGCATAATTTTCACCAGCAAATCTCACCTCTGCTAGCTGCTTTCAGTGGTGTCTGCATTGGGAGGAATAAAATGCTCTGCAGAGAAGCATTGTTCTATCTTTCTGTTATTCTCACAGGAATACCCTTTTTCTTTTTCAATTACAAAATAAATAACTTTATGAATCTTTTAACTAAAGCTAGCTTTAGAAAAGAGGGAAATGTATATACACACACAGAGACAAGTATGTATATATTTTATTTGTCTTGGTTTGGGGTTTTCATTCTTGCATATTAGGATATATTATGGCAGAATATTGAACAGAAATAGTTCTGTCTGTACGTCAATGGTATGAGCCTGTAAACTTAATTACAGAAACAGTGTAGGTTTATAGGAGCAGTAAAAGACTAACAAAACAACAACATGCTGAAAAGCCCAAAATTTCTCCAGCAAAATCATGAGGTCAGATTTTCTCAGTGTCCATATCCGTGTACCACATCTTGTTTGCCATTATTCAGGCTGAATTTATAACTGCTTGCTTACAAAGTAACACAAACACCAAGTGAATTAGAGCATCAGGATTTTACCGTATGATTCTATGGTGTTATGACAAATCTAAAACTAAAAGCACCCTACCTGCTGCTTTTCTTTTTTTATTTTTTTTTTATTTTATTTTTTGGCTTCTCCCTGGTCTGCCAAACTGTAAACTGCAATGCCATGCGTTTGGTGCCACTGCAGTGCCCTCTTGGATGGCTTCCCACTGCCGGGACCCCGACACGTCCCGTTTTGCCCCAGCTCTGACCAGCGAGGACACATGTCAGCTAAGAGCCATGGCACTGGTCCCTCAGCGCTGCGGCGATGCAGTCCTTTGGCTTTCGAATAAGAGCTGATGCATTAGTGCTGTCTCTAAAAAAGGGAAGTATGTGCATCTCATGTGCTGTCACTTCTCTTCCCACCTTCCCACTGCCCGTGGGGCTGGGCAACGGCTGGAGTTTGCTGGGGCACTGGTGAAGCGCCAGCACTGGAGACCTCGGTCTTGGCTGAGCCTCTGTGTGCTGCTGTAATACAAATATTGACAAGTGGTATACTCAAAAGCTATGCTAACAGCTCTGTTGTTTTTTTTTTTCACTGGCTAGTTAGGCTTGACACTTTGCTATAAAACAAGCATGTGTCATTTACATATGCTATATAGTACATAGACCTATAAAAACCACACAGGTTACTGGTCAGGCCCTGGGGATTCACTGTTTCAGCTGGTGAGTAGGATCTAATCCAGAACTAAAACTCAGGAAAGAGTGTGAAATCAAAGTCACATAGCTGTGTACCACCATGCAGGAGAGGTTTAGACATGAGAGCAACTAAGATGTATCAGGAGCTTATCATAAATATTTATATAGCATCACAGAAATACCAGGTGTCTTACCCTGAGCAAAGTGTGCCAAACAAATAGAGCCTCTGAAGAGCTAACCTCCAAACGGTGTAAACCAGCTGGAGCTGGGACATGGCACCTGTCTCCCTGAAGTAGAAATTAGCACATCGGGCAGGATAAGTCCATGTACTAGAATCTCATGTGGATGTTAGAAACTAATTGGATTTATCATACCAGTGCCTTGCCCAGCACCCGCTGGAAAGCCAGGCTTTGAATCCAGAGCACCAAGCCAGGAACAAGGTCAGCTTCATAAAGAGATGGGGTTGCACTCATTTTTGTTCAGCATTTTCCAGGTGAAGGTTTAATGCAGATTCATGTAAGAGAAGACGCAGAGAAACAAGATGTCTCTGAACCATGCTGGACACTTGCCTCTCCTTAAATCCTCTCTCCTCTGTCCCTAGGTAAACTGAATTTAATGCTTCCTCCCAAGCAAGGCAATCTGTTATGAAGACAGTAAGAGTCTAAATAATCTTTTTTTTTTTTTTAAAGAAGGAAGATTATAAAAAATATTCCATCAGAACAAGCAGAAATGCTATCAAACCTAGCAATTCATCAGCATGCTGACCTGCTAAAGAGAACCCAGCCTGAGAAGTAGATACTTTGGAAACGTATGGGTAATGGTACCCAGGAACTATTTTTCCGTTATGATTTTATGGCATGCCATAGCAGGTACCTCTCAAACTAAGTTGAAAAGCTGTAGAAATTTTGTTGACGGAAGTTTTGATAGGATTTAGAGATGACTGTAGCTCACCTGTGAACCTGGGGGGTTTTGTTTTGTTTTGTTTTTTAATACACAAAATTTAGCTCACTTTAAACTATTTTATTCCCTCTTTTTCAGCTGTTTCATCTGCAGAGTGATTAAAACCAGCTTGTTTTGTGTACACCATCAGCGATGTGTAAGTGTGATACACTGCTGTGGTACTGCCCTGAGATAATGTGCTGCTAACTGGGTACCTCTGTGTCAGTCACACCTTGTTACTCACCAGCAGCAGAATCACCTCAACTGAAGCAACTGTGCCTAATACTAAATTTGTCTGTATTCTTGTATAATTTCAATAACATACAACCAGTTTTTCATAACCTCCTTGCCTTACTGCAAAGTGACATGTACTGGTTTGGTAAATTCTAGAGCCTTAGAGGAAATTCTAGAGCCTTAGAGGAAATAACACTAACTACTTGAAAGAGCAGTTGGGTGTTAATGCCCCAGAGAAGATGTCTTTGCATAACAGACATTTACTTTTTTCATTAAAATTAGTTCAGCTTTTTTGTTTTCTGTATGCTGGGTACACCTTTCCCATCGCTTTGTCACCACAGTGAGTAGATGTGATGCTATCCAGCTTTTCCACTTCGGGTATGTGTAGGCTTCACTGTGAGGTAAACCATGAGACTATCTTAGTGGAAAAGCTGGGTAGGTTATCCATTCACTCACCAGAGAGAGTCTGTGGTGCCGTGTGGACAGACCCCATAACAATTCAGCTAGTGGTCATTTCATTAGTCACATCCATAAGAAACTCATGAGAGCATTCTCATTTCTTTACATGACTTAGCATAGGTATTTATAAGCCATGGAGACACTCTTCTTAGACCATGTGTGGGATCTATCGCACTTGGGTCTCAAAAAGTTAGTTGTTAAACTCTCTGCTATTTACCCTACCTCCCGTTATAGGCAGCTGGGAGAAGCAGGCACATCCAGGGAGAAATTCATCTCATCTGGAGGTAGGTAGTTAAAGTAGGTCAGAGAGATTGCATGTGTGGGTTGCTCTCCAATGAGTGTGGTGGAAGCCTAGAGCAATCAGTGGAGAATTAGACAACTAAACCTTAAATATCTGTACTGAGGTGGAAATAAACTTGCCCAATATTTCTCTGTCAACGATAAATAGCTGGTACAAGGGAAGTTGTGCTCCTGGTCATAGTTTCATGACTTGGCTTGTAAAGCATGCCCTGCTCCAGGGTCTCCTACCTCCCCAGACACTCCTCAGAGTGTTACGGTGTGTAAGTAGGTCAGCACTCTTGTTAACGTTATACCACTCCAGTGATAAACCTTTTGTTTCTGCAAAAACAATGTCGAAACGCTACTTCGTTAGCATCTGTTTGGCTGTGATAGCATGAGCATGGATTGCAGTATAATATTTGTCCTTTTTAAATAGAAGCATTAATTTATTCCCTGTGCAGGAAACCTTTGTACAGATTCACTGCTGGAAGAAAATAATAGTTGCGCGGAGGACAAACGCTTCTAAAAGCGCAGCTTGTTTCCATCCACACGCTGCCCACAATACCTGTGCTTCTTTTCTATTTTATAACAAGCATTATACAAAGCAAATGTAAACTGTGAGGATTGATGGGACTTTTTGGTGTTGTTTTTATAATATTTTTCCAAATGAGACTGTGTTTTTATGTCCGGTGAATTAATTAAAGAAGTGTGAGACAGAAACAATTTGGAGTTCGGAAGGATCTACATATAAGAGACAAATAATTTTATACTTGTTTCTGTATCTAACTGTTCCATATATTTGGATACAGTGATCCTAATTATGGTTTGGTCTTTATTTCCCACCCTTACTTGAAGACAATGGCAAATGACATTATTGTAGCCAAGTAACTTCATTACTACAATAATGGTACTCTACTCAACATTTTTCAAGATATGAAGCAGCAATATATAGCCCATACACTAAGGAAAACTTGATATTGTAATTATTAGTCTTCTGTCTTATTTTCACCTTGCAGTACACTAAAAGATCAGGTACATTTTCTTATTTGCAAAACTAATTTTGAGAACAAGTTTGTTTTTTGAACAAAACTTGAAACTTTCTTTTGAAGATCTCAGTCAGTTACAAGATTTAGTCGTTTATGGAAATATTTGGGAACAAATACAGAATAGTTCAATTCATTTTGAAAAGTTAAATTTTCAAGAACAGTGTTTTTCCTGAGCTTAATGACAAGGGAGCACAGCTTGATGTCTTCAGTTCAACAGGACCAGCTGGCCATTTTCTTTTATATTAAGTGAATTGTGGGCATATCGCAGAAATAAAGACTGCACACAGCAGTTATCACCAATTCCCTGCTGTGTGTCAGTATACATTTCTTATATTTCGCTCAATCAACAATATTACTCCCTCAGGTTGTTGTTTTTGAAGATCAGATTTGAAAAGCCAGTGTTTATCTGGCAAAATTTGGCAGCCTTAGCTAACTTGGCAGCTTGAGCATTTTTAACGGAAAGTTTGAAACTAGATGTGACTTTTCCTTTATTTTTTTAATTTTAAGTATATTTAATTCAAGTTCTTAATTTGAAAAAACAATGTTAACATTTTCCTGTCGTGTGATATCAGTGGCAGTATCTCAGTAAAATAAATTTTAAAATGTTTTTGAAGAATTTCTCTAGACTTTTCTGAGAATTTGGATATCAGTCCAAGCCTAGTAAATCACACTTCACAGTATGTTAGACACCAACTAAGTGGCACATTAACAAGACTGGACAAGATGTGTTTTTCAGTGATACCTTTATGGTATCACCAAGGTCATGTTATAGTAGTACAGATATGAAGGAGACCGGATGTTCACCTGACCCTTGTAGACCAAGAAAGTACTCCTCACAGAAATGTAATTGGTACATATTATTCTATAATAAGGATTCATTTGGACCTATGTATTTTTCCCATATATTGCTCTTTTTAAAAATCTTTTTTAAATGGAAGAGTCTGAAATTGCTGAAATGATTTATCATGCAAGAGGCAATATGTTTTTTATGGTGTTTTATTTATTGTGTTCCTTGGGCATAAAAAAGAGTTAGATTTGAAAGATAATCTTGATATATGTATCACAACCTGTTTTGAAATTCATATGTGCAGCAGCTTTCATGCCCATGAAATTCAGGCTAGATACCAAAGTGCCTGGTCTTCACTGGAAAGTGGGAATCAACGCTCACTTTCTTCAATCTACTTTTGTATGTTCATGTCTTGTAAAGATACCTCCACAGGGCAAAAATGGGATTATATGCCAACAGCCAGAGCAGGGGGACTGCAAATAGACCCTGAACAGGCATATAATTACAGGCAAGCTGTGGCTTTGACTCCTCTGCTTCACTCCATGTCCAAATTTCAAGCTCCTGATTGTCAGAGCAGAGGCCTGGGACCCCAGCCAGCCAGAAACCCTATTTACAAACTTGTCTTCAACATGGTCCAACCTATGACCTCTTGTGGTGTTTTCCTGTGACTCTGACAGTCCATGACTCTCCTCTCCTCTCCTCTCCTCTCCTCTTCTCTCCTCTCCCTCTCCTCTCCTTCTTCTGAGATAAACCATGGTTTTGATTCCACATCAGCAAAGGTGTCTTTCCAGGAAGTCTTTGGTTGAATATTTCACTTAACAACTGTTGATAGCCATTAAGTTTAAACATGAAAACTAAAGCTAAGGCTGATTATAAGATTTTCTTGGCAATACATTACCCAAATCCATGGATAGATACATCCAAAGTTCTCCACACACAAAACCATCCATAATGTTGTTCTAACAACACCCACAGTTCACAGTACCCACTTTCTAGAGAAACCCCAATTCCAGTAAAACCTTATTGTCTAAATAAATTCTTTTTCTACAGTAGAGAAGTTTCTTCTGCACATTGTCTTTAAATCATCCAGACCTTCCTCCACCTTCCCATCCTGATCTTAAACTTAAAATGATTGATGGTGTTGTTCTGATGACAAATACTACAGTAATGAGCCGGGGCATGGATATTTTTCAAGTTGAAAACCAGAAAAGAATCATTAGATCCATGATAAATCAATGATTTGAACAAAAACACAATCATGAATGAAAAGAAAGAAACAGAAGACAGTCCATCAATCTTAGTGACTGACAGCAGAAGCAGGATATAGGTACAAACTATGTATTTTATTTTTTTTTCTATTTTGTTTTCTTATGAGAATGCAGTGTGCTTAAGCAAGGTGTCATTATCTTTCAGTGGTATATTTTAGAAAACCATCATGCAGGAGAGGAATCCATCAGCAAACAGGAGGTGGGAAATAGCAATGAGTGAATATATTCTCAATGTTTCAGATCAGACGTGATTGAAAATTTGAGTAACAGAACTGGCCAAATACGGATATATGTTCAAATTTGAAGGAGCTGTTGGCCAACTCGACCATCATTCTTATTTGTGAGCATTCACAAAAACAAGAGTTTGTCTGAACAGATATTTGGAGTATGGCTGGTCTTTGTACAAATATTCTTCTTCATGCATGGTCAGCTGTAATGTTTGTTATTTGCCATTCAACATCTGCTCCGATTCTGATTCGGGGACAAAAGCAGATTCTGGATCAGGTGATCAGAGATGGTGAAGACACAGAAACTGTGTCACAGATCACTTGTCTCCTTCAGGAAAAGGGGCACAAGGAACATTTCCTGTGCCTGGGAAGATCATGGAACAGATACTCCTGGAAGCTAAGCTAAGTCATATGGTGGACAGGGACATGATTTGAAACAGTCAGCACAGATTCACCAAGGGCAAGTCCTGCCTGGCCAGCCTATTGTCCTTCTATGATGGAGTGACTACATCAGTGGACAAGGATGTCATCTATCTGGAATTCTGTAAGGCCTTTGACACAGTCCCCCACAACATCCTTGTCTCTAAATTGGAGAGATATAGTTTTGATGGGTGGACTGTTCAGTGGATGATGAATTGGTTGGATGGTTGCATCCAGAGGGTAGTGGCCAATGGCTCAATGTCCAGATAGAGATCAGTGACAAGTAGTGTCCCTTGGGGGTCTGTATTGGGACCAGTGCTGTTTAATATCTTCATCAATGACATAGACAGTGGGATCGAGTGCACCCTCAGCAAGTTGGCAGACAACACCAAGCTGAGTGGTGCAGCTGACACACCTGGGGGACAAGATGCAATCCAGAGGGACCTGGACGGGCTCAAGAAGTGGGCCCATGTGAACCTCATGAGGTTCAACAAGGCCAAGTGCAAGGCCCTGCACCTGGGTTGAGGCAACCCCCAGTATCAATACAGGCTGGGGGATGAAGGGATTTAGAGCAGCCCTGCTGAGAAGAACTTGGGGGTACTGGGGGATGAAAAGCTGGACATAAACCAACAATGTGCGCTCACAACCCGGAAGGCCAACAACATCCTGGGCTGCATCAAAACCAGCATGGCCAGCAGGTCGAGGGAGGTGATTTTGCCCCTCTACTCCACTCTCGTGAGACCTCACCTGAAGTACTGCGTCCGTCTCTGGGATCCTCAGCAGAGGGAAGACATGGACCTGTTGGAGCCGTTCCAGAGGAGGGCCACAAAAATGATCAGAGGGCTGGAACACCTCTCCTGTGAGGACAGGCTGAGAGAGTTGGGGTTTTTCAGCCTGGAGAAGAGAAGGTTCCGGGGACACTTTATTGTGGCCTTTCAGTACTTAAAGAGGGAAAGATGGGGACAAACTTTTTAGCAGGACCTGTTGCAATAGGACAAGGGGTAATGGCTTTAAACTAAAAGAGAGTAGATTTAGACTAGATATCGGGAAGAATTTTTTTACAATAAGGGTGGTGAAACACTGGAACAGGCTGCCCAGAGAGGTGGTAGATGCCCCATCCCTTGAAAAGTTCAAGTTCAGGTTGTACAGAGCCCTGAGCAACCTGTTCTAGTTGAAGATGTCCCCACTCATTGCAGAGGGGTTGGACTAGATGACCTTTAAAGGTCCCTTCAAACACAAACTGTTCTATGATTCTATGATTCTATGAATGGAAATAGAATTATATTTTTCTATCAGTCATAAAACCGGTGATATAAAGTTAGTTTAATAAAATGAAGGACAGATCAGAAGCTGAAGGATAAATCAATAACTCACGCACATCTATTACACTGCTGTCAAGTTCTTACACCAAGAGCAGGTTATATAGGATTTTCAATGGCAAATAGGCTTCTTGCTCTCTGCAGCCAAGGCTAACGTTCCCTCTGGCAGCGATATTGGCCAGGATTGGATACTGAACTCTCAGTCCCATAAAAAACACCTCCATCACTTGAGCTGAGGGACTAACTTCCTCACTTGTCAGTGATGATGACAGCAGGTGAAATAAAGGCTCTGGGAGAAATTCAGTGCTAATTCTTGCTGGGGCAATTGAAGCTGATGCTGCACCCAGCTGTTCTCCCCTCCCTCCAGCAAACATTTCTTCTCCATTTCAGCTGCAGGACAGGGTACACATCCTCAGTTCAGTCACCAGAGCTTCCAGCCTGATAGTTTAGCATGGGATACTTTAGATGTTTTAGCTAAGGTACCAGACTGAAGTGGGGCACCTGAGGGTTGAGTGCATGTGCCCTTCTACCCATGCCGCAGGAGGGATAGTCTGTAGCCAAGGGGCACAGTAGGAGACAGCTGCTGTAATATCTCCACCATGGCTTGCTTAGCAGGGTACATGTGACAGCCTCTGCTCTTATCTTACTTCTTGCTCCTTTGGATTCCCTGGTGCCTGGAGCCATGGAATTAGGTGAAGTAATCAAAAATTCTTCCACTGTAAGCCAGAGTATGTGGAAGATGAGAAGACATAGTTGAGCAAAGGATGGCTAAAAGCTCCCAGTCTACAACATATTTAAGCAGCCATCTGCAATATGGAACAGATATATTGATGCAACAAGTGGAACAGGTAATATTAATGCACCTGAAAAGAACAAGTAAGAACTGACAGGCAATGCAGCAAATGTTGCTGGTCATTCCTGTGCCAGAAAAAGCATGTCGACCTGGGAAAAGAACAAAGAGCAGTTACTGCAGGATGGGGAACTGGCGAAAATCTTCATATGAGAAGACCCTAAAACTGCTTGCCTTGCTTACACTGGAAGAATGAAGGCTGAGAGAACTGGGGTCTGCTGCATATAAATACATGGGTGTAAACATCAAGGAGGCAGGAGGGCTGTTAAGGCGAAAGAACGAGTACAAAGTGATCACAAAGAAATGGAACCTGAAAACTAAAAGATTGTTGGGAACTGCAAGCACTTGAGACATCAGCAGTGTGATGCTCAGCCTCTCTACCTGACACGTTAGGTGACATGTTGTCACTTGTACTGCAAGTATCAGTGTGCAGCTGGGCGCTGGAGGCAGTCCTGGAGTCCAGAATCAACCTGGTTATCTTTAGGCTTCTAGAAAGACTCAGAAGCTTATAATGGGTGTCCACAATACCATATCACTGGGAGGTACTTGTATCTTGTAAGGTCCTTTCAAAGCCACTTTTACAGCCCTGCTTTTCAGCCCACACTGTGTGCCAAACTTACAGTAACCCAGCCTCGTAACATTTTCCAGCGCACTAAGAAGACTATGGTGAAGGACTAAATACTGAGGCGGCAAATTTGGCTCTGACATGATTGCTGAATTAGGATCATGTAATCCACCCAGACTTTCATCAGTGGAAAAAGAACAAAATTCTGCAGGTGTACAGTTGTAATCATTTCAATTACTGTCACGCAAGAACTACATGCAAGTGTCAAGCAACAAATGTGTGCCAAATTATGTTCTCTGTAGAATTTCAGTGGCATTAGTGGACAAGCCCAGGGTACAACAATATAGTATTTGTTCGTGATTTTGGTCTTGGATAAGAAGTTATTTATAGTTACCAAAAGAGAATTTAAAATCCATTTTGGTCCTTCAGTCTTAGAAATTCCTCACAGACAGCATTTTAGACAAGTCCACTTGTTGTATAGCCATTCCTTATGAAGGATTTGATTCCAGTTTTAAAGTTATTCCATGTATCTATAGGTAGGAGTCACTTGGAATCTGTGCTCTGCAGCACTTGTGTTATTTTAATGGCCTACTTTTCAAATGCAAACCTGAAACTTGGAAAGACCTGAATTTTCTGGTAATAGCCTTAGTTTTCCCAAATGGAATTATGATAGATAGAATTTTTTGATGGAGTTAACAATCCCTTATTGAGTGCAGACATTGAAATTTACATTTTCACTTACAGAAAGATTTGCTGAAGAACCGTAATTTAAGGAGGGAGGAAGCTTGCTGTACTGAACTTGTAAGTAAGCAAGATACAGTAAGCTAATGAAATCATGCTCCAGAATTGGCCAAATTGAGTACTGAAGTTGATATACTAATAAACCACAATATTAATACATAGGCGTGATACATTAATATATTCTCCAACCTAAGAAAAATAGTCTGCCAAGATATATTAGTTCACTGGTGTGTTTAAAGTGGCTATTTGTAAAGATAACAAAATATGGCAGAATTACACAGCTTATTTGACAACACTGTGTTTTGCAATATTGTTCTCCAAGGCAATTCTGTTTTGTTAATTTTAAACCGGTCTCAGAGACAGAAGGTCCAAGCTGTGCTTTTGATTCCACAACTTTCCTTGACAGGAAACCGTGTTGTTCTACTTCTCATGAATATCTATTTCTAAGTGGCCACTTTTCCCCCACCCTCAAAGAAAGGCTGCCAGCCTTATTCCATTAATATACTCCTCTTGATCTCTACATGCATAATGGTTGGCTATTCAGAGACGTTAGAAAGAAACAGGCAAATTGCTGCAGAATGGCAAAATGATTTAAAGGAAAATAGCAGATCCATAAAACCAGGCTTAACCCATAGTTGCATCCCTTTGATATTGCTATTATCCAGGCAAAATGCTGTTCAATAAGCCTCCTGCCTGTGCAGGAGGGCTTGTGTACCTGTAGGGCTGTGTACTAAGAAAAGCAGCAAAAACTATTTGAAAATATTATTTAGGCACTGAATCTTTTAAAACTGCCTTTCTGGGCAGCGAGGTAATACTGTACTGTCAAGTTGCATTGTTCCTTTACTTTAAAAAGAAAGTAGGAAGTCAGAAGTAATCCCAGGACTGCAGGTGACTTTTTCAACTGGCACCTGCACTAAATTCTTCCCAAGTCTCTTACCAGATGTGCAAAGGTAAGCAGTGTCTCAGGAGAGAACATTTCTAAGAGTTCGTTTAATTTATAAAAGCATTCTCCAGGGAAAAAAAAAATAAAAAAAAAATCATTTTGTGGAATACATTTTACAATTCTTTTAAGATGTATTTTTCAAGTCTTTTTTAAAAGCCTGTGGGTTCAGTATTACCATGCAATGTACTGAAAATCTCTGCACGGTAGTCCCACACAATGAGTATCAGTGAAATTAAAACTAGCTTCTGCTGTATCCGGTTTTAAAGGGGATATGATACACATTTGCCACAATTTAAAATTATTTCCCACTTATATTTGCCGGTATGTTTACCATCATATTTCCCTTTTTGATCACAAAGGAACACTTCTCATCTCAGTGCCAGACCCCCAGCTGAGCTAACTACTCAGTGGTAAATATTGGCAAGTGCTGACATTTGAAGTGCCACTGCTGGAGCAGTTATTTGACCAATACAGGTGAAATCTAACACCTTGTACTTGGTGCTATAGTTCAGGAACCTTTCAATTATTTCATTCCCTGTGTCTCAGGGCTGCTTTGGAAGCAGTTCACTCCAGTTTGATCTCACCGGCACACCAGCTAGTACTGGCCTTGAGCATATTCTGCAGCCCACCCTTGCTGTCCAATATCGCTGAGCCATTTCTCTTTTGATTGGCTCAGCAAAAGTCTTCTCCCCTTCTTCACTCATCAACCATTTCAGCAGTCCCCACGAGGTCCCATTCCTCAAGTTATTCCCCTCCTGAGGATCTTCTCCCAAAACAGAAGATATTGAAACAACAGTGATGCTGTGTGTATGACCTTGCTTAAGGTCTGTGCCCTCTGGGTTTTCCCCTCTGAAAACTGAACTGTTTATACTCCTGTGAAGGTTAATTAATATTTGTAAAGTACTTTGTCCTTAACTAGCACAATGTGAGGTCCAAGTGGTATTAAATGGTGAGCAACCCTGCCCTGGTGAGGCACGAAGTAATCGTCTGTTAGATCTTTTCCAGATATGAAATGTTAAGTCTCTCTTTTACCTAGTGAGTAGAACAGAAGTGACCTCTTAAAACTCCTATTTCTCCTAGGAGAAAACCCAGATGTCTCAGCTAGCTGCCAGCACTGAGGCCAGGAATGGTCTCAAAATAAAGAAGAGTCAGTAATTAAAAGCCCCTTCGTCCTTCCCCTCACAGCGAGTTGGTAGGGATAGTGGAGCAAGTGCTTCTCAAGCCAAACCCCAGGTCGTGTGGTGGCACAGTGGACTCAATGTCCAAGGAACTGGGCCTGAAACTCCTGTCTGGACCAAGAAGTCCTGGGTGTGAAACACACTGGGGACTGAGCTGGGGCTTGCCTGGGACATACCCCACAGCAAAATTAGCTGCCCCAAGGAGATCTACCAAATTACATTCCATCTCAATCCTTCCACTACCTCCCAAGCAGAGAAACCACATGTTCCTCATGTTAGAGCCAACTCACATCCTCGTTTATGTGCTGCCTTTTTCTTCAGGTACCTGACTTCAACTCCCTGCTCAGTGGCCACTTAATCCTGCAGCCATCTGACAACTGCAAATGCAACATTGATGTTTACCTGTTTCCCCAAGCACCTCTGGAGTTGACACCTGAATTACTTCAGCCTTATCTAACAACTGCTTGGCCCTGGCAAAGGGGCGAACAACCCCTCACTGGCTCCATCCTTTGTGATTGGTTTCAGCATCCAAACCCATGGCCGATTGGAGGACTATGAATCTTCATTAGGGATTGCTACAGCACTGCAGCCTTCTGTAAGGGAATTACACTCCCCAAAGGAGCATGAGTTCAGGCTTGCCTTTTCCTTCCACATTTCCTACATATTAGCTTTGACACTCTGCTCTGAGCAGGCTGGCCTCTCTCCATCCCGTTATGAGCAGCCTTGTTCTCCCACTGAATTTTGTAGGTACCCTGGACACCTGCAGTGGTGGAAAAGCTGAATGACACTGTCCCACCGTAAGACATTGTTGTGATTGAGCTAGAACATTTTCTGCTTCTGTGTTAGCATTTGCACAGCTAGCCTGTATCACACCCACAGCCCATTTGGATAACTCACCTCCGGAGCCGTGCAGTGCCTGGGAGGTGAGCAGGGTTAGAAGACCTTGTGCTGTGGTACCTCAGCTCGCAGCCGTGCAGCTTTGTTCAGCCCAGTAGTACCTTGTAGGCAGCAGTAGGAAACTGCAGACGCCTGTTAGTGGCTGGCTGGCCACCACAGCCACCGAGCACCAGAGGATTTTTCCCCAGGAAGGCAGCACTGGCGGTGGCAGTTGTGTTTGCTCAAATGCTTGGAGAAAGCTGGCACTAGTTTTGGACAGGAGCCCAGAGAGAACCTTTTTAATGAGTTGTAACTTGCGATATTTCTGATCCGTGGATGAAAGGACATCCTTTACAGGGATTAATTGTTACCAATTTTTTTTTTCCAAGAGAGGTGTTTGTTACAGTAGAGTCTGTCAAAAACCCAGGACCTTCCAACCTCTGCAGCTTTGAGCCTCATTATCGAGGGGAGATTTGCTGAAGTGCCTCCCCAAGAACTAAGGCGTGCCAGCCTACGGTTCTCCCAAGAATTATATTTAATCATCTCTGCCCTTCTTTCAGTTTTAAACTTGGCTGTTGGCCTGGAGTACTTCTCCTTCCTTCTCCCTCTCACATTTTCTAAATCCTCAGTCCAAACAGATTTTAGCAAACCTTATGCTTTGAAGGAAAAGCAACTGGCTCCAAATCAACTTTGAGGTCACCACGCGGCCGGCTGTATACCGAGCTGTCTGTCAGACACAGCGTAAGGGCTCTGCGTGATCCCTCTTCATGAACTCTATCAGGTGGCCTTGGGGCTTGCCAAGCCTGGTGCTTTGTACACATTTGTGGCACTGATACTCACAGCTGGAGGCCATCAGCTCAGAGCTTTAATGGGAGCGCAGGGTCACGGCCTGGTCTTGGCTGCGATCTTGTGGCAGGGATAGTCCCAAGGGACCTGGTCCCACGGGCAGGGTGAGCCCTGGACCTGTCTCTCTGTCTTTGAGTGCATGGGAAGCTTCTCAAGCCATCAGACGTGCAGCCATGCTGGTACAGGCCTGTATGTTTGCTTAGTGGATGAAACAACATCATTTCACTGTCTCCTCTCATTTTCAAGCTTCTTAGATATAAGTATCTGCTGAAGATGGTATTGTGCTTGCTGTTTCTCCTTTGCTATTGTTCCCCAGTAAGTTCTGCAAAAAATCCTTTTTTGTGTAGATTTTTTTGCCAATTGTTTCACAGTGCCAATCAGCCTTAAGACACATCTGTCTTTTCTTTTATTCCTCCACCTTCATCTGTGCACTCAGGAGAGCTGTATATATTCAACACAACCAGTACAGCAGCACACAGCAAAGCAGCTATACACAGCATACAGACCACCAGAGAAAGTCAGAGAATAGATTTACTTTCACCTCTACCTTTAAACAAGAATTTACCTAGTGTTCATTTAGCTGCACTGCCAAGAAGATATAAAACATCTGCAATGCATCCAGTCTTTCCCTGCTTTACCAAGGGGGAAAATCCATTTTTGTTTCTATGTGGTAATGATCTTAGCCCTTGACCAGGTTTATCCTGAGCCATTTGCTAGTTTTTGTTGTTTGCACACAAATAGTGAAAAACACTTGACTCGAAGGACACACAACAGTTCTTTTGAAAATATACTTTTGTGTCTTTCCTTTCCTCTACAGTACTTTTTCCTAGGATTTACCCTTTTTCCCTGAATCAGACATCTGCACTGCACATGTTTGAGGTCTTAGTAGTTTTGATGACCCACATTCTAGTGTTGTACAGGGACACTTAGTAACCCAGACACTTTTCTAACAGCAAACAATTATTTTTTTATCCTACACATACACACACACATAGAAGAAAATATATTGAAAAGAATGACTGTCCTAATAGATCCACAAACTACATGGAGAAGCAGCCAGTAGAAAAACAAACAAACAAAACCAGAGTAAGTTCTTGGTCTATAAAATACTTTCATTTGTAAATGTTGAAGTCATTGGCTATGTTTCAACTATTCCAGCTGATAGAATAGGATCTGGCAGCAGTCTTTCTCTGAGTTACAGCAGGGTCCGACCCTGTTCACTTGCTATGAAAACTGAGAACTAATGCTTTGCCTACTTTATGGTGCTCTAGATAAAAGATTTTGGCCACAGAATAAAAACATTCCTTAGGTATACGTGAATTCATATTTGACTTTGCACACAGAAACCTGAACCTGATGGAGCTCTTCATATGCAAAACAGTCTTTCATGAGCTAGAATAAATCTGTGTGTACACAAAGACTCAGATAGCTCTCATTCAAAAAAAGGAGAGCTGTAGGAATCCTGCTTTTAAGGATAATTTTATTCTCATTTGTTAAAAATTACTGAGACTGGAAGAGGGCACGTTCATCTGTAAACACCTTGCTGGCAATCTCTACTATAAAGATGAAAAACAATGTGATTTACATTAAATTTCATTCTCTGTTGAGCAGACAGACTTATTCTTTGGACTTTGCTGCAGGAGCCTGGTGGACACCTAATGCAGCACTGACCTCAATTCATCTATTTTCCACCTCCACTTCCTTTTCAGTGAAGCATGACCTGTCTTAAACTGTGCTGCCTTATTTGGGGCTCTTTCCTATATGTTACCATGTAACATAATCGATAGCTAGGCATGCGTAAGTAATTTCATTGCAATCACTGATGATGATGCAAAGACTTTGTGCAAAGAAGGTTTCTTTCTGAATCAGCTGTGACATTTCTGGTAATGAATATCTGGTACTGATATCCTGACCTTCCATTTCTAAGCTTATAGTTTATGGCACATTGACCTTCTTAGGGAACTGATGAATGCCGTCAGCCTCTGCTCTCGTACAAGAAATGGCCACTCTCCTTCCTTTCTTGTTGTTACGATAGTGGAAATTTCTTTTATTCTGCCTGGATTTATGTTCCCTCCCCCCACACTAATGTCTCTGAAAGCGCCTGACTTTAACATCCATATGATGATGTCAAGAGGGAATCCACAAAGCCAGAAAAAAGCATTCAGAAAAAGCAGGATTCATTTTAGGACATATTTGCCTCTGTTTTGTGGAAAACCAGATTTGACTGAAAGCATCTGTTTTTTGGTCACGGAAACCAAAATGCATGCTGAAGAAAAGTGAAACAAACAGTTTTCAATGGTAAGGCATTCAGCTGGGTGAACTGAGCAAGCAGCAGGAACTCACATCCAGCGAGTGAGCAGCACCATCCGTCCTTTAACGTCATCCCAAACTCCAGAACAACCCTTTTTGCCCAGCTGAGGCCAAGGGAAGAAAACAGCTGGGTTTCCTCCCTCCTGCAGTCCTGGGCTGAGGACCCCTCTCGGTGTGCAGCAGCTTTGCGTCCTCACCTCTTCTGCCACGGGATGGTCTGAAAAGCTGCCGTGGCTGACCAGAGAGTGCCTGGCGCCAGCCTGACAGGCACTCACAGCCAGCATGGAGCAACACATTAATTATGATTTCACGGGTCCAAAGTCACCCTCCATGCACTCCCCAACGCTCCCTGCAACTACAGCTGGAGCAGTGCATGGGAAACATCAGGGTAGACCCAGTGATGACACTCTCACCTGAAATCCCCTGCTCGCTCTTGCCAATGAGTTAACATTATTTATAAACCTAGAAAATGTGAGTTTAGTGATCATGGGGGAAACAGCATGAGACAGCCAGCATTCTCCCCAAATTACCTTATTTTTTAGGACTTTATCAGACTCTTGATTGAAAGTTAAGCTTATGTAACGAAGACTGGACAAATTAGGGCTCCAGGACACCCAGTGTCACCACCACTGTATCCCAAACCCACTGATAGGAAATCAACCTAAAATATGAACATTTCACTACGGAAATGTAGACAAGTACACCATACAGTGTACTTAATACATGTATTTTCTGAAGTTAAAGGCTTTAAAAATATCTGTCAAGATAAGAGTGTTGTGCAATAGCACAACAATAGTATACAATAGTATAAACACATCTTCTACTTTCAGGTCCTTGACAATTATTTAGGATTGAATACATAGCATAGGAGGGCGCAGAGAGGAAAGCCAGCTGCCTCCAAGAAATTCTTCAATAACATTTTAAAATTTATTTTACTGAGATA
>VUYV01000497.1:0-127815 GCA_008711295.1 Anarhynchus alexandrinus
AGACAACCAAATGTGTTCAGATTTTCCTTTTAAAAAAACAAAGAATTAAAAATATAAGCTGAGTGGACAACTGATGCTCGCTAACCTGAAGACAAAGAAAAGAAACCAAATCTACAGTAAACTTTTTTTTTTTTTTAAAGTCAGATTAAAAATAATTTGCATGCTGGTGCTACCAGCATTCGGGTAAACAGTACCACCAGTTCTGGTGGTACCAATGCTGTTCTGCCTGCCCCATGGCACACAGGAGCTGTGACTGCAGATGTCAGCCCAAATCCTTAAATGAAGAGGACTGTCAGACTGCTAAAGCCTAACAGAGTGTGGTGGGGACCGTAGTGAGAAGGGTAAAGGCAAAGCAGAAAGAGAATGCGCAGAAGTCACATCCTCTTCTTGATGAAATGCCCTCTTTTAAAGCCATACCTTCTGAAGTATGATGTTAGTTTTCTTCTGGAGTCTGTTATAAATCAGTGAGATGGTGTTTCTCCAAATCAGACACCCTGAAGCACAGACAAAAGTGAAACCCAAAATATTTTTATTCAGAAAGAGCTGATAACAACATCAGCTGATAACCACATACAAATACAGTTACAAATCTTTCTCTCTGACTCTCCTTTCTACAAAAAATTGACTAACCTATTATTGACTTTCCAGGGTACAGCAAGTAAATTATCTTTGAAGCTTGATGCATTGCAGTCTATGTTTATACTATACTCTAAAAAACACCATTACAGTGTGGCCTTAAACATTATTTAATTTTGCATAGTCTGAGCCCTTCAAGTGACAGGAAACAGCAAGAAGTTGAAGAGGAAATTGACAGAACAAAAGAACCATTTTCCAGAAATATGAGGCTTTTCTAGCTCCCTTGTCAGACTGTGTTTGCTTTTTGAAACCCCAGTCCTGCAAATTGTTCTCCTATTCATCATAAGGGTCAGAAAGCCTCTTTCAGCACCTAAGCCAGAAGCAATGGCATTTATGTAGTTAAGTGTTAAAGGGACACTGAGAAAGCCCAACACTCTCTAATCTGAACTTTTGCAATCCTTTAATCCTATATGAGTAACCCAGGGTTTCAGTGCACAAACAGGAGCATCCTACTATATGTACCTCTTGTTGAAGGTTGGCCAAAATAATATGTAACACACATAACCTGGATTACTTGCATGAGTAAATTCTCAGACTCAGCATCTAATATATTTGGGCTATTTAAAATCACTACCTTTGCTTCTGTTTAGTATCTACACAAGTAAACATTCTCCAGTTCTTGAATCAGAATCACAAAATGGTCAGGGTTGGAAGGGACCTCTGGAGATCATCTAGTCCAACCCCCCTACCAGAGCAGGGTCACCTACAGCAGGTTGCACAGGATGGTGTCCAGGCGGGTTTTGAATGTCTGCAGACTCCACCACCTCTCTGGGCAGCCTGTTCCAGTGCTCTGCCACCCTCAAAGTAAAGAAGTCCCTCCTCATGTTTAGACAGAACTTCCTATGCTCAAGTTTGTGCCCGTTACCTCTTGTCCTATCACTGGACACCACTGAAAAAAGACTGTTCCCATTCCCCTGGCACCCTCCCTTTAAGTATTTGTAAGTATTGATAAGATCCCCCCTCAGTCTTCTTTTCTCCAGACTAAAAAGACCCAAGTCCCTCAGCCTTCCCTCAGAAGAAAGATGCTCCAATCCCCTAATCATCTTCGTAGCCCTCTGCTGGACCCTCTCCAGCAGCTCCCTGTCCTTCTTGAACCGGGGAGCCCAGAACTGGACACAATACTCCAGACGCAGCCTCACCAGGGCAGAGTAGAGGGGGAGGATGACCTCCCTCGACCTGCTGGCCACACTGCTCTTGATGCACCCCAGGATGCCATTGGCCTTCTTGGCCACCAGGGCACATTGCTGGCTCATGGTCACCCTGTTGTCCACCAGGACTCCCAGGTCCCTTTCCACATACCTGCTCTCCAGGAGGTCAGCCCCTAATCTGTCCTGATGCATGGGGTTATTCCTCCCCAGGTGCAGTACCCTACACTTGCCCTTGTTGAATTTCATTAGGTTCCTCTCTGCCCAACTCTCTCTCATGAATCCCTTCTAGCTGCAGACTGGGTTTTCTTGCAGGGAAAGCTAAAGAACTGGTTTGAATCCACATGGCATCCCAGTGTGGGGTCAGGATACAGCTGTGGTGTGCACCTAGACTCAATGGTACTGAAGAACTAACGTCCTGTAATACAGTTACAGCCATGAAGAGCTCTCAAAAGTTTTATTTACACTTCTACTTGTCCCCAGAAGATTTACCTGCCTGGATTTGCATTTCTTCCACTCCCAAAGCAATGAAGGTGCCATGCCATGCTAGGAAGGTATCCAAACTGCCCACGTTCACACTCCACAGCCTGATGAACTGCCACGTACTGAGACCTACCTGTTACTCAGCACACTCGCCTTCCAAGAACTTACAAGTGTTGATATAACTCCCAGGCCAGGGATTTTCACCTCAAATTTTCACTCTCTGCTCATATTGACTAGGAAAGAGTAGCTGCTGACAAGAGCATGAAATAAAGAGTAACTGAGTAACGGCTGGGTTCCTGGGCTCTGAATTTGAAAATGAGTATGTTTCTAAACACATAAACCATAAACTATTAACAGATTGTTAATATTTCTATTATAACTTCATATTTTAGAAGGGATAACTGTAATTGAAGAAAACCATTTTCTTGCGCGTTTCAATTCAACATTCCTCATGAATACAGAGAATTAGCACGTCAAGCTTTTGGATTTAGATAAAGAAATGATAGAAAATCCATAGAATCGCACCACTTTTTTTACACAAAAGACTGAAAAGTCGACTGACTAGTAACTTTTACATAAATGTTATATTGTTTTCCCAAGCGATTATATGTGATTTTGCATAAGTCATTCCCTCTACTCCTTTTACAGTCATATAGGTTAGTATAGGCTCCTCTCTCAATCTAAGAAATGTTTTGTCTTTAAGGGGATTACATTCCTAAATGTAGTAAGAATTAATTATTAAAACATGGACAGATAATACAAACAATGAACTTAATTCAAAATGTATGATGTTCCTTCTCAAGAATGCAGAAAGTAATTTTGCTGGTAAAAATAGAATTCCTTTCACATTAAGACATCTCTGAAAACTTTTTTCTGTATTGTCCAGTTTGCATATTATAGATAACTGCTGGTTTAGCCTATGATGTGCCAACAAGCCCACTACAAACTCCGCAAAGCCAGAGCAGTCCATCAAGACAAAGCACATGGGAAAGGGTTCTGGGGCTCAGTGATGCACCCCAGATGCACTGGGCAGCCTTTGCTTTTAGAGCCATTGTAGCCAGGGGAAGTATCGCTTTATCATCCACAGTTCTGGGGATATATGTACATAAAATTAAGGTGTCCTTTTTAAATGTAGTTTAGAAAGTTAAGAGGGGCAAAGAAAGTAACTGTACCAGAGATACAAAAGCTCAACATGCAAAGTCCCCTCTTACATAAACAACGCCTTTGCCTTTTACAGTAAAATGCATTTACTTTTTAAGCAGAAGCTGAAAAGAAAATGGCTTTAGTTTCAATTTAATCACAAAGCATTTAAATAATTAAAATATTTTAGTTACACTACTGTTTATAAAAAAGATCATACAATTATTCCTTCCTGCGTGACACTTGCAATGGCTTTGAGAAGGATGGAGCTAAACGAATGTGGAAGACTTGAAAAGCTCACATGGGAGGGCTTTGTCACAGTACTGGCCACATTCCCACTGTTCCTCTAGTCCAGGCAGAAAACCTGCTGGTCAGGCTGGCTTCGGCTCTCACAGCAAACCATGCTGAGTCCAGTTACCAGGGAACAGTGAGTTTCTCCAACTTGACTTGTCCCACCACACTCTTTTAATCTTTAAGTATTCAGAATGAGTTCAAAGATGCTGTATCTTGGAAGAGGTGGGGACCGAAGAACACCTTAGCAGAAGCAAATCGTCCACCACCTCCTGCTTAAAAGGAACTTGTGCTGCGCTGCTGTCAGCATGGAAGTGGCGCTTATAGTGATCCCCTTCCTAAGGGGACGCAACAAATGCATGGGACCTTCAAACACACACTAATTTACAGCCTGAACCCTTGCCTGGGTTTTAGATAGGTGTATAGTATAGATTAGGCCTGTAAAAAAGCAAAAAAGCATTATCAAGACAGGTCTTGAAAATACTTCATTTGGGAAATTTCACATGAAAATGCTGATTAAGTCTAGTTCTATATTTAGACGGTTTGTTGGTTAACTTCTGTATAAGCAGCAAAGTTCTTGGATTCTGAGAAACAACTACCGTGAGAGTTACACAGGTATATAAAAACTCATTTCAGAAGAACTCCTCTAATGGCTTTCTTATCTGCTTATCTATCTTGCATGAAAAAACAAGCCCAGCATTAAACTAGCAAGTAAACAGAGCTGGCATTACTTGCACTAGAAAAAAGGTCAGAAATTGTATTCAGTAACAGCTTTCAAGAAGTTCAAAACAATCCAACTGCAAAAAGTACAGACCAAATTTAAAAATCCTACTTTTATAAGCTCCTTTTATCTATCAGGATTGAAAATTATTCTGTAAACCCTATGCTAAGCACATTAGTCCTTCTGAAATCAACATGAGGTCTCGTGCAAGACCATTCCCTCCTGTCCCACTGCCAAGGCTCTGGCTTTCCTGGAGCAGGTTAGAGAGTCAGGGCTTGCCCAAGGAGTCAACAGAGAAGGCTGCCTCTCCACAACTGCTCAGAAGCCCTTCATGTTTCCTCCAGTTGAGGTCTCCTGCACTTCCCCCAGCTCTTGAGGACCTGCAGCTGGTCCTGAGGCTGCTGACTGGGGCAGCGCTGGGGACCACGCCGGTCCCAGAGAGCGAGGCAGCTCCAGCTCCAGTTTCACCTCACTGCAAGAAGAATACAGGACAGAGCAGGGCCAAGCTCACAGCTCCCGTTTGCCCCGGCAGGGTGAGGTGGTTAGAGCTGATGTTGTGCCAGGACCAGATTAACACAATGGTTAATGAGACCCTTTCCCCCCACACGCAGTCAGCAGCCTGATTGAAGATCTAATATATGAAGTGTCTTGTTTAAGACACTTCAAGTCAAGACTGCTGCTTGCCATTCTCAGCATGCTTTAGTGGAGGAACGAGGGAAAAAAACAGCAGCACTGTTAAGAAAAGATATGTAGTGCCTTTATTGAATTAAAAAAATGGACCTTTCTTCAAAGTGCCTTTTCATAACACATATGAAAACTTTAGCATCATTTGTATAAATACATGAAAAGGAACAAATATTTTTTAAAAAACAGTATTTTGGCTCAGTAATATAACTTTCCTATCCCTAAAGGTAGGGACAACAAGTAGCAGTTTTTCACTCAATCTATTCCAGTCAGCAAAAGTAATTCTGAAGGCCCGAGGCTGCTGGAACTCTGTTGGCAGGCCTGCATACTGCCAGCTGTCAAGGTGGAAGTGCAAAGTCAGTATTGTACTTAAGTCCTCAGAGTACAAATACCATACTTCCAGTGTTTAGTCTTCACATTTGATATAGGGATCTTCTTACAGAAGAGTTCTGTGATCAAACCGTAGAGCTCCTGTCCTACTAAATTCTTCTACTGATGCAAACCGTAACAATTAACCTTGCTCAGATGGATCTCAGTAACTTCAGATGGATCTCGAGACTCTTTTACCCTACAACAGGCTGTCACTGAACACACACCATATTTAAAAGCAGACTGTGCAACAGCTAAGTGCATGTGGCACTTCATGACCAGAACTGACCCTCCCCTGACACTTGTGTCTTGAATAAAACACAGAATGAGAACAGAATATAAGCATATGTGCATTGGTCTATACATACATGACATTCATCAATAAAACACCCCAGTACCATGACAGTTTGAAACAGCCTGATGTTTCAAATGCACTTTTTTCCTTCCTACCCTGACATGAAGGGATTCTTATTTTCCATTCTGGCCAAACACACATTTAACTCACAAAGTTCAGAAGGCACTGCCTCTCAGAAGCACAGTTTCAAGTTTCCAGCATACACCGAGGTAACCAAAGCACTTTAGGTGGGAGAGGAACCTATTTCCACTGGTTTTGTCACTTATCAGGCAGAACACGAGGGTCACACCATCCTGTGTTCAACTGGGCAGTTCTTCCATCAGATGGCACTTCACGCTATCAGTTTTGTTTGGCTGAGGATGGAGGCGTAAGAAGATAAACGCTTGAGCCATGAAAGAAGAAAAAGCCAACACCGCAGTGTCAAAATCAGTAGATGAATTCTGAAGGATGCAGAACATGATTTTTTTTTCCAGATGAACAAGCGGAGATACCAAAGGACCAACTGAAAGGGAAAATTTCTGCCTACTACTGTATTAGCAACAGCCTCCAAGGACAGCTTGGAAAGTGATGGAGTTTGACACAAGAGTAAGTTGCTTGTTCCAAGATAAGGGAGCCGCATGGGAAAAGATAGGCTGGAGTTTGAATGGGAGGAGAGTAAAAGGCGCTGCAAGAGAGAAGCTGATAGGACAGGCACAGGAGGAATTCAGAGTTGCAAGCAGCAGTTAAATGCAGTAACAGTCAAATCCTGAAGCTTCCATATACAACTAGATCTCATCACTTAAAAATGTAACGTTCAAGGACGGACTGAAAAGCACAGGCAATTTGGCTCTCACATCTCCTGCTCCTATGAAATTCATAGCTATAAACATAGCATTAAACAGATTTGATATTTCTTTTAAACAATCAATCAAATCAATTCCCTCCCCTGAAAAAAAAGAACTGATCATTACAAACTACATCACTGCCTACACACAAGTCAAACATAACTTCAGAGTTAACAACTGTGGCATACGTAATATTGTTAAAAAATTAAAGAAAAAAAAAAAGATTCAACATGCACAGTAAGTTTTAACAACTTCCTTTCCGAAACAACTGTTTAGAAGCTGTAACTCCAACCTCAATTCATCCAGCCCCAGCCAAATTCAGCACACAGTTACCTGAGATTCCTTACATCATCAGGGCAGAGGGAAAGGAGAAAAGCAAGCAGCTGCAGGGGGTAACACAGGGCATCTCTCTCTCTCATTTTAAGGCATACTGGGCAACAATGCTATTTTAGCTCTATTTTCTGAACACATCTGGAGCCAAAAAGCATGGTCCCTCCACCCCTTTTCTTCTCCCAGTGCACTCTGAACCCTCTGGGAACCAGATAAACTCACTAATGTGGGGGAAAACTATCCCAAGGAAATTAATGATTTCTGGCACATTAGTCTGTTCAGCCAGCTTCAGCTTTCAGAGCTGACAAACACTAGAGCCAGTACACTGGCTGAGAACAGGAGGGAAGACCTGGTCTCCTTCAGCAACAGCAACCCACAAGAAGTGGGTGCCCTGAAGCCCCTTGATCTGGTCTTTATGGTAAGGTGGATGAAGCCAATCATCCCGTACTCCCCGTGAAAGAGTCCGTGTCATTAGCTAATTATCCACTTGGGTAAAGTAAGAACAACTATATTAAGCCACTTAACTGGGAAAAAAAAATCCTCTGGAAATTAATTTTTTGACTCAGTACAGCATTACAATGGTATTTTTACAATGGCTGCATAGGACAAGTGACTAAAAATAGTACAGTTCTTTAAAATGTAAAAAAGATCAGGGAAGAGTATTTATGCTTTGTCAGGTTCAACAGCACTTTTGGGTGGCTGGGATTGCCTCTTACCTTTTCTCTTGGATGATAACATACTGATGCAGTAACACAGAGCGATTTATCTTTCAGCAAACTGAACAAGGCAAATAAACTTGTAACAAAGAAAAGTTTTGTGTCATTGCATTAAAAAAATGGAAACAAAAACATTTACTGGCATCAACTATGCCCATGACATATCAAAATTATAATCAATATAGTTCCCTTCATATTCAACCTTTAATTGCAAAAAACAAGTTTTCTGGGTTTTTTTGATAGTTTTTTTTCTCCTTCCATTTTTAGTACCAAAAGCATTCCACCAAATCACAGTGCAATTCTTGGAAAAGGCCTCATGTCCTTCTAACGTGGTTTCCATGTCATCGCTGTGCTACTGAAGACATTTCAAGGTGTTCTGTTGATCTGGCCAGAAGATTCACATCTGTAGATGAAGTTGTAGTACCTTCAGTCCAGAAAATTTCGGTCCGCACAAAACAGATACATGTGACCTTCAATCAATCCATCACCAACTATGTGAACAGAAACAGTCATTTTTCTTCTGTTATTTAGGGAGAATTAAAGTCTTTTGGTAACAAATGCAATTGTGATGAAGATCCATTTTTTCTGGATGGCATGTGGTAGCGCACTTTCTTCCAGAATCTAGTACTTGCTGAATGATACCTTTCCGAGAAGTCCCCTTTCCATCGGATAGCCCCATGCTTTTGCTTAATATATTTGACAGATTCTGGCATGGTTGCATAATCTTGTATTTTTTCAAGTTCAATGAGAATTACTTTAATGCCATCTTCAATAAGAGCATTATACATGGCTAGATGCTTTTCAGACGCATCTTCTAGAATACTGTAACAGGAGGGTTCTGGTACTAAAACAATTATCACTCTTCTACTTTGACGAATTTTTTCATCAGCAATGCTGACCAGAGCTGTAGAGAAAAAGGTTGTGCAAAATTAAGGCTATGTTTCTATTGTATGTTTCTATTTTTTTGTTACCAACACGTTGCAGCTGGCTCATTCCCTGTTTGATATTTGAGCCAACACACGTTACCTCACCAACAGAGACAGGATAAGAGCATGCGTTTACATTGGGTTAGCCAACAAGGAGAGATTTGGCCAATACAACACAATCTGACCCCATCAGACTGCAAGTCTATATTCTTGTTTTGCACAGAGAAGAGTTACCTACCACTTACCTAGCTAATGCCATTTTATTACCATCATAGGTGCAATAGCAAAAAAAACCAAGTTCCAAAACCCTAGGCCTAAATAAAACTATGACCTTTTTCCTTAAAAGGCTTGTTCTGATATGCTTAACTGTTTTTTGTTACATGTATGTGGAAGAGAAAGCAAAGAATCCTCCCTTTAATGGCATTCCAGACAATTAATTCTAAACCAGCAAAATATAGTAAATACCACACAAAAACCATCCGGCTTAACCCTGAGAACAAACTATTGCATTTTTTCAGGCTGGAAAAATAAAGCAGCACTTTAGATTCTACTTCTCAGGGAACCCTTCCTTCTCAAACCACTACCAAGAGCCTTCAGATGTAAGAAAGTGATCCACGAGCCACCTCATGAAGGTTTGTTCGCATCCATTTTTTTAAAAAACAAAAACTTCTGTTTAAGGCCTACTCTTCAAATTTATTCAGTCGCACGATAAAGTCGTAAGACCAGGAAGGATTCAGAAGACTTTCATTGTTTCATCTCACATAAGCAGTCAGTGGGACAGACTTTGCAATTTTCAGTGTCAAATGCTAAAAATTTAAATTTGATGTGCATTTGCACACAGAGGAAACCTCCCCAAGAATTTTAAAGCCTTGCAAGGAAGGCAATGCTTTCTAAGAACATTTACTAGGCACAAGCAGTCTTTGATACAGCTGATCGTTCCTGATAACTTAGTGTTGCTTTGTATTCTTTTTTTTCCACCTGTGCTGTCTAAGCATCCATTGTACCCTTTATTGCATCCTCTTGGTTTTACAGCAATTCTCAGAGCAAACAAAAATGAAACAGTAGAGAGGTCATCCTGTCCAATGGCACCTCAAAGCAACAGGCTTTTTTCATACCACTCATGAGACCTACTTTTCCACGTTTCCTACCATTGGTCATCATTCACAACCCCAATTTCAACTCCTCTTCCCCTCACCATCCTTCCATCTCCAGATGTCTAGGCTAGCCAGACAATGAAAAAACCTAGAAGAGCTAAATAATGTCAAGGGAAAGACTGAGAGAAACAGACTTCATGGGAGCACCCACTATTCTTTTTTTCATTCTCCATCAGACAGAATAAGAAAATCATAGCTCATTCGATGGTGGGAGATATTTAGAATCAGATCTGATTGACTGCCTGTTTCTGAGTTCTATTTGCAGCTGCTAATGAGAAAACTTGAGTATAATTTCTCTTCAGATAGCTTACCTTCTCCTGGCAAATCATCTCTCCCAAATATGAAGAGGTTATATCCACACTGCCTTTCTAAGACCTCTGGCAGTATCTTCAGAGCAAAAATATCTGATGAATAGAAGCAGCTTTCTCTGTTCTTTGGATACAGAACATACGCATCATAGATCTTCCCATCTGAAACTAAAGAGTGAGCAACAGTAGTAATATAAAAATGGATTCTAAAGATACAAAAGCAAGCAAGGAAACAAACAAAAAAAATCTCTATAATCTGTTCCCCCCCACCCCTTGAATCATTGTTTTAGATCCTAATCCTGCCATTATCTAAGCACGTCTGATTATACTAAGCCTGAAATATTTGTAGAATCAGGCTTTCTAGAATTCAGTATGCCAGATCTGAATAGGCAAGAGACCTGCAAAATTACGTAGGTTTGAATATTCTTTTTTGAACTCTAAATAAAAAAATGTTATCACTGAATTATCTGGAAAATAGCAGTTCCAGTAGTACAACTGAGTATTTAAAATTCCAGCTGCCATATAACTCATAGGTCTGTTTTGTAACCTAGATTTTCAAAACACAGCAACCACTTAGACATGAAAACAAAAAGAATCTTTGGCAAATTTCAAGGTCTGAATTGTATTAGATTTTTTGGAACAAATTTTTCAAAAAGACCAAATTTAAAAGACTTCAAAGAAATCTAACAGAACCTCAATACCTCTAGAAGATATTTTCTGTTTCTCTAGCCATGTACCTCCTTCAGATGTTTGGAAATGACCCATACTTCAGCATAATGTCATAGTCAGCACCGCTATCAATACTTTTTGAATGCCATGAATTTACAGACATTAAAAGAATCGGAGTGCTTTCAAATGGAAAACAAAAGAAAATTAAATTCGTCCTGGTTTGTCTATGGAAAATAAAAAACACCCAGCAATTCCACTGTATTACTGCTTCTGTAAGAACAGTAAAAGAAATCTGAACAACTGCTGTCAGAACAGCATTCAAACCACTGAAGTGGGTCTTCAGGGAAAGGAATGATAGTACTGGATTCCTGGAAAGTTGCTTATTTTTTCCCTGTAGATGCTTTTGTTATCTAAACTAATTCTAAACATCCTAAAAACATGTTGCCCTTTCAAAAATCCCAAGGAAGACCAATCACACTCCATGAGGTTAACTCATTGCTTTGCAAGGGAAGGTGGAGTCTCATTACAACACATAGCACTGCTACACAAACGTACCTTTTTTAGCCAGGAAAGGATGGCAGGAATCCCGATACCAAAGCACAATATCAATTTTGAAGATCTTGTAGATAAAGAGAGTAAAAAATACTAAAAATACCAAAGAAACTCCTCCTCCAATTAAGTAACCCTGAATGTTCTGAGCTGCAGTAGAGTGGAATAAGAAGGGAGAAAACAAACAAAACAGTTATACACTAGAACCAGAGAAATACAAAAGAGATGTTCAAAATTGTTTAGTCATTGAAATAGTTTAAAAAAAAAAAAAGAATGAATGAATAGGTCTGAAAGTTCTTCATGTATGCTTTCTGCCAATACTATTATTTGACAAGCCTACTTTTATCTTTCAGAGAAAAGATACCTTAGCAATGTGACAAATGAGGCTACTCTTCAGCTGAAACACCAATATATTGACATATATGCCAGTGCAGCAGTAGAGTGAGAATTCTTGTACAAAATTTTATCAGTCATCAAGCAAGAAAGTCAGAGGTAGGGAGGTGATTTCCTGACCATGCAATTCTCCCCAGACCAACCAGCTTTCTATTGTCTCTAACCTCTTCGAAAATTTGTCATTGAACTTACTCATTTGTTGTCCTTAATAGATTTGTTGTCATTAAAACAAACAAACACTCTCCACAAACTGCATTTTTTAGTTCACGCATATTAAAGGTTTTCTGAAGTTAAATCCTACCCTGACAATCTTTATGAAGAACTTATAGTTACGTAACAAACTAGAGCTCAAATCCACTCTCAGTCAATTATTTGTTTACAATGTGGCCTGTTAAAGGTAAGTTTGAGAATAGCATTTGTCAGAGGACTGGCTCACAGTTGACAAAGTCAGCTCAAAACAAGCTCAATGGACCAGAAGCTCTTCCGCAGCTAAATTAAAGACATGGGCACTTGTAATATCTGGTGATTTGCTTTTCTGTGTATCTGGTTTTAAATAAAAACAATACATATCTGCAGCCTTGCATTTGAGTTTTTAAAGCTCACTTTAAGTTCATCAACTAAACAGAAAATTTCGTGCTAGCCAGCAATAGGTCAAACTTATCCTTGTCTCTGAGCACAAGACCTGCGGTCTCCAGTAACTGGCAAGATGCTCCCAATTGACACGCATGAGCCTATCTATAGGGTGATAACACAACACGTGTATCGGTAATGGGAAGTCCATAACCTTTCCAAACAATCTATTTCATTGCTTCACTATAATCACTGTTAGAGTTTCTCCTATTATATAAATAGATTCTTTTTTTTCTTTCTCCTGGCAATCTGAGCCCATTACTTGTTACTGAAGGATAGTGCAACCAGGTCCACATGTACATTCATGTCCTTTTGACAGCCTGTTCCACACTTAGCTATGTCTTCCCCCCAGCTCTTTTAGAGAATTGGCCATTTTCTCAGCTCTTCTAGACACACAGTCTCCTCTGATCCACAGGCTTCTTTAAGTACAAATGAGTAAAATGAAGCATGGCATTCCACTGAGGTCTCATACTTGCTTCAAATAAATTGGAGTCTTTCATTAATGTTTCCTAAAACACTTAATTTGCTTTGTCTTCTCTCATTCAAAGTGCTATTTTCTTTAATTTTGCTAAGAATATGACAAAAAAAATCATAAAGAAAGGTACTGAGCTGCACTGCCCACAAATGCACCTTGCACAATGGTACATCATACAGTTTTAGCTCTAAGTAGGGCGTCATCAAACTAACTGAGAACCATTTTATCAAGATGAGATCTCTTACCTGGGCGTTCCAGTTTGATGTAGGCTGTAAATTGTTGAGTACCATATATGAAGTGACAGAAAAAATTATGAGCATAATCCTTTACTTTCACTTTTGAAATGTTAAATTTTGTTCCAGATACAGCAAGTCCATGAGGCATCTTCTCTCTGCCATTAAAAAAGGGTAAAAAGGAAACATCTGTAGAGAAACTGAAATATCAGTGCTTAATATAGGATACATTAATCTATCCACAAATACAAGAACATGCATTTTTTATCTCTATAAACCTAATAAACCAATGAAGCACAGTAAATATCACCCCTGTAACAAACAGCTTCATGATCAGATATGACTTGGTATTTTCCATACACATTGGAGTTTTTTTGCTGGGTGGGACAGAGTGCACCACTAGCAGTTTTGCAGATGATAGAAAACTCAGAGTGACAGTTGATACACCAGAGGGTCATGCTGCCATCCAGAGGAACCTTGACAGGCTGGAGAAATGGGCTGACAGGAACCTCATGAAGTTCAAAGCAAAAAGCAAATCCTGCACCTGAGGAGGAATAGCCACTCCCCAGGCACCCTGGACTACATTAAGAGAGCTCCCAGCAGGTTGAGGGACATGATCCTTCTCCTCTACTCTGCAGTGGGGCTAGTTCTGGGCTCCCCAGTACAAGAGAGGTATGGATTTACTGGAACAAGTCCAGTGCCCAGCCATGAAAATGATTAAGGGAGTGGAGCATCTGTCATACAAGAGAGCAAGGACTGTTCAGCCTGGAGAAGAGAAGACAAGGGGTGGATCTTATCAATGTGTGTAAATACCTGAGGGAGGGAGTGGAGAAGAGGGAGCCAGGCTCCTTTCAGTAGTGCCCACTGACAGGACAAGAGGCAATGAGCACAAACTGAAACACCTTCTCATCTGAAATTCCTTCTGAATGCTTGTTTACTGTCAGGGTGCTCAAACACTGGAACATGTTGCCCAGAGAAGCTATGAAGTCTCCACCTGTGGAGATATTCAAAACCCAACTGGACACAGCCCTGAGCAACCTGCTCTATCTGACTCTGGTTGAGCAGTGGGGTTGGACTAGACAATCTCAAGAGGTCCCTTCCAACCTAAATGATTCTGTGAATGAAAGACTATTCAAACCAGTAATACCTAGTCATAAAAGTGTCAAGAGAAAAATCATTTTCCAGGATTCTTTATACTGATGATGAAGCAGAGACTAAACACACTAAAAGACTCCCTGAGCCCACGCTGTCCACAGTCAATGGTGCCAACCAACTTGGGAAATAATGATGAACAAAATTCACAAAAGCTGGGTGTCCCTGCTGCCAAATGACAACAAACATGGTGATACTGCCTTTATGTCTGGTATCTATCGCCACAAGAAGCAATGATGCCTTTATGTCTGGTATCTATTGCCACAAGAAGCTTGGAGATATTTAGCAGGATAGTATAGTATACCATCTTGCTCTAAGGTAGCAGATTTACAAGTATAAGGTGGGAGGGGCCGCAATGGGAAGGTACCTACAAACTGGCATCCTACTCTATATACCAAAGTGATGTCACTTCACGTGCTCAAAGAGGAAAACTCATTTTGCAGAAGATCCTGAAGAACCAGTTTCTGTTGCATAAATAATTGCCAGCACCTTCTGTCATGGGATGCCAATACAAACCTCATCATTTTGCAACATGTTCAGATTTGTTCACATGTTATAACTTTCCTCCCAGCAGAGGAAAGAGTTACCTCCTAGGTGTAAGCCTCAAGTCCATAATGTTGGCCATGCTTACAGCACGGTTTGCTACTAGCAGATGTTCCACAAATTAAATTGCTGAGAAATTGCTACTATTTTTTAAATAAAACATTATTATTGCAATAAGATTAATTTCTTTGGTACTGGATAACTTGCTTTGAACTATTAATCCCAATTAGAACTTGCACAGGATGTATTTTGCACAATTCCATCTCTGGCATGGGAAAATTATCAGGCAAAGTAGTGATTAGAAATAGAGATCACTTCCAAGCAAGCCAAAAATCTTAACAGAGAATTGCTTTGAGTTAAATATATCAAATGCTTTTTGGGAAGACGTGTTTAATATCAGCACCAAGTTGATTTCAGAAGAAGCTGCAGCTATTATAACTTTAATCATAGCTACACAGAGCTGCACATGTGTCTTAACTGGTGAAGCTGAGAAACTTCATGCCCTAAAGAATAATGGACTTAGTTGCACCTCAGAGACCATATGCTGAAGCCCTCATATTTATAGGCAAACAGCCAAGCATACAGATCTGTAACAGAAGTAGTAATTCTCTGTAAAGGAACTTGGGGACAAAGTAGAACTAAGATTCCTTCTGGAGGCCAGATACAGATGAATGAAAAAGATCATTTTAAAAGCAATCTGCAACCTAACTCTCTAGCCATATTTTGCACGGATGATGGCACTTGGTGGAGACAGCAATGCTTCTGCATGAGCGTGAACTGATCAGCTGAGATTTTTTTTTTTCTGCTTTGCACTACATTTTAAGGGTTATATTTAACAGCAGTGATTAATATAATGAGAAAGCAAACAGTACATGCACAGTCTGCTACAGCATAGACCAGTCACTGAGTAACAGAAGTCCTGCTCTCTTGAAAGAATTGCTGGTGTTATCAGCTTAATTTGTGTTTAATTTTCCTGAACATTACAAAAAAAACAAACAAATGTCGTGCAACAAGAGCTTCTGCTTTGCGTTCTTGAGGATTAGCAGCTGTGTCTGTACTTAGAAAAGGACCAACTTCACAAATAATAAGCTGGGTGATTTTTTGTTTTTGGAACAATCTATCCTTCCCATATTAATGACAGTGGGCAGGCTTTAATCTATTAACAAAAAGGATTGCATAAAAACAAATGCATAAATAAGCCTTATAAAATTATGTTTCACAACAGCATTATAAAAACCTACATGTGATTGCTTCATTATATTTGTATCAGGTACGTCAGTATTTATAATAAAACATTTATTTTTTTAAAAAACCAAACAATAAGAATATAATTTACTTGATGTAGACTTCTAACCAGTGTTTCAATGACTACTGACATTTGACTAATAGTCAACTTTATGGTGAAATCACTGCGAATTATTGCAGATAACTTCCCCTACAAATGCACTTACAATTCAACGTATAAGGATACTTACTCATAGAACTGTTCCCTGTAGGTGCTATCAAAGCTATCAACATCCTCATCGTTAACTTGCCAGAATGGAATCAAGCCATATATGCCACTTGATACATTACATTCCATAACTACATGAGAGCCTACAAAAAAAACATTGAAATACGGCAATTGAAGGTCTTGTTACAAAAGCAGGATCACATGACTGGGGATCAGCTGGGAAAAGGGGGGATATTGAAAAACCCACCTACCTTATGAAAAGCAGAATCCTTAAAACTCATCCGTTTGTAATCCACACTCAGGTGTCTTTGATCTGGATATAAAGTCTACCCTAAATGTAGGTGTCTAAATGTTCACATCTACGTGTAAGCTAGATGTCTAAGATAGTAACAGAGTTCAGCTCTGCTGAAGTCCACTCATGTTAAAGTAGACATGTGGACCTTATCAGCTGAATGGCTCTGCAGACACCGCTGAGTCCGCTGAAAGATCTCCAGGGCTCAAATCAGTTGCATGTACACAATATGATGACATCTGAGATGCTCTCCAGCATTCAAGGCATTTGTATGGAGCTGGCAGAGAAGACTCAAGATCTTCAAGAAACTTGCACTACTAGAAACCACCCAAAACAGCACTAGACATCTATGTGTAAGCAACTGAATTGAGCCCCTGTTGATAATAGCATGAATTAAGGACCCTAGCTCATATGCAGATACCCCTGTGTAGACAACTACACCCTGAAGCTGAATCCCGTTCTTAGTGACCATGCATACCATTACCCCAGATCAGAGTCTTTTGGCCAACACTGTCCACTGGGATGGTTTCTGAATACTCTCACGCTCTGCTCCCAGACCAAGCTCACCTATCACTCAGCTCCTTTGCCACCAAGAGTCCAGACGTTACAGAAGGCTTCAGTATTAAGAAGCAAGCCGAGTTGCAGAATATATTTATTGCCAATGTGCCTCAGAGAGCTCCATTTACAGGAAGGTAAGCAGCTTTCTTGGACTCCTTTCCTTCCATATTTTACCCATGGAAGTTATGATTTGCTAGGAGAAGGTGGGCTCTCAGTTCACCTATGTAAAGATCTGAGTGTTTCATTTCCTAGAACCACATCAGATCTAGATGGTTCCACCAAGGGACAGTCTCTATCAAAAGTATGTAATAAACCTTCAGCTCACATGAAAGCAGTTACTTGAACAAGAGCTCACATAGAAATCACAGACACTCCCCAATCTCTTCCTTCATGTCCTTCCAGCACAAAATGATTTTTTCTAAAGATGTGGTTTAGTGCATTGCACAGCTCTTGTCCTGGTTTGAGGTAAAACAGAACCAATTTTCTGTTCAGTCATTTTACTTTGCAGCTAAGCCTCTTAACTAGCTGAACTCTCTGCTATTAACAGCATGTTTTTAAGACAGTAGTCCACTTTCAGAGTGATAAGACCTATGTTTATAGTTTATGCCAAGGAATGGTATGCAGAGAGGCTCTTGTTTATAATTATTGCTATAACACCCAAGGTCAGCTAACTGTTATTTGCCCTGTTGGAGGGCCGGAAGCAGAAAAGTGTAGAGGGGTGGCACCTGTGGGGAGGAACGGACAGGACAGGTGACCCAAAACTGACCAACAGGGTATTCCATCCCATCTGCCTCATGCTCAGTATAAAAGCTGAGGGATCAAAGGGTCAACTCTCTCTTCCTTCAATGGCCAACATCCAAGGAGGACTTTGTCTGTTTGTTTGCCTTTGATCCCAACCCATGTGGTCTTGAATCCAGATCTGGAACCCAGTTCCTGTTTGCCACCGAGTCCAGTCTGGGACTTTCCCAGTGCCAGCCAGTGACAAGATCGTCATCCTGAGAGCTTGATATGGTTTTGTTTATATTGTATATATTTCTTTTTTTTATTATTTTATTAATATTTTCATTAAATAAGTTTATGGTTTTTTCTAAACTCGTAAGTCTGTCTCCCTCTCTTCTTCCTCTCCCTGAAGGGAGAGAGGTCAGAGAGCATCTGTCATTCCTTTCAGTGTCCAATCCAGCCCAAACTGTGACAGCTCTTCAGAAGGAAGAAAACCCCTCAAGTGTTCCGTGCCCTCCATTTCCATACATTCAAGAATGCACTGTTACATTTCTACACAACTTTCTCCTGCCATTTCTCATTCAAAAAGCATGCAGGTGTTTCCAGGTTTTGCCCCACAGCATTTAATAGGAGCAATTTTTTTTTTCTAGTATCCCATTAAAGTATCAGACAGAGAATATTACTTTTAAATGGCAGTGACTTAAAAAAAACAACAACAAAAAACCTTCACCAACTTCCTTTAAAGGGTCCCGCTGTAGTAGGGAATTGTTTGTAGTTGTTCAATAGTCACAATAAACCCACTTTGTGGGTTTGTTCAGTAGCCACAATACGCTTTGTGCCTTCTTTTAGTTTCACATGTGACTGCTTTCCTGTCTGTGAGGCATTCAAGGTTTGTTCATCTTAGTTGGTCTAAGGCACCCAATAATACATCAGCAACTTTTAATTTATGCAGTGTCCAAGCCATAATAAATATGGACCAAATGCTATTGTAAAATAAGGAGTCTAAACAAGTTGTCACATAACACATCTTAAAATAGGCTGAGTCACAGGTAGCCCCTGGACTAACAATTGCTCAATTCTCCATTTTTGCAGCAAGTATTATCAAGGATTAAAAAAATCCTAAAGGAAGTCTTCAGTAAATTAAAAAGCCTTTTAAGGCCCTATGCAGATCAGACTCCTTCTGACTAGAGGCTGCATTGGTAAAAAATTTTCTGAATTAAATGGGAAGTCATAACTAATTACCAGTCAGAACTGGGGATGAGATATACATGATATTTTAATGGGTGGAAGATGCAGTACAGGGAAGCCCCACCATAATATTATTTCATTTCTTCCACAGTTACAATTACAAAGGAAAAGGAAAGTTTCCACATGTAAAGATTAGAGCTGTGTGAAGTAAAAAAAAAAAAAAAAAAAAAAAGACTGTGGAAAGTCTCTCTATTTCAACCCAAGATCTAGTAAACAAATTTCCTTGTTAGTGGAAGAGCACAAATAAAGCTTTTCAGGCACATAACTGTAATGAAGCCAGAGAAGATGTAATTACCAGAAAAGAGGCTGCTGAGCCATTTCAGAGTATTTCCAACAGAATTAAATAACCATCTGAAGACTGCAGGACTGGTAGTCAGTGAAGTAATACTGTTTGTATCAGATCAGTTTGTATGAATATTCCCACTGTTTAAAATAAAGCCTTCTGGACTTTGGAGGAACATAATGTCTATTAAAGCTCATTCACTATTCTGGTCAAAATCTACTAAGCCTCATCAGAACCTGGCAACTTCAGAATGAGGTACCTTTCACAAGCTGCTGAGGTCAAAAAGAAAATAATAAAAAAAACCCAAAATACAAAAACAAAGCAACTGCAACAAAAACCAACCAAACAACCAAACCCACAAAACCCACCAGTATTTCAGTGCTGTTCGGTTTAATACCATATACTCAAAGTTAGAATTTGGGTCAGACAAAGTGTTTCAGATGATGTGAAAAGAAGCACGAAGCCTCAACATGATGAAAGAACACCTGATATACACAGTATTTACAAGCTCAATGTCAGAAAAAGCAGCAGCAAAAGTAGCTGTGTTATGTGGGAGTACCATCAGCGTGACGTACATAAGAATAACCCCCAATGCTCCGCCCTCAGCTCCCGTATAGTGCCAGAGCCCCAACGCAACCTTTCCTCAGAGCTTCTCTAATGATCTAATTGGTAATAATCCTTCCTCAAAATACTACAAGACAGCTTAGATCCTGTACTAGGCAAATCTAGTAAATAGCCAATCACTCTTCTCCAAAATCAGTTAATGCCTTTTTAATCAAATACTTTGCTTGAAACAGTTCTGCTTTGTGCAAAACAAGAAAAAAATTACAGTTCAACCAGCTCCAAAACTCGTTCTTCTGGACTACATCAGTAGAACACAACTCTGTCCAATATATGGTGCAATCTAAACATGTATAGGTTTGCTTAGGAAAAGACTTGCATACCATATACTTGTCCCATAGAATCATAGAATAATTGAGGTTGGAAGGCACTTTGGGAGGTCTCTAGTCCGATTTCCTGCTCAAAGCAGAGCCAGCTCTGAGGTCAGACCAGGTTGCTCAGAGCTTTATCCAGTCAGGTTCCCAAACCTTCAAGGACAGAGACTGCACAACTTCTCTGGGCAGCCTGCTGCACTGCCTGGCTGTCCTCACTGGGAAGAAGTTATTCTTTATATCCAGAATCTCTTATTTCAGAAATTACTAAGATAAACAATACCTGGGATATCCATCAACTAGCAGCTCACTGTTTCATAAAAGATCAGTGTCTGAAATCCTTTAACACCCTAGAACGAGGAATAAAATCCAGGCAGTGGAGAGGGAAGGGAGACAGGAAATATGCAGGAGGCGGAAAAAACTACTGAACTAGTCAACTGGTAACTATCCTAACGTGTTACATATATGTAACTATATTTTCACAGATGCTGAGGATATGTCAAGACATAGACACTGAGAAGTGGTACAAAGGACAGATGGCAATAATAACAAAAATAAATAAATGCATCCCACCCAACACTGCTGGTCAAGAGACTCCAATCTTAGGCACACAGTTATTCCCCCCACAAATTACTTGCAGGAATCATGTTCTATTATCTGTCTTCCAGACATCTTCAATACACGTGCCTATCTCCCAGTCTTGCTGAAGTCAGTGGAACTGCTTGCATGTTGTTTCAGAAAGAATAGGAACTTATTTGTTTTACCGAATGTTAATGATTTCTTAAGGAGTCACTACTTACCAAGTTCTACTTCAATTGTATTGTTCTTTGGATAAATAAACTCTGGTCTCTTCTGTCCTTCTAACAGAAACAAAGAGAAAAATAAAAAGAGTTCCACAACTAACTTCAACTGATAGTTCTACTATAGTAGGTAGGTAGGTAGGTTGGTACTATTGCAGCACCATACTTACAACCAGTTTCAAATTCACAACAGAAAATATCTCATAAAATTTTCTGTACTCTATCCAATTTTTTTTTTAGCTTCCAAATTAATAAAAGGCCTTAGCTTACCTTAAAAATACTTTTTTTTTTTTAAATCTCAAATTTACTGGCAGTTGATATAAAAGTAATACAAAACCAGAAAACAAAAACAAGAACAAAAAATGCAATTAACTTTGTCAGAGAGATTGATAAGGAAGAGAAAGAGGGATTGTATCAACAACCTCCTAGATCAGGTGAATATCTATTTAAGTAAAAGAGTAAACAAACACGCACTTAAGCTGAGCTGGAATTGTATCATTCTGCACGATGTATAGACTCACTACTAACAACCCACTGTTCTTGTACCACCTATCTAAAGTCAGAATTTTGATTTCATCTAAGAAGATGGACACTTTACCTCCAGCCAACTTTTCTGATAGGACTACTATCACAGTACTGGTCAGGTCATCATCAACACTGCCTACAAAGACTCAGTCACAATGATCACAGCAATAAATGACAGTACTGGGAGAGTGAGAGAGCCAGTTCTGAGTCCTGTGTGCCAAAAAGCACAACCAAGTGCCAACAGTAACTCAATCCTTCCCAGAAGATTTATTAACTTTATAGTATTTATACAGCTAGTCAAATCTCTTTTCCCAACAACTGAGATTCTAGCAAACTTTGTAAGCGAGTTCACCAACCAGGCCACAAGCAGGTGTTTTGCTGCGATGGCCTCAGCAAAAATTCCTTTTTTTTTTTTTAAATTTATTTAATTTAATGGTGCGTTATTTGTTTCAGCAAAAACAACATCCTCCACCCTAGTAACTGCTGCTTCCTTCTAATTCTCATTCCTAACCCTGCATTTCTCATTTCTCCATGACAAAGTCCTCAGAAGCAATGCTCAAGGGTAGAAACATGCATTATTGTATTTTAATTTTACATTCAGGAAAAAATTAATTAAAGAAGATTTGCAACTCTGATTTCACAGAGCTGCAAAGTAACATGCCAAATAGCTTACACCTGCAGAGTAGAGCCAAAAAGAGAAGAGAATAACCTCAGTGCACTCACCTTTAACCTCTAGCCTCACGGTTCGTGAAACATTATATTGTTTTCCCATATATGTGTATACCATACGGCATGTGTAGTTTCCTCTGTCTTTTGCAGTTACATTGTGAATCCAGATGGCATTTTCAACCTCTGCCAAAACAAGTCGCTTGTCTTCAAGAAATCCAGGCTTACACTCCTAAATATATCAAAAGCACCTGTGATTTAAGGGAACTAATAATCTGATCGTTAAATAAGTTACTAAACTCTGCTGATTATTACAATACTTGCCAAATACTAATTTTTTTTTGAAAGCCACAATGTAGGTTCTTATCCAAGCATCACTATGCTCTAACACAAAGCCTGATGACATCTTACTTCATTTGCACTGTTTAAAAAAAAATCACTGCAGCCAATCCTTTAAGTTTTCAAACACAGTGTTTTAGTTCACTGCCTTTGTTTAATAGCTTGACAGTTATCCATCTCAGGTTATTCACATGTAGCTGAGTTTATGAGAATACATGCCTGCATTCCTACTTCACTGAGATGAATGACAGCTGCTGTAGCAGTGCCTCATGCTTTGGGGGTATTGCTGTTTCTGTGGCAATGCAAACACAGTGAAAAACTTCCTTCTCTTCCCTGACCTATAACCAGTTTAGAATCAGTTCATCTCAAAAGAAGACGTATAAGTGCAGCACCAAGATTATACAGGCCCATGTAGCTACTTTAATACCAGTTTGATACCTGAACATGGGAAAAAATACATGTTTCTAAGCTTTCACAATCTACAGAGTATTTTGACAGAATCAGAGCAAGAGGCATAAGAATACCACACCATGATCAAAAGATAGGACAAGCCTAATATTCTGTGAAACTGAAGTAATTATGCAGAGCCTTGTATTTAAGGAAACATACAAGTTTTTAAACCTATTATCTACATAAAATAATCAAAGAATAGATTAGATTTTCACAAATCAACAAACCAAAACACATGGGGTTTGACTCTGAAAAAACCTGCAATCCAAAAATGGACAATTGTTTTTTTTTTAAATATGCCTCCCGTATCTCCGTACACCTCCCCAACAGTGTAGCAAGATAGATGCCTTACACAAACTGTAGAGAAAATAAACCTTCCCTTCCAAAAGCTGCTTTTCACAGTTACTTCATAACACATTTTAAATAGAATATTTCTTATCTTGTATATCTGAAATACATGTGCACAATACCTTATACCAGTGTACTTCAGGCTGATTATTGTCTTCATCTTTAAAGTGATCTAGATCAGGGCATATAATCTTTCCAGTATTTGTGCTCGTCACTTTTTGTTCAAACTTCATTTTTCCGTTAAAACATAAACCGTTATCGTTCTTAAAAACTGTCAAATTTATAGTTTTTTGGCTAGAGTGGTTAAGCCGCCTGTAATTAGAACAGCAGACAAGTCAGGTCATTAACAACAAGGTTCCCTGTTTCCAGGAAGTCCACCAGCCTTGCTTCTAACACCCCTGCTACAGCCCCCCTAGCTCTTAAACACCACCCTCAGCTCCTAAACCCCTGTTCCAGACTGAGAGATGGGAATAAGTTCTGATTTTTGTGTTGTGAGCAGAAGTGGGGTCTGCTCCAGAAGCAGCAGAGAGGATGCCAGGATTTCTCAGAGCTGACGCTCTACAGAGCCCACAGTACTAACCCAGCCTTGCCATTTTCAGCACTACATTTGCCAACACACAGTAGTGCAGGGCAACCCAAAACATATCTGCGCTGGAACACCCCCAGTGCCAGACAAACGGGAGAAGACAGGTTGATCTCAGTGTTCCCTGGAGGGACAGAACAGGCAGTAACTCTTAGCATATACATCAGGTGCAATATCCATGTGAAATCACTTCACACCAAGAGCTCACAAGAACCAGTGGTACAGTAGCTCTTGCAGAGGAGACATTGCACTACGAACCAGAAGCCTACGCCAGAAGTAAAGGAATACTCTTTATTAATTCATTGCTCAACTCTTTATTTCTCAATGCTGCGCTAAGGGAGTTTCCAGATGAGTGAACTGCATGTTTTGATACTCCTGGCTTCAACTTCTATATACTGCACCTTGACAAGTTCTGCAATTAAGGTTTAAGTGACTGATGCACAAAATGTAGCCTACAGTTAACACAACTGAACTTTAGCAAGTTTTTTGTGCTGCTGACATTATGCAAGCCAGTGATGGGAGATGCCCACGGGAACACATCTCATAGCTAGAGTAACTAGAAACACAGCAGTAAAGACTAAATTATTTAACTTGGTAGCTTTGAAAGGATTACATTTCTTCTGACTTCCAATTTTAGCTTCATTACCCACTCTGAAGCAGGAAGGTGCAAAGGCCTGCAACCTGTGCCTACACTGGAAATTTTTGCTGATCACTATTACTACATTCACAACAAAAACCCCTTCAGCATAACTGGTGTACTGTGTGCACACCACTACACACAGCTACACACTACTAAAATTTTGGGTCACCCAAAAAGCCTTCATTGGCTGTTCTCAGTGTGCTGGGGAAAGACCATGAGGAAAAGAACAATTTCTGTGTGCCTTCCCAAAATTAACTTCCTGTTCAGCACACAGCGAATTTCAGCCATTACAAGTAAGATATGACCACCTGAAATGGTGAAGTCCAATGCACTGATCTGAGCTGTAAATATGGCAAGAGCTTTAAAATCCTGAAGAGGTGAGACGAATCTATTCTTTTTTTCTTCTGCTTTGTGCACTCAGATCTTCTGAGCAGTACTGCAGACACATTACTTTCACCGTCTCTAAAGCTGTCTAGCACATTGGTTTGCTCTTCACATGCATTCTCATTTTTGATGAGTAACATTTGGTAATGTTTTAAAATAAAAAAAAATAAGAATAGCTTTCTGCCTTTTTATTTGTAAATCTCTCAAAGGATTCCCAAAAAGTTGCTAAGCTCTCCAGAAAGTCTGTATGTGGTGATACTGCATAAGATGCAGAGTTTGGTCCTTTTAGATCCTTCTTCCATTTAACCATGTCCAATGAAGAATCCAAAATGTTCTTCTGACCTGTCAGTATCACAGAGCAACTTGAACACAGGAAAAGCTGAAGCAGTTAAGACTTTTCCCTGTGACCTTACACTTCATCCAAAATAAACAAACAATCCACACAGACCATTGTCAATACTATCATGCTTTAAGATAAACAGTCTTCTGTATGAACCACTTTTGCAATGCTAAATGTGTGGGAAAACAGGAAAAAAAAAGGCATCGTGCAGAAACAAAAAGCATGGTCAAAACAGTGCTTTTAACTGGTCTAAACTCTTTACCTAAACCAAAAAATTCTGTACACTCAAGTTTCACAAATATATTATCACATTTGTAAGTCTTAGCAGCCCAGTTGTTTCCCTCCTCCCTTCCTTACCTTACATGACATTCATAAAGTCCAGAATCTTCCAGTGTTGCAGGAATAAACCAAAGCAAACCCTCTCGCTGATGGATCCTGGCATCTCTTTCTGTGGTTACTGGCGTAGCACTACCATTTTTATACCACGTCAGATTGTAATCAGAGTGAAGCATTGGCAATGTAATTATTGGGCAACTAACAGCTGTAGGTTCTCCAACAAGCACAAAGTAATTACAAATAATGCATTCTTCTATTTAAAAAAAAAAGGAAGAAAAAATTATCAATGCTTTTAATCTGCATACTTTTATAAGTATTAATATCCATTCCAAGTTACACAGAACTACAAAATAAACTTTCTGTAACAATCTACCATTAAAACATCACAAGGCTACCATTTTTTGTTTGTTTAGCACCTTCTAGTTGAGGATCTAAAACACATATTTTACAAAGCTTAAGCCACAACTTCTCTTGGTTAAGGCAGTCAGCAACAAGCTCACTTAAGTCCAATAGCCTCAGTGCAAACCAGAGTATAAGAAGATGCATGGGATTCACCAGGCAACACAGGCTTCACGACTGACCTGTTGTGTGCTTGTATTTGAGCATGTTAGTGTTTCTGCAGAAGCACCAGATTCTTAATGTAGATACTATCTATGAAAAGCATGGTGCAAATAGTAGCAGCTACAGAATGCCTCTTAAAGAAGGCATTCAACAGCTAACTAAGCCAAGGAAGCCAATCTCTCTGGACTTTCTTAAAAGGAAGCAGGGAGAGGCTAATCAAAGCCTCAGTACCCTAAATTCATGTGGCTAGATTTAAAAAGATTTATGTCAATTTGTCTATTCCATCCCCAGTGCAACTTCAATCCGAAAAGAAGCATTCAGCGTATCTTCAATATGCTGAAGCAGAAACAAACCCCAAATCCACTATTTGCTCTTAATAACTCTTTTCTACTAAATACACACAACTCGTCTCTTGCAGGTTTTCTTTTTTAAAATGGTAATTTCAACAACATATTTAACTTACCAGCATTGAACAGAGGTATCAGTAGAATGAGATGACCAATGAGCAAAAACGTAGATGTCATCTTTTGCTGCAAAGAAGAATTTTTTCCCATTAGTGTGGTATGAGTGTTCAAGCTGCACTGTCCCCTGCACCCTGCATTACTCCTTTAGAAAAATCAGAAGCATTAGTCATCTTGGGGAGGGGAAAAAAGGATTTGGTAATTTAGCCCCAGCTTTGAAGATTTCAATGCAGCAACTGTTGGCCTCCACAGAAGGCTGTTCAGTTTGCAGCTTTCTACTGGAATTTTTGCAAATTTCTACTGGAATAACTCTTGCATAACGTGCAATTTTCTTTTGCCAGCATAGTTAAGCCAGAAAAAAACCCAAAACTCAACCCTCTAGCATAGATAAGGTATACTAGCATACAGTGATTCAAGTTACACTGTACAATTTAGAAATCAGCCTTGATTAAGCTACTCCTCTTTCCACATGTTTACAAGAGACACAAACACAGAGATGTATGAGTTTTCATTCTTTGAACTGTTCTTCTACAATTGAGGCAGCACTGCTTTTAAAAGCAGATGAACTTGTTCTTTGCAGGAGGATCAGCACATTGTATCTCTGGTGTGATCTGGCACTTAATTGGCATCTAAAGTCAAATGTGTGTGGAAACCGCAGCTAATATGAATTGCTGTGGTCAGACACAAAACAAAATGTTCGAGAATTGTAGTTTCACTTCACACCTCTGGTCTTCTTTGCAGCTTTCTCTAACAAAGACATGACTGAACAGACACCCACTGCCCTCAAGGCCCGCAAGTGGCTTCCATGAAACCTCTAAATCTTAACCAAGTCCTGCTCACCTCTCAGATGCGCCTGCTTTTTCTTGTCAAGGTGTCATCAGAGCCCTTCCCAAGCCACCTACCATCAGCCAGCTGGAAAACACCTAAACCCTTTCCCTTCTGACAGCTCCTTGCAAGTTAAGGTCTGCATTTAGCTGTCTTGCCTTTCCTCAGTTCCTGACTATTTTGCATGCTGCTCCCTTTCATTCTAAAGCCATCTGGTTTCCCACACAGCTGTCCATTGCAAAACATTTATTGCACAGGTCCTAGTTAATATTTGCCTTCTACCCACCTAGAAATGGCTGGAAGAATAGATGTTATTCCCTGAAAAAACACACATGGCCTTGACTTACTTTTATATCCAACGTAGTTCACTTTAGTGACAAATAAGCCACACCAGCTCCTTCTTTTGAAACATTTCATACGCAGAAGTGTTGGGGTAGTGGGGAGGGACACACAGAGTAGAGTTCAACACTTTAATATAACAGGCTCCAAGTATGTCCTTCTTTTGGACAGTTTATCTGACAAAGCACTCATACCATAGTCTTTATCTAGTTGCCTTGTATGTGGTTTTCCTGTAACTTGCCAATGAGCTGATCATCATTGCTGGAGTTTCAGTTTACCTGTAAAGAGTGGAAAAGGGGAGTGGAGAAGGGGAAAGAAGGATTTTACAAAACACATCATTTGGACAGCAGCATGCGCATACAAACCCAAATTTTCTACAGATATCCTAAATGTAAAAGCAAGAGCATCCCTCTGCCTACACTAGAGAAATGACTTAAAAAGAAAAGAGCAACAACAAAAATTGCAGTAAAGATTGACCAAGAATTCTAGCAAAGACTTTTGAAAAATGAAGTTTCTGCCAAAACCAAGATAACATTACACCAGTGTCAAGCAAGCAACAAAACCAGACATAAGTAGCCACTTTGTAAGAAAGATTTAACCACTGAAAGCACACAAAGAATATCTAAATTTAGGGCAAGATAAGAATAACTAAGCAATCCAACAGGTTAAGTTTTACATTTTGCACCCATTACTGGTCTTCAATACCAAGAGTGGATGTCTTCCTAATATTGTACGCTAAAGCTCAACTTTTTTGAAGTTATATTCTTCCAAAATTCACACACATGCACCCTTCAAATATTGCAGTGGTAAAGCTTAAAAACTCTGGAAAGAAAGGAAGAAGCCTGTAGCTTCTGCAGTTGCAACACTTCACAGTATATGGAGCATTTCTATTCTGGTCAGTACGGTTTCAAGTGACCACACAAGGTTTTTACACTTTTTCTTAAGTAGAATATACAGAGAAACACTACCTAAAATCCACAAATGTGAAACAGCAAACTTTGTTCACATAACTAACAACTTTAGCCTTGTAGTGCCTTCTATTCCAGCATCAGCAATATGAAATGCCCCTGTGATACAACTACAGAAGCTCAAAAATCTCACTTATGTAGAGAGAATGGCAATTTCACTGATGAGGCTGCCTACATACTTAGTTTGGAAAACTGTTCCAGCTCAAAGATTTCTGGGCTCAAAGGAAAAACGTACTTGAAGTCTTTTAAGAAATAAGGAAAAAAAAAAATCCCAACAACAAAAAACCAAAGCCCCACGCCACCAACCAATCATGCTTGTGGTTTGAGCTACTAAAAAAGAAAAGGTTTGATTTCTAAGTCACTTTCCTAATATTTCTCTTCCCATAGTTAAAATACAACTTACTACTGCTCCTTCAAATTTCTAAAATTACTGTCTTGAAAACCAAAACAGAAAACATGTGGACCTAATTTATGATACTGACATTTTGTTGTTTGCAGGATGTCTATCTTCACAGAACTTGCCCTCTTACTTGCCTTAGGCACACTGCCAACTTTAAATGCCATAAGAACAGGTTTAGAGACATATTGGGTCCCTAAGTCTGCATGCTGTGGAATAGCAAACTTGTCCTTCAGGAAGCTGTGCAAAACACGTAACTGTGTCTTTGTTTCCCAAATTTTCTGCCTCCAATTTTTCAAAGATTTTACTTGTAAATAATTTATAAATACAAGGACATGACAGATCCTTGCAAAGGCCAACACAATGAAAAAATGCTCAAGACAGCAGCATAGGAAGAATCTAAGCCCCTCAATTGTGTATCAGCAAGTCGCTGTTAATTTGATTGGCTTTCAATATTGACCACTGTTTACAGGGACTCATTACAGCAAAGGTAACCAACAGATTCTTAGCCTTTGAGCCACACATAAGAATGCAGAAATTGTGGTTCAAAGGCAGTTCATTATCATCTTTGCAAACAACATAATAGCATAGAGGTGTAAAGTGCCCCAATTTAGTGGCATACCCATATGAAAGAACAGCATTACCTTTTAAAGTAGAAAATTTAATACAGTTTATTGAAACTGGGGGGGAAGGGGTAAGGGGTGGAGAACCAAACCCTGCGGCGGCCACGTGGTCCTAAGTACAACCACCAAGACAACATTCAACCCACCACAACAATTCATACAGCTCACACCTTGTTCCTTGTTGTGCTTACTCCTGTCAATATGAGTAAGTGGTTAAGCTGCCTGGCAGGGTTAAACCACGACTGCAAAGCAAGATAAAATGTCTAACAGACTGTACCTTGTTTCCAGTCTCTCACTTTCCTGAGGTCCCAACTTTCCTGTCTAACATGCTCAATAACACGGCTGATCATTTTACAGGGGCATACTTGAAAGCTGAGTCACACAAAATGATGTACAAGCACCCTCTAGAAGCGGATCTGGCTATTCACTGTGGTATTCTGACACTGAAGTGATGACCACAAACTTTAGTCCTTAAATGCCTCCTTTCCAGACAATCCTGCAAGTTGCAGGACTACAGAAAAGTCATACCTTTAAGGAAAACCCATTATCCAAGACATTCTGTTGAAGCTACATCAAAATGAAGTCACAGAAAACAAAGAACAACATTCACAAAGAAGCCTGCAATAGTTAAATCTTCATAAGCTAAATTCCAGTTCAACTTTGAGACAAAGTATTAACTGCTCTAAGTCTCAATCTGAACAAAGTGTTTGTTACAGGTACTGCTGCAACTTTCACCAAAGCAGGGTAGCAGGAGTTAAAAAAAAAACCAAATACACACACTCAAAAAAAAAAAGAGATCGATATCTGTAGCTGTACATAACTGACCACCACCGGTCGATTCTAGTACAGTGAAGAACTATGTATCCACCTACTTCCACCTCACATAAAACTGGAGGCAATGACAGCATCCAAATAACCTTGAAAGGAGTGATCTTATCAGTATTCAAACCAACTGAAAACAGTACCTCCTTTCAGCATCAAGTGGAAGGAGCTCATTTCACAGTCAGTGCTTTGAAGACTTTTCTATGTCATTTCAACTCCTCATACCTGCCAATATAAAGTAATGTAGACTTTAATGTGGAATATTTCTCATTAAAGTAAAAAATAAGTTATTACTTTTCCACTAGCATTTTTAAAGTACAGTTAAAAGGCATTTAAAAGGACCAGAAGGGCTCATGCAGGTAAAAATGCATGTATCAGAAATACATTGATGCAAAGTATTAAAAATTTCATGTATTATGCTTCGGGGGGAAGGAGGAAATCAGCAATATTGGTTTTTTTTAAAAAAGTAATGGGTATTTCTCACTTAAGGATTAATTTAAAATACCTGAATTAAGGATTCTGCATTATAAAACAATTTCTGTGCAAGAGTTTTATGCCAGTTTCTCAGTTTTCACAGCACTCCAATTCCCCAATCTATATGAAAGGCAAGCGTGTTCATTTAGCAGCCCCAACCTGGTTTTTTTGAGCATCCAGCAAACGGTCCAAGCCACACGAGCGTGCAGTTGCCGAATTTACGAAGAAGAAAAACAAACCGCATCCAGCATTTGGCTCGAGTCCCTGACGAAAACTCTCCAAACTCGAGAGCTGCTGCTGGAGACAAACTGGAACTTCGGTTCAGCTTTCGGCGGACAGCTGGCTCCCACCCAGCCCCTGGCTCCACAGGTCCGGCTCGGTCACCGCAGCTCCTCGCTGGGTTCGATGGTGGTCTTTCTGCAGGCACCTCCTTTCACCCAAAGTCGTGCTCTTGTCATACAAACAGTTAAAAAAAAAAAAAGAGCCCCTGTTTGATCACAGTTATGCAATAAACAGCTTCTGTAGCGTTTTACCGGTCAAGAAGATTTAGGCCACGCGTTATCCCGCTTCCTGTTACCACTACTCTAAAAAACGTGGGAGCCCTTCAGCGCTCCAAAAGTCTTCGTTTTTCATGCGGCGCTTCCCACCTGGGTTTGTGTTAACGCGAGACACAGGGAGGAAGCAGACAAAAACGCAAAATAAAACAAAACAAAACAAAAAAAAAAAGAAGTTACTTCCAAGGAAGTTATTTGGGGCCAGAAAAGCTGGAAAACCAGCAGCCACGCGCAGAGGGCCGGGGGGAGGTCGTGCAAACACCCCACGCACCAAAACAAACGCCCTCAGAACACGCCCGACTTTAACAGAAACCGACGGGTTTGCGGTTGTTTTTGTTTTCTTGTTATTTTGGGGTTTTTTTTCTTCTTGGAAACCATCAGCACTGCCGTCTACCCGGGGACGCCGGGCCGGAGTGGGCCCTCTCCCGCTCCTCCCCCTGCCAAAACACGAGTCCACGGAGAGGCGGGAGACACGCGGGGAAGGAAAAAGTCCCGCTGTCCGTCTTTCCCCCACACACACACCCCGCGATCCGCCCCGGACACCCCGCTGCCCTCCCCGTCACGCCGGCGGCGCGGGAAACCCAGCCGAGCCCCGGGAGTGAGGGAGCGAAGCGGCAGCGGCTGCGGCTACAGCCGCCCCCGCGCCGCCCTTCCTCACCTCCGCCCGCCGCCTTTCCTCACCTCACCGTCCGCTCCCCGTTACCCCACCGGCCGCCCCGGCCCGCGCCACACAGCGGGCGGGCAGCAGGCCCCGCCTCGCCCGGCGAGCCGGGGCCGAGGCCGGCGCTTCGNCCACCCCACCCCCGAGGGCGTGCGAGCACCTGGCCCTCATGGTGGCCTTCTGCGTGGCCGCCTTTGGGGCATCTCCCCGGAGTTTGAGCTAACCCTGTTTTCTCTGGCATCAACGCACTTCCTTTAGCCGCCGCGCCTGGGTTTAGTTCCCCTTCCAGCTGTGATCCCAGGGTGGCCGAGACGACTGTGCGGACGCCGGTTTTCCCTCGGGGCTGCATGGCAAGCCCTGCCCGGGCTGACCCTGGAAAGGGCGAGAGGCCGACGGCCGGCCCGGTGCGCCGGGCTTTGCCGCGGTGCGGGGCTAACGCCCGGTTGGCAGCCCGGTGGGAGCGGAGGCCTTTCACGTCTTCAAATAAGCAGATCCTACCCGTGCACGGCGGTGCGTGCAGGACGTGTCGGACGTAACCGTACCTGCCCTGTAGCACAAGTGAAAGCAGCCCTTGCCGAATCCGGCACCCCACACATCATGTGAGTGTGGGGACACTCACTTCTGTCTGGTATTTACCAGAACAGACAAGTGAGTGCCCGGTGCCACCATTCCCGTATTCCATCACATGAAGTTGCTCAACCTCTCCATTTGGTTGGAGCAGAGCTTTGTTTGCTTTCCATCATGTAAGTGTTTACTTTTGTATCTGGTTTTGGTCAGCTGTCCCTTCCACTGTGCCAAGGTGTCATTTTTTCAGTTCAAACCATAGTTTTGTCCTTCAGGGTTTGGGTAGTAACTCTATACAGTTCTCATTCTTTACCTTGATGTTGAAATTAAACATGTTCAAACATAGAAATGCAAATTTTTCCAGACAGGGAGAAGTTTCTCCGGAATTGTTTCCTTGTCCATAGTTTTCAATTCAGTGCCTTTTCCTCCTTGAGTTTGCCTTCACCTCCTTCATTTTGGTTCCCATAAGCTCACTTCTAGTCACTCCTCAAAGACATGACTGTAGGGTACTCAGACTGGTTGCTTATCCCCATCTCTGCTTTTATTCAAGATCCACATGCATTAACTTTATTTGCATTCCAGTCGAAGTAAACATACATTTTACTATGAATTATAAAAACGTAATGTAAGAAGCAGCTTCATCTTGGGGCTTGAACAATTTCCAAACCAATGTGAAGGGACTGTCAACTTGGTTAAGGGTTTGGAAGAATGTGGGAAGGGCATGTTTTAACTTATTAAATGGTAGAGGAGATCCTCTGTTACAAACTCACAGAACCATTACTCTTTCCCAAGTGGGAAGCTTGGGATTTTTGGGGTAGAAGGGCTAGTTTGCTTCCTTCTTCATTTCACTAACGCTAATTAGAGGAAACAAGGAATTCTTGTACTGGAATTCTTCCATGTTGACAATATCAGGATGAAAAGCTGGCTTGAGCCATGGAGCTCTCAGAGAGGAAAGCTGTGAAATGTTTACCAGCTTATCCAATGATATAAAGGGGGAGAATTTCTACTCCTCTTGCTGTGTATGTTCATAAGCCTTTGCAAACTCTTGTGTCTATTTTAGCTGTGCAAAATGCTTTGCTTTTGCCTTCACTGGTTTTGAGTCACGGGTGGTGTTAAGGAGACTGGCTAAATTGAGGGAATTTCATAGGCCATAGCAATCTTAAGAACAAAGATATTAGAGTGTTCTAAGTGTTTATCTACCCAATATTTTGTTCCACAATATCCAAAGGATAACAGCAATACTTCCAATTAAGCTGCACAAAGTTTGAAAGTTGGTGACACAGGAGGGTTCAGAGAAAGAAGTGTCTCCCAGCAGCTAGCAGTGACCACGAAAGCTCTCCACTATGTAGCAAGAGAACAGGGAGCATGCCAGAAACCTAGCAGTCTCAAGGAAGACTAACACTTATAGATTGTATATATATATAATACTTGAAAAGCGTTGAAGATAAAATGGTCATTTGTAAAATCTGGCACACATCACTATTTCCATAATTCTGATATCCCATATCTGTCATGACCACACTTTTAAAGTAAAAACCCAAAGTAGTCTCTGGCACAGATTTTAGAGGAACTAATCACTCTGAACCAAAAGTACACTTCCAAAAGAACGTACGCAAGAGTCAGCAATGCCAAATTGTGATTCAGGAGCAAAGTATGCATTTTTCTCAGAGCAGAGGATGGTTCCTAGAGTTTCTTAAGAGTGTTGTGAATGAATCGATCGTGAAACATCTAGTGAGGCTCCAGTTAGAGAGGAGTAATTTTGCGAATTTTTGTTCTTGTTCCACCGTAGAGCTGTTTTCCCAAGTGAGTTTTACAACCCAACCTGTTGCCTCAATTACACAGTCAACTGTGTGAGCGTACCTAGGTGTCGAGTTCACACGTAATTGGGAAAAGCCTGTCCTGTCCTTGCTTCCAACTGCAAGCCTCTGAGGCATGTTTCAGGGCTCAGACCTCTGGGCTGATGCCAGGTTGCTGCTAGCGAGAATGCATTGTTCAGAAATCAGTCAGCACCGAGAAGCCAGACAGAGGTTTGTGTCCTTCAGTATCCTGGAGTAACTGGCCAGGGTGAACTTCAGAGCAACACACTAAGTGTTCAAAGGCAGTCTGATAATTCCACCAAAGTTTTCCACAGGGCTCTTTGGACTTGTAGTTTAATATAGGTTAATGTGGAAAGCAAGCAAGTAACACACATTTATGCCAGAGAGCCTATTTATACTGAGTTAAGTTTTGCTACAGCTTGCTTTTGCACCAAAAGCTATAGATCTTTGAGAACAAACCAGTTCTGAGTCTCCTACAGTCTGAACAGATCTGGTTTAGCACAACGACAGACCTTGTGCCCATCAAGATCCTCATTCCAGAAAATGTTAAATGCAGGGGTGGTTGATTTTCTGGTCAGCCAAGTCCAAAGTCTAAATCAAAACTGAGTAGCTACATATCCTACTAGATCCCTTCGCTTAATGCCTTCTTGTACAAAGCTCGTTCTTCTTGGAGAGGATGGGATAGCAACTGAAACACAAAAACACGGGCATGGCATTGCACTTGTTATAATGCTTTTAGTGTTACTCCTTCAAAGGCATGCCAGACTATTTTGTACACATGGCAGTAACCTTAAACATGTTTACATGTATTGAGGCTTGTTCAGTCACGCTGTCCAGGATTTCCACACAAAGCAAAGAGAGTTTCTATTTGATCAGGTACATCCATCTGCACTTAAAGCAAATTTATACTGGATAAATCAACTGATCACAAATTGGTATTTTAAGTAAGTGAAAAACCTGAACATACCAGTTATCTCAAAAGACAGCTTTTGCAATTGGAATCTCATTTGAAATAAAAACAGATGTTTAATTTTTCTTTTTAAAAAAGGTAGATCTTTCGTCAGTTCTACATGTGCAGCTGCAGCTTAAGTGGAGGAGGTCTCTGCAGTTATGTGACTGCCACTGCAACGCTTAACCAGGAATGCATGCTGGGAGGGCCTTTTTCCTCCTCTCCACCCAGAATCACTGTGGATTTCTTTATGGAAAGCTTCTAATCTGTCTTTTCTGTGACCGTTTTCCATGCCTCCTGAGAGCGATGCCAACAGTTGTTGGGGATTTTTCCTTTTTGCCTTCAGCACGCAGAAGATCTATAGCGTTGTTCATTTCTGATGTGACAAAGCAGGTCCAAACCCCTGCTTTTTTGGCATTACCACATTACTACTTAAGTAAATCAGTAGTGCTTGTGATGCTGACATTACCTCAATAGTTCTGGTTTGAACTGAAGTCATTCCCAAGGCAGATCCCAGAGTGGCTTCCAGGTTATTATTGGTCTCCTTAGGTCTTCCTTGAGATGGAGACAGTATGTTGGCACTAACAATACTCATCAGAGCCAAAGCAAGTGATGGCTTCACTTGCCAGTAAGTGAGTCATTGCAATGAAAATCAAGTTTCACAACTTGATATCTCGGCCTGACACACAGCCACCTCAAGATCTTATCCTGTTTTGTGGGTTAGAGCTCTTGGAGTCAGCAGAAGTGCAACTGAAATGGCTGTAATTAATTTGCAGTGAGGTCTGTAAGATGGATGCAGCAGTTTATTCTTCATATATACCTAGCGTGAGTTTAAAATGTCCTTGTCTGTAATGTTATCATGGAGCAGTTCTCTAACTTCTGCTTTTGCAATTTGCTATGTACAATGTGCACTCAGAAATTATTCTTTAATGTTGTACAATAAAGGGCAAGATGCTGGAAAGGAAGCTGGAACTGTGAGCAGAGGAATCCTAGATTTAGCCTTCTCATCCAGCCAGAAAAGGACAGCACACAATAAGATCTGGACAAACTGTACAATGGCTGCATGTCTATAATCAGGTTATCCAGTGCCTTGCTAGAATACCATTAAAATTACATGAACAAAAGCAACAAGTAAGATGGAGTAACAAAGTGGCCTGAGGAAACCCATGCAAGAATATTCTCCTTTGAATTGCTAGGAGAGCACAAAAAGGATGCACACAATTACAGCAGACACTGAAATATGGTGATTGAAAAAGAAAGAATCTTTAGGAGCAGTAACTTGCAGTGGATTGAGCTTTGAAAAATAAACCTCTGTCTCAGGAGACACAAGGGTATGTTGGAGATTTCTCCCTAGATTAGAAGGAAGAATTAGTTGCCTTAGAAGCACATAGAAATAACTGTACTGCTTCTTTCTCCTGCCACCTGTAAAAGCTGTAGCCTCAGAACAGCACGAGACATAGGAAAGAAAATACAGAGCTACTTTTGCCTGAGCTATGACATTCCTTGCTGCAAAAGAGCAAGAAAATCGAAACAGCGGATGTGTGGAAATAATGCTCATAAAATCATAGAATCACCTAGGTTGGAAGGGGCCTTTAAGATCATCAACCCCAACCATCGACCTAACACTGCCAAAACCACCCCTAAACCATGTCACTAAGCACCACGTCTACCTGTCTTTTAAATACCTCCAGAGATGATGATTCCACCACTTCCCTGGGCAGCCTGTTCCAACGCTTGATAACCCTCTTTGTGAAGAATTTTTTCCTAATGATAAAATAATTAATTCTCTACATCGATTAATTTCTCATGACTGGAGCGTGAACCCTTTGCCTTTGGAGAGTAATTTCCTGTCTTTCTTAGGGCTGAGCTGTAACTGTCTGAACATAAATCACTGTGCGAAGTGCTGCCTTAAATGCTTCCAGAGGGTAGGCAGAATACTTTGATTAATATTTTGGCAAGCAGTCGGTTTTTTGTCTGCTGTATGTGTGTTTACAGGTCCTGTGCTGGCATTGTCACTAAGTTCTTGCAGAAGCTTTGATTTTCCTGTTTTCTCACCTTGTTTTTGCTAAAATGTCATAATGAATAAGCAGTGCTGCCATTGTTAGTAGTTTTTAATTGATTAGTCATCAGAAGCTTTGTGCACAAACTGAATAGGGATCCAATGCTAGCCAAATTGCAAGGAAGTCTTAGGAAAAACCCAAGTAATCTGGAGTGGTGAACACAGCTAGAATTGCAACATGCTCTCTCACTCAAAAATGTTGTGCTCTCAGGCTGCTTGGGGAAAATGGCTCATAAATTATGCCTATTACTACATTTTTATTCTTCTATTAATAACACCTATCCACTGTTCTTTAGTACATGTTGTAAAGTCCAAAATGCAGTTCTTGACACAGTGATTTTTCTTCGCAACCGCTGTGTACCCACCCTACCATAAACCTAGGTTACAGAAAGAGCAGCCAAAGGCAAAGGACAATAGAAAGAGTCAGATTAGAAAAATGAAGTAGAAACTGGTTTTCAGTCATCTAATTAGCAGTACACATGGAGGGAAATTAACAAAACCACTTTAAATAGAAGACTGCTATGGCTGTGTCATGCCATAGCTTTTGCTCAGTGCCAGCATGTTAGCTCTAATTAAGATTCATCCACCTTAAAAATGGACAGATTTAAAGCCTATGAGGCAGATTTTCATTGCTGTTCCTGCATATAAACAAAAGCTCACCTATGGCAGAGCCCTGCCTGTGGCATCCCTGTCATTCATTGTAGCACATTTATCAGGACACACCTATTTTCTCAGTAGGTTTTTAGTCATCAGCAGCATTCATAACACATAACACTACTCAGATGTTTTTGCTTCTTTCTTTTTCCTTCCACATGTCCTTCAAACACAAGCATTAGCTCAGACTTTGTAAGAGTAACCTTGCAATTCTCTCCCGTCTTACCCCAAGGAGACCAACTCATTACGGCACAACAGCTTCTCCTAAATCCTATCCTTGTCTTACAGCCCTCAGCAGAAACTAGAACAGTCTCCAGCTTTCTTACTGCCAAGGTGTCAGAGTGTCCCTCTGCCTTACTCCTCTCCGTAGGTTTTCCTTCTTCCCATTCCCCAGCCATACATGTCACATTCCTCCTTAGAACAGAAGAGAAGGAAGACAATTTCCCTCATGGGTTGCATTACATTTTGAACTAATAATTTCTTGTTGCTTCCGAAAATACCTGCAGGAGCTTTTTTTGTTCTCCGCTGAAACTTTCCATTGCCTGAAGAGCTGGCGTTCTCCTCAGCCAAAAGAAAGCAAACAGCAATGTGGAATACAGAAGTAGTTCATGAGATGATAGTTTTCTGTTAGTGGAACCTTTAAAAACGAGTTGGCAGACGCTCACAGTGGTGTTAAGCAATCCCAGCTCCCACTAGTATTATACTTTCTCCCTTGGAGACATTCATTCTGTGTTTTTTTATTGCTGTAAAACACAACTGGACCACAGCTATAAAGTGGCATTTTGGGGGGGGTGGGGGGGTGGCGGAACAAGGAAAAGAAGGAAAAGAACAAGACTCCACCTCCAAATATTAGGGTTTTTTTCAACAGCCACGGAGATCTTTTCTGCTGAATTTCACTAAAATGTCTTCATTTTTCCTATTGGCAGTCACTCAAGGACTATCTTGTTCTGGGAGGAGAAGAAAAAATATTGTGTGTATCCTTTTGCCCAGCTAGTCACCTCTGTTCCCATGGGCTTTACTTAACTGTGTTAGCAACTGACCTGTGATATGAAAGTTACGGTACAATACCAGTGCTGTGTTCATTAAGATATTGGGCTGTGGATAATATTTTGCCTGGATTTTGGTAATCAAAACCAGCTCTCTACCCGCAGTAAATACAGCTGCAGATGGCACAGTAAGCTGCCATGTTCCAAAATAAATGAAGTTCATTTTGAAATTCTTTGAATACAAATTCTTTCCTTCTCTGGATTTCCAAGTGCTCTTTTTGTCCTCTCTCTTTTCTCTCTATTGCATATGAGTACCCACAGAGGTGGGTACTGTAGTGGTCACAGGGCTCCATCACACATAACAGCTACTTGTGAAGACAAACGCCATCACTTGGAGTGTGTGTCCCCCCTTCCTTCTTCTTCCCCCAGCTTTATATACTGAGCATGACATCATAGGGCATGGAATATCCTTCCAGTCAGTTGGGGTCAGTTGTCCCAGCTATGTCCCCTGCCAACTTCTTGTGCGCCCCCAGCCTACTCACTGGTGGGGTGGCATGAGGAGCAGAAAAGGCCTGAACTGTGTGAGCACTGCTCAGCGATAGCTAAAACATCGCTGTGTTATCAACACTGTTTTTAGCAGAAATCCAAAACATAGCCTCATACTAGCTACTCTGAAGAAAATTAACTATATCCCAGTCAAAACCAGCACACAGAGTTTCTTTGTCCTACACCCATCAGGGTTTCTTTGTCCTGCCCACTACTCTCCATCAAGGAGGTTTCAGCTGAGCTTATCAGGGGCTGAGCTTATCAGGGATGTCTTGGGACTCTGGCTAAGGAGAGATCCTTCTTTGTTGGTATGTTTACCAGGTCAACTTTGTGGTGACTGCGGTCAGGTACGTCAACTGTCAGAACTTCCATTCTGCTGTGTGGTGAAGTGAAGGAGAAAGAGGAGCACAGAAAGGCAAAAGGTGTAAGAGGTGGAACGTGAGGGATGACTGGGTGAACGGTGCTTTGGTTCAGGCATCACCGACAAGCGGGCCTGACTGAAGTCAGCCTTGCTGTGCAAGCCTTGAGAGCTACGATAGGCCATATCTTCTCAGGGACTAAGGAGTCTAGGCCATGTCTTATGTGGAGCTAACAGCACCAGCCTGAGCTGGGACTTGACAAAACTGAAAACTGCCACAGCTGCACTCCTGCACATCCACCAGACAGGGAGCTGGACTATGAGTCAATCACTTTCTGCTATAAATATCTGTAAGCCCCCCCCAGCCCACTGAGCTCTCCTGGACGGCAGCAGGCTGCACAGTGGTGATCACCCCTTGAGCAGGGACGCCTCCCAAGGTTTCTCTGAGAGGTTGAGAGGCCCCTGACTTAGCATCTGATATCTATAATGAGGTAAGCGACATTTTATATTAGGCCTAAAAGTATATTGTATGCTAGCAACATTTATATATCCAACTATAGCTTAATTAGTAGAAGTGTAGCAAGTAGTAGAGTGTTTGGCTGCCATCTAAATTATCATTTAAATCATTGCCAAATCATCATCAAATCATTGTAAAGTTACTGTTGAATCACTGTTTGATTACCATTCAATTATTGCTTAATCACCATTTGATTACCATTTAATTTTCATTCAATCATGGGCTAATTATCATTGGATCATCATTAAATCATTAATAACAACCTTTTAGTTAACCCCACAATGATAACTTCTCTTAATAACTCACTGGCGACAAGGTGGCACTTAATCTGCACCAGGGAGATGAAACCAGTTATAAAGCCTCTCTGGCAAGAAGATCAGAAGATTTCTTTGAGTACATGTAATAGAACGTCTTATGGCTCCTCCCAGGACCATCCTCCAGACCAGCTTCACAATCTGTGGAGACCGTAACGATGTCAAGCACGGTGTCTTGCACTGATGGAGGGAATCATCCAAAGCACACAAGACCAAGCATGCACAGTATCTTCAGATGCTCCTAGATAAAATCAAAATGACAGAATGACAGACAAATTAATTGAGAGAGTGTGCTGTGTTCATGGCCTTTCCTGATACCTCTCTTTCAGAGCTTTGTAAATATACTCTTTTTGCTAATACACTTCCTAAGCATCATTTGCAACCAGCCAGCAATGATTAGACTCTTTTTCAAGAGCGTTTAATAACCAGTCAGAGATGGTTCAGCCCAAACCGGTGGTGTGCTGTTGTGGATACCAACAACAGCAGAGTCCCATTATGTATCTCAATCCTCTGCCATGATAAGTGAGTTTTCAAAATGTCCTGGATGGCTCTGGTGGCAGCTAAGAGCTGGGAAAAATGAGAAGTGGTATCCATGGTACCTTGCCCCCAAAATACGTCCCAAACTAGCATGGTCCACACAGATGAAGAGTACTTCTACAATTTTCAGCAGCTCATGTGCCTGATTTAAACAAGGCATTGTCTGATGGTAGTAAATTATGTGCAACAGATGTCTTCTGATAATGCTTTTAGGGTGAAATTTAATGTGATAGATAAATAGCATTTGTCTAGAAAAAGCAAATGCTGAAGAGATCATGATTTAGTTCAGCAAAGAGGTAAGGAAAGTGGGAGCCATTTGGAGCTGTCTTAGACTATGGTTTCCTGAGAAGTTCTGGCTTTGATTTTGCTGTTTTAGATTTTTTTTTAAAAAGGTACAGCCCCTAAGAAACATCCTGAGCCAGAAGAAGTCTGTGGTGTTAATGCCAAGCTTTTCTTTCAATGAGACAGACAGAGACTTCTTGCCTCTTTACAGTAAATCAGACTAAATACAAAATCTGTAGTTTTATTTCTATGCACTGGCATTCAAAGTAACAACTAACCAGCTTAATATTTCATGTTGGTGAACTTACAGGCTTACAGGGTTAAGGTTAAACTTAAGAACATATCTTAACTGTTTTTTTCTTCTCTTTGTGTTATATCAAGTCAGCTTATGCCCCATAGAGAGCTTAAGTACCAAGTTCCTATATTTTACAAGCTTTAGAAACAAAGGAGAACATGTATCTCATATGCATCCTGTGTTCAAATAATTCATCATGACAACAGATGAAAATCCTTCAAATAATTTGACTTGTCTCCACTGCAGCTGAAGCTGTAATCATGAGATGTCAGACACAATAGAGGGTGGTAGTGTAAGAAAGCTGTTGCCAGTCTTTCTGCCTCCCAGCATCCTGCCTGAGGAAACAGCTTCCTCTGAAACACCCAGACCTTTCTGCTGCAAAATGTAAAGCTTGAGTCAACACTGTAGAAAGTAACAGTGAAAGTGCTGGAATCCCTTTAATTATACAGCTTTCTGATTCTAGTGCCCCTTGCCTTTTTAACAGAGCTTTACCATTATATGTATTATTTGTGATCATCATTTTTGTGATACTGCTTCCCTGTCATGTCTTGTCCCATTATGCAAAGCAATAGGCAAACAGCTGTGATGTACACCTTTGCTCAAAAGAGCGTGGAATGCATGTAAAATTAAAGGATGTTACCAAGAAATTTGTATATGGGAGACCAAAGATAGCAATAACAATAAATGAGGACTCTCTATGATCTCCCAAGGGAGACAATGCAGCTTGTTCCAAGCCCCCTGTTCTGAGGTAAATCTGCATATGTTTTGATAATTTGAATTCCATGGAAAGTATTACTGTGTCAACCTTTGTTTTAGACCTTTGAGGCTTATCAGATCAGCCAGATTTGTATAAAGAAGAGGAAAACTTGTGCAGAACCTCCATGGACAGTCAGGGACAGCCTTTTGAAAAAGAAGGTGCTGAGTGAATGGCGAGAAGAGGGTTTGTATCAGCAGGGAGAAATAGAGAAAGGAGCAGAAGAAAGGAGGATGGGCCAGATTTCTGGGGCCACTTCAAGAAGAAAGATGAAGAAAAGTGAAGTGAAATATTATTACAAGGTATAGCAAGAAGAGTTTCCTCATGATCCCCTGCAAAAGAGCAACCAAGAGTTTTAAGAAGAAGATTTTGAGAAATGTTTGAACTGGAATCATAATTCAAATCCGTCATTCAATTCCACTGCTATGGCAGGGCAGTGGAGGAGTACAAACAGCAGCCACAGCTTTGAGTCAGAGGTTAACCACTGTTTTACAAGCGAGTGTAGCTGGAGAGTGAGAAACGTGTCACTGAGCTTTGTTACTCTTTCCATTTCTTGTTCACTTCAACTGAGCTCTCTGGATTTGGGGGCAGGGTATTATCATCTGTCTACATGAAGTATGAAAAAGCTGTTAAATAATCAGGGGGACTGAGTGGGAGCAAATATTTTTTGAGGGAGCCTGACCTTATTTACAGCATCCAAAGCAAATTAAAGGAGATCATCATTGGTGTGGATTTGTTTGGAGGGTTTTTGTCTTTCCTTTTGCAAAGAAAGCTTTGTGACAGGATGTAACCTCACAACCTCCAGTCAACAAGTTGCTTTCTTTCATTCAACAATAATTGCTGTATTTTACTGCTATTACGAAATTGACTTTTTGTGACTTAACTCTTTTTGCAAGACTCAGTAATGAATTCAGAGCCACCCCATTCATCATTGCTTACAGCAGCCCTGATGTTTCTCCAGCTCAAAGCAACCACAATGAGATGAGGAAGGTCCAGGCCTGTGGGACTGAGCAATATAACCAATTTAGGAGAACAACAGAAGAGAAAGCACAAGCCACTTCAAGGTTTTCTCCTCTGGGGCATTCCCTAAAACTGGTACTAAATCACTGACTGAGAGGGTGTTAGCTTAAATAAAGTGGATGACCAGAAGGTCTGATAAAAGATGAGGCAGAAAATCTGGATTAGGGGCTACCATTTAACTGGTATCACACTGGTAGTTTGAGCTGATGGTAGTGTAAGCTATTAAATGGGTAATATATACCTCTCATGAGTGCTAAGCATGGAGTTTGAAAGTGAATTAAAATGGAAAAAGCAGCTGTGCTTTTTAAATACTTGTTTGGGATGCATGAAAAAGTTCAACTTACTTAATGACTGGTTCTCCCACTGGTTCCAACCCCTCTGGCCCCTCTGGGTCTCTGGCCATTCTTTAGAGAGCTGGGAAGGTAATACCATGGGAGGCAGCACCTCTTCCATCCCTGGAGCAAATGGGAGAAGCAGTTCTGATCTCTGAACTCTCTCAGTCTCCCTTATGCCGCCAGGTGATGAGCGAGCTTCATGTCCTCCCAATTTCAGTTTCTTGCTCTTCAGCGTAAGCCTGAAAGAGGGAAGAGGAGCCAGACCACAGTGCTATGCTTTTTTTTTTCTTTTTTCTCTTAAACAGGACATGCCAAGGGTGGAAATTCACATTTCATGCAGGCAAGCTGGAAACAATAATTTTTGTTCATATGATTCAACACTAAGCACTCTCTTTATTTCCCCGCCCTTCATTTGTGCAATGTTTGTGCTGTGTTGATCAGCAGCGTTGCAGGGAACAGTTTCAAAATGACGGCGTACTTGGGAGAAGGAGCAAATAAGGCAAAGGATACAAAGGAAAGGACAAAGCTAAAAGAAAGAAGCCAAATCTGTACTTTAGATAAGCTGTCTCCAGCATAGATCTCATTGTAGAACAGACCTTGTCTCCATTTTTAGAAAGTTAAGTGCACAGGTCCAACAAGTTACAAAACTGGTATTTTCCCTTGTTTCACTTAGCAGAAACTTCTCAAAGCTTGTTTTTCTTTCTTTAAGAGCAGCTTTTCCAGGACATGTTCCAGTTTACTGAAAACATTACAAATTTGACGCGTTTTATGCCGGCTGAGTGAGGTTGCTTATCGATGCTCAAACACAACTGGCGGGGAGGAGAAGGAGCATGGTTAGCAGGATGTCCCCCACTCAGAGAACGTCTCCTGCACCTCCAGAGGATTCTGTGCCTGGTAATTTCCTCCTCTGCGCCGCCCCATGATCTTTGCTGTATGTACCAGCCATTAACCTCAGAGATACAGTCACTAGGAAAGCCAGGGTAGAGAAGAGAAAGGAAAAAGCGTAAGCAAAGCAGAGTGGCCTTGATGGACTGCTCTGAAGGAGCTACAGTTTAGGGCAGCTTTCAGAGGCACCCTGAGATGTGGGAGAAAATAGCCCGTGGCCCCAGCTGGCCTTGGACAGAGCAGTCGCAGGCTCTCTCCTCATCTTCCTTGCACTGGTATCTACAGCAGTTAGCACCCAGAATTTTCTAGGTTTTCTGGGCTGGCATCAATGACTTATGAAAAGGATGTTGCAATAACGTGGCACTTCCTTTCTCATGGCACAGCAACCAAGCTCCCAGAGCATAAACAGAAATCAGGTGAAACATCCTAAAAGAAAAATATTCAAAGGCCTTAGCTGGTAACAGTTAGCAAATATGAGCAAGTGTGAGATGAAATATGCAATGATTTATACATTGGCCCAATCCACATAGCACTTCGCAGAAATGCAAGCTACACATCCTTGACAAAGACTGTGTTTTTGTTCCTGGCTTTAAAGCATATAGACACAGTGGTTTTCTTCTTTAACCTAATTTTAGAAATTTCTGAATGGATGTGAGTGGCTTTTCTTTTTTAAAAACAAATTTAGATGACTATGGAGTGCATAAGATCTCTGTCCAAAGGGAAAATTTTAACAATATTAAAAAGACTTCACTGAGAAACTTACAGAGTTTCTATCAACTTCATCCATGATACTATCTATTAATTACTATTGCTATTGTAACCCCCGTTCTGAAGTCTAATGCCAGCCAGTTATAACAGCTTGAAATAAAACTGGCCAAAACATGCTCTATTTACAAATCAGTTGCATATGAAAGATTAATGGAGTTTCCCGTATGTTTTCATTGCAATGGCTACTTGAAAAACAGTCCTTGAAAAACATTCTTAGGAAAGCCTGCACTGAAGTAAGCTAGACAGCAATTCTGTCGCTTAAAAACCAGTTGTTTCATCCTGATAAGGCAATTAGTTGAAGGAGTCTCCTGCAGCACTTTTGGGAACCTACACTTGTTGCAATGTTGAAGCAGTCACTAGCTTTGTTCAGTAATAATGATTTTCAAAGAAGATTGATGTCATGATTTAGGCTGAACTGGCCACCGGGGATGTGGGGCAACCCAGATGGGAACGATAGATGCTTCCCCCAACCTCTCTTCAAAGAGAGAGGCAGAGGAGGGAAAAAGAGACTTATGAGTTTAGAAGGAACTAAACGACTTTAATGAAATATTAATAATAAAATAAAAAGAAAATAATGAAATATATACAAAACCATATCAAGCTCCCAGGATGACAATCACGTCACCAGCTGGCACTGGGGCAGTCCCAGACTGGACTCAGTGATGGACGGGAACTGGATTCAGGATCTGGATTCAGGATTGGGATCAAAGGCAGACAGACAGAGTCCTCCTCAGATGCCGGCCATTGAAGAAAGAGGGCTGACCCTTTGATCCCTCAGCTTTTATACTGAGCATGAGGCAGATGAGATGGAATACCCTGTTGGTCAGTTTTGGGTCACCTGTCCTGTCTGCTCCTCCCCGCAAGTGCGACCCCTCTACGCTTTTCTGCTTCTGACCCTCCAACGGGGCAAATACCAAAGTTAGCTGCCTTGGGTGTTACAGAAAAAGTGTAAGCAGGAGCCTCTCTGCATCCCGTTCATTGGCATCAACTATAAACATAGGTCTTATTTCTCTGAGAGCGAACAGTGTCTGCACAATATGCTGCCAATTTCAGTAGTTAGAAGAGGCCCAGTTAAGAAGCAAAGTTACTGAACAAAATTAGTCCTGTTTTACTTCAAACCAGGACAATTGATTAGCCTAAAAACACTGTTTTATTGATTACAAATATTTGTTTGAAAACCTAGAAAAAAGCAGACTACAGGGATCCTCCTGTAAGTGTAAGAGTAATTTTGGATGGAGGTCACCAGAATACTCTTTGCATTTCTCATTCAAGAAGTTTTCAGCCACAAGTGGAGTTACACGAAGACAATAACATCTACTACATCAAATATAGGGCATAGTAGCAATCAGTGCAACACTACAGCAGCTTAGGCTGCAAGTGGAACATTACTCAAAGGGTACCACCACCCTGTGCTTATTCTTCTGTGGTTTGCCAGGCTTCCTGCCTCTCCCTGTAACACTCAATAAAAGAAGAACTGTAATAGTCACAAAGAATAAAAGTAGCACCAGCACTTGCAGATGTTGCAAGTTTGTTTTCTATTGAAGAGGTGATTTAATTTTATCGGTATTTTTTGCTCCACATTTTCAGATATTTGGTAATATTTTTCAGTCTGGGTCAAACAGGATGCTAATTCCCTGGTTGTCTGCAATGCATACATGTTAGTTCACATCTATGCTCAACTCTGGGTCCATATATGCAGTATGAATATGACCCATATGAGGACTAGCAGCTGGGACCCATGCACAGATGCTCCTTTTCATTCCTAAAGTCATATTTCTTGAGCGTCCCCCATTCTGAAGTGGTGGAAACCACCTGTAGTCCCTGAGGTTCATGCATCTTACCTTTGCTTGGCCTTTCCTAGTTTTTATTGCTTAGTTGATAATAAATCTCTTGATGCTACAATACCTGAAATGTGTAAGTTTTACTGGCAGATTTATGGTGTGCCTTTCTTTTCTTTGCCAGTGTTGTCAGCAGCTATAAAGAGCAAAAATTGCTTTCAGCACACAGTGTTGTCCTGACTGAATTTATAGTGTGAACTCTGTATGTTAAAAGAACTTGGCTACAAAGTCAGTGCTGGAAAAAAAAATAATGGTGAGCACCAAAAAGAAATCCATGTAGATACAAATATTTTATGAGTTGGGCTTGAATAGTAGACAAGAAATAAGAGATGGGGATGCTCACTAAATTACCAGGGAGAAAAAAATATACTGACTACATGATCATTGAAAGACAGTACCTTCTTTCTTGCCAATAGAGCCAAAGACTTCCTAGAAGGTACAATATTATGGGACTAAATGATTGTAATGCACGTAAAAGGAAAAAAATATTAAGACTGTGTAAGAAACTTTAAGCAACAAATAATTTTGAATCAGTCAGGCAAGGGGAAAATGCTGCTATGGAATTAGAGGGCACATTGAATTGTTTCCTGAAGAGTATCTAGACCATTAGCCTAATTCCTTTTTGAACGTGCTGTTACTGTCTGCATCCACAACCACCTGTAGTAACCATTTCCAGAACGTTGGTACTGGCTGTGCAAAGTGCTGTCTTCTTTTCAAGCCAAGTGCCAGTTGCAATGATAATCCTCTAATCTTAGTAGCATAAGATTTGGTCAATAAAAGTTCTATATTCATCTTACTCGTTGCCTTCAAAATTTTGTAAACCCCAACAATATCTTTCTTCTTCCTCACCACCACCTTCACTGTAAACTGAAAAGTTTCAGCTTTTTGTCTGCCTTCATGAGACAGCTGCATCATCCCCTTACTCATAATTTTGTGTAGTGCAGCTGTATCTTGAAGTAAGGGTACCATACGATACACAATCATTCAAACAATACTCTGCACAGGTGCCCCAAGGTTTTGTATATTGGCAAAATTATGCTTTCTGTTTCATTCTCAATCCACTTAGCTAGGTCTTATGGTTTCTACTGCACATTGAGGTGATTACTTCAGGAAACTGTTAATGATTTGTCCAGGATTTCTTTCTTGAGCTGTAAGTGCCAGTTCTGTGTTCAGAATTGTGTAGATTATGTGTGCTACACATTGTGCTAGATTGTGGCTAGATTATTTTCATCTATGTGCATTACCTTACATCTACCTACACTGAGATTTATCTGCCTCCTTTTTGCTTACTTTCTCAGTCTTGTGAGATGCACCTGGAGTTTCTTGCCGCAGTCTATTTTCTTTGACCTCTAACCCCAGTCATAGTCTCCTTTCATACACAGTCTCACGCCACAAGGCTGTGCCACCATACAGAATGACCTGGACATGCTGGAGAATTGGGCAGAGAGGAACCTAATGAAATTCAACAGGGGCAAATGTAGGGTACTGCATCTGGGGAGGAATAACCCCATGCATCAGGACAGATTAGGGGCTGACCTCCTGGAGAGCAGCTCTGTGGAAAGGAACCTGGGAGTCCTGGTGGACAACAGGGTGACCATGAGCCAGCAATGTGCCCTGGTGGCCAATGGCATCCTGAGGTGCATCAAGAGTAGTGTGGCCAGCAGGTCGAGGGAGGTCATCCTCCCCCTCTACTCTGCCCTGGTGAGGCTGCGTCTGGAGTATTGTGTCCAGTTCTGGGCTCCCCAGTTCAAGAAGGACAGGGAGCTGCTGGAGAGGGTCCAGCAGAGGGCTACAAAGATGATTAGGGGATTGGAGCATCTTTCTTCTGAGGGAAGGCTGAGGGACTTGGGTCTTTTTAGTCTAGAGAAAAGAAGACTGAGGGGGGATCTTATCAATACTTACAAATACTTAAAGGGAGGGTGCCAGGGGGATGGGAACAGTCGTTTTTTCACTGGTGCCCAGTGACAGAACAAGAGGTAACGGGCACAAACTTGAGCGTAGGAAGTTCCGTCTAAACATGAGGAGGGACTTCTTTACTTTGAGGGTGGAGAGCTGAGAGACAGGCTGCCCAGAGAGGTGGTGGAGTCTCCGACTCTGGAGACATTCAAAACCCACCTGGACGCCGTCCTGTGCAACCTGCTGTAGGTGACCCTGCTCTGGCAGGGGGGTTGGACTAGATGATCTCCAGAGGTCCCTTCCAACTCTGACCATTCTGTGATTTCCTCCTCCTCCTTCAAAACAGAAGCCTCCAGTCTCCGCGCCATTTCCCTGTTTCTTGAGGCTCCCACACTACAGCTGCCCATGAGCTCCTCCCCAGTGACTGTCATTCCCAGTTTCTCCACTGACCTCCTCCTTCAAACATCTTCACCACACCCTGCCTGTGTTCTCACCAGTTCCCAGTTTCCTCTTCTCTAATTCTTACACCCATTTCTTCATCTCCTACTCCCTGTATACCCATCTCCTGTCAAATCTCCCAACATTGTTTCTTTCTTCCTACAAAAGTGGCTAATACCAGTCTCCCTCTCCAGACAATCTCCATCTCTTTCAAAAACTTCTTGTCTTTAACGCGCTGTCTTCCCTACCCACTTTATCTATTTTCTGTTATTCCTTCAAGCTACTCACCAGAGTATGAACCACTTGCTCCTAACCTAACTTGAACAGGAGTTAGTCCACTTCTCAGTCTTATGTTCCATGTCCAGCCTGCCTCAGTTCTCCCATTCCCCAGGCACGTCCCTCAAACTCTTCTCTGAGATGCATCACGTATGTCCTTTCCCTCTGACCCAGGTATAGTCCCCCTGTGCACTCGTGCAGATTGATTCCCGCTGCCTGCTTAGCAGCTGCAGGATGGGCACACACAGCCAAGGAGAGACAGGTTTCCCTCTCTCGATAGTAGTGTCTAGATTCATTGTAGGGTAGTAGAGTAAATACAGGGAATATCCAATTTTCTTCCTAGACTGGAGGTCCTATTGCTCTGCAAACTTGTTCTGTCTGCTCAACACTAACAGACACAAAGCAATGGAGCATGTTCAGTAAGGCTGAAATCTCCAGAATTGTAGGTTGCTAAACCTCAGAAAACTCTCCTGAACACTGTATTGTGTAATTTTCCATTTTCTATAAAAGCAGGAATTTGACATTTGACATTTGACATCATCTCACTGTATTTCTCAAATGTGTTTTGTAAACGAGTTATCAACACTGAATATTTTATGGTATTTTAGTTTCAAAGTTCCTAATTTCTCATAATGACGAAAACAAGAGGGGCTGAATTAAACAAATTAGAGAAGGAGAATGGGAAGCCAAACCCGATGTAAAAAAAGAAGAGGGGAAAAGAAGTGTTTGAACTAGTAAAGAATTGAGGATATGAGTGGAGAAATGCCGTGTGTGTAGCTTGATCGGAGAAGCAAAATAAAACACAGAAGAGAAATAAGCAAGAATAGACAGAAATGAAAAATTGTCTAAAGAAGTTACAGAAAAAAGGGTATCGTTCTAAAAAAACATTTAAAATTCTGTATAAAGTAACAGCGGAACATATAAAAGATGAAAAAAGGGAATTTTATTTTGAGATTATAAAAAGAAAAGGGGAAATAACTGAGGTAAAGATGAGAAAAACAGAATAGAAGGAAGTTGATTGATATAAAAGGAACATTAATGATTCTGGTGTGTTTCAAAGTATTGCTGTAAAGTACACATCGATAACTTTCTGAGAAGCCACCAAAGGACATGCTTGAAGAGGAAGTGAAGCATGTGCCTTTGTGGTTAGCTGACCCAATTAGTGATGGAAATTGACCTGATTTAGTAAGCAGGAGATATGCTTTTATAAATCACTGTCTTAAATATAATCAGTATTTTACACATTTTAACGACGTACCTGTGCTGCCTTTGATGCTTGATTGTGCTTTCTATTGAAAATGGCTTGTCGGGGCATTTTTCTTATACACAGTGCTAAGCAAGCCAGTATTTTTGAATTAGTGCTTACTTCATTAAGTCTTTACTAAAAATAATAGACTGTGCTTTCATTAGGTGAAACCCTTTGTGAAGTCCTTTGACTTACAGATCAGATTCATTCTTCGTTTTGAGTAGGTCAGTCTTGAATAAACAGTTGAGCCAATTTCAAACACAAATGTTTTCTTACCTTAATTTTACGAGAAATAGCTGTGAAGGATGGCATCACTTAGTCTGAACCCAGAAGAGCAAAAGTCCACTCAAAAAGATTCAAAAGCTCTTCCTTTGTATACCAGTGAGGATACGGTCAAAGTTCCATAATTAAAAGATAAACTACGATGGTCATTTTAATCTAGAATTTTATTCCAGAATTACAGCAAACCACATAAGACAATACCTTTACGTAATTACATGAGATCATTTTTGTACCATATGAAATCCAGCTGTTCAACGGGGAAGGGTTGTGTCCAGGTTACAACAGGCACTACTTAAATCATGCAGTGACATTGCCAGTACTCAACTGGTTTTGGCTATACCTTGAAATGTGTGCCTGAAGCGTCTGTCATCATCCCATCCCTTATGCATCCTTTGCCTTCCTCACCTTATCCTTTTCCTCTCTCTTTCATGCCTTAGAGTTTATTAACCCCTGCATAACTTGGAATTTAGAAATACTTATAAATCCCTTAGATGATGAAAATTGTAATTTTCATGGTATGAGAGCATCAACTTATGAGCAGCTAAGATTGTTTTGAAGTTTATTGAGATGGTGTTGGCTCTACATCTTTGCACTTCTCTCCCTCATTTCCAGGCAATTGGAAAAATATATAACAATAAAGGGATGTGCTAGAGATTCCTGTTTTATCTCCTTGTTTCATGTGTGACAGGGAAAAAGAGAAGATGCTGCCAAACTGTCTTCCTCTGTTTTCAAGTTCTGCATATTTTTAGATTTGAACAATAGCATTTGACTTGAGTGCAATTCCCTAGCTGCCTAAAAATTGCCAGTGTGCCTAAATATTTCCCACATTCTCACAACATTCATGTCCCTTACAGGTATTTCTTTAGTCCTCTTACAGCTTCAGAATTGGGAAGGTGGCTCAGTGCTCCTTGTCCCCTCATGCTCCACAGTTCTGCTTTGACGAGGGGTCCTGCAGGTGCCCCCAAACTGCCAGCTGAGTGGCACTCCCAGGCATGTCTTTGCTCCTTGGTGCCGCTGCCTCCATCAGGGCGTGCATGAGCTCACCCTGCCCCATAACCCGCTTCAGCCTCGTGAGAGAAATGGAGGCCGCCAATGAAAAACTTCATCGAGTTGGTGAGAATGTTTGCACCTCCGAGCAGGTATGTGTATACACACCCTAAGAAGCTGAGCAAAAATCTCTGCTGTGCCTTGATAGCCCAATACTGGCAAAGCTGACCAGCCCTAGACTGGCTAATAAGGTCATCGTATCCTTTATGAAGGCTGCAAAGCATGAACTTACTGTAAATGAGAGCGATGCAGATTGCACTTTATGTTGCTCCAGGTGGATGCCGGTGTAATTAATGGTGTGGAGTTTGAGGGTGGGTCTACATTAGCAGCATAGCACAGCACAAATTCTTTTTAGATGCCAAAACTTTTCTGCGTCCCTACTTGGGAGTTACAGCCTTTTCCAACTGAAGGAGCATTTCGTTGCAGGCTTCAGAGCTGCATTTCTTATCCTTTGCCATGTTCTTGCCCTGCCCCTTTACCTTTTCTGCCATAAGAAAATACGGCTTTCACAACAAAATTGAAAACTATTCCATAGACCTGCACCCCCGTGACTGTTCACTAAACTCCTGCTCAGATTTTGGCTAACATGCAGCTCATGCTGAGGCCTGATGTATGCTTGGAACAGCGTCACTAGGTCAAAGTGAGGGCAACACGTAGGCAGGACACAGCAGCCAGTAAGGGCTAAAGGTCATTATGCAGCCACTGTCACCTGCAGCTTGCTGTGTCCTGTGGCCATCATCCTTGTGTATCAATCATCTGGCGGTTCTTCAGAATCCAATAACTCATGGAAACTGTATAGACCAAACTTCCAAGCTAGAAGGTATACATACATCAGCTTACCCCAAAAAAGCTTTTGAAGCAGGTGCAACAGCAGCTGGACTGCTGAGGCTTTCACGCTTCCCGGTGTGATACAGGGGTTGTCATTGTGGAGCAGGAAGGATGAGCACTCTCACTATCGGCTAGGGAACTGTTTTGGTCATAGGTGCACAAGTTATGCGTTGTCAGTATTGAATTAGAGAATTTGTAAGTTAGAAACATTATGAATTAAGTGATGAATCAGTGAATTCACGTGGTAGACTAGTCTGCACAAAGGGGGATGAGGCTTATTTGTTGGGTTTGTTTCTTTTCTTTCCTAATGCTCATAAAATAAAGTTTAATTTACAGACTACGTTGTCCTGTAAATTTGAGAGATCCAGATGGACCGGGACAATCCCCAGTTATCTTAGCACAAATTAATGAATGGGCCATAGAACAGGTTGTCTGAGGTCTCTCTCCATGTGGCTAAACTAAACTCCAAAGGGTGTCCTAAAAAGGGTGTCCTCAGCTTCACTTCTGACTGGGAAAAGTCCCTAGCCTGGGCTAGTCTCTGTACCACAGCAGGCATTTCCTAGCAGAGTGCTGGCTGGCACAGGCTAGAAGTGTGCCAGGGAACGTGCAGGTAGAAGAGATGGTCATGGGACAACACTTGTGCCTCTGCCTTGAACCACTTTCATTCATGGGCACATATGTAGGCTCCCTATCTCAAACGGGATTTCTGAACACCACCAGATAATCTTTCGAACAAAGGCTTTTACCTGGAACTCCTCCATATACAACAGAATGAAAAATAAAGAGCAATAGGCGTGTACCGAATCTTTAAGGTGTTTCTGTTATTCTTTTTGAAGTTTGTTGATGCATGTCAAAAGGATTTTTAGAGGCTGATACGCCACAGCAGCTGAAGCTACGGCCATGCCCTTATTGCTACGAGCAGCAGTTACACTCTGTGTTGCACCAGTGGAGAAAGTAACACAGAAAAATGCAGTAAGAAACACGAACCAAAATTATAACCCCCATGTGTTTCTTGCAGGCTGGTAATGAACCAGGAGTCAGGTCACGCTGCAGCCTCTTTAAAAATAGAGCGGGAAGGGAGTAATTTGGTTTAATCCGAAAAATGTCAGGAAGTGATAAAACTCCTCATGTCCTCCTCATCCCCTGCCAAGAGCTTTGTACATCTTAGACAAGCACACACAGAGCATGGAAAATACTTACTTGTTTGTACTCCTTCAATAGCGGGAATTTAGAAATAAAATCGTTATCAGTTCAGTTCTGAGCAATACTCCAGATACTTTTGCTCTGCACATGAAATAACCTAATTCCCAAGTAAGCTGATTTCTTCCTCATGAAAACTGTGAAGAAAGAAAAACAAACCAAAGAAAACCAAAGCAAAACCAGTGAATCCCTTTCCCAAAGGGATGGAATAAATCTCATCATCTCAGGTCTGCTTCCAGAGACAGAATACCCTATTCTGATATTTTAATAGATTTGAATGAGATGCCGTGGTATAAAGCTGCTTCTGCAATATCCAAACTTTAATTTGGCATGCATGTACAAAAGAAATAACAAGTCTAAATCTGTAACAGAGGCACTCAAGATACTATATCTTGACTGACCTTGATTTCCCCAGTCAGATGCTGAAACAGCTGTCTGAAATGTGTCACTGGACTGACTTGAGTTACTGCTTGAGATCAGCAAGACAAATGAAAATTGGAGAAATCATTTAATGGACGAATAGTCTGGAAATTAAAGTCAGAAATAATTTATGGTCATCTTTTTTTTTTACTTCACTGATTAAAACACTTACAGAGTTAATAATGAAATCCTGTACAGTAACCATGTAAGCCATGGGACTATATTGTGTAAGTGATAGCATCATCTCGTCTGAAATAACATCTGCTTTTAATTGCATCCCTGTACATAGCTATGAATTTTGAGTTTTCTTCTTTTTAAGTTTATTTCTACATTTTGAAACAAAACTTCTATTAACACAGAGCTAATATAGATTACAATATAAATGAACAAATTATAAATTATAATATGAATTTTTGCAGATACAGGACAAGCTCGTGGACCATTCACTAATTATTTTCTTCTTGAGTCTAACAATTTGAAGACATTCAGCACAATAAGCTTTCTTTTTTTTGAATCTTCGAATGATCAATGTCCTGTTGATCAGAATCAGAGCCTAATCCTTGTAAAACAGCTTATTCTCTAACCTTATTTTTTTTTCTACATTTTTACACTGGTTTTGCCTCTCAGCCTTTTATTTGAGATTAATGTGATACACCATACTTGAAATCTGACTTCAGCTGCAGTTCATTGCCTGCAACGCACCACTGTGAAGGTTTGTTGAGTATTCATCTAAAAACAGCTTTATCTTAATTTTAGAAAGGAATATAATATGAATATCATGCGAGAAGGTTTAAAGTTACATTGTTGGTATTTCCAAGAGGAAATATCAGGTGTGACCAGTGCCTAAGCCTCCCAGAATGCAGAGTGTATAGTTTCTATCTGCCTTTGTTTTAAAACCAGACAAAAAGGATGGCTTGGGACCTTTCTTGTCTAGAACAGTCTTTTTGGAAAGGGTTCAGGCATCTCCAGGTACCCACCATAAAAATGTGCAATATTTCTACAAAGCCTGAGCTCAGGCTGAGTTCAAAGTGCTTATAAGATGCAAGAGCGATGTCGGCACCCCCTCCAAGTCCAGTGCCTTCCTGGGAGCCCTCAGCCAGGCACAGAGCAAACTCTGCTACCTACTGCCACGGCCAAACTCCCCTGCATTAAGCACAGTAGTTCTGTGCAAGTCTTTAGAGGTTGAGCCAGAAATGTCACTTTTCCAAAAACAAAACTATTCCAGCGTCCTTCAAAGACTCTGAGTTCCAGTCCATCAGTTGATTTGAACACTGCAAAGTAAACTGTCTCTCTAATTGATGTATTTTTTAAAAAAGTTTATAATAAATAAGGAGAGACTATAACAATACAGGTTTTAGTATATAGTTTGCATATTGAACTGTCTATTTAAATAAAGCCTAAGAAAGATTTACAGAGAAAAAAACATACCAGATCATTTTAAGCACTGTTTGTTTTTTTTTCAAATCTGCCACATTTATTCCATTTCCTGTGGCACCGTGTTTCAAACTTATTTAGGAGTTTCCTTGCTAAAGGTTAAAAATACCTCAAGGTGATGACTAGACTCCCTTTGATTACGCAGGGGAGACAGAGGTTCTGCAAGAGCATGGGCGGGCAGGCAGCCTTCTGGCATTCAGAAGAAAAGAGTAATCTCAAGCAGTGGAAGTACAGAGTGTACAGTCACTTCAGGACTTGCAGGGCTTGCATCTCCACCCCCACGCCTGTGAATCCAGGTGAGCTGAAGAACTAACAAAATCCCAGAAAAAAACCCTATTGAAAATTAGCGGAGAATCCCGCAGGGTGCTACGCTTTTCATTTGCAACACTCCATCTCATTTATTTTCTTTCATGTCTTAAGTACATTTAGTACTTCATCTGATCTCTTCTGACTTCATCCAAAAATTCAGGATTTTCTTTCTGAATACACGGGGGCATCACTCAGCAAAAAGAATCCCTTGCTGCTCTGCCGTGCCCACAGATTCCCTAGAGCCTGCACATATGGGTTTTGCTCACAGAAGCTCCCACTGAAGAAAAGAGTGAAGGAGAATTGTTTTTATGCTGTGTTCAGCTTCTTTCCCTTTTTAAGGTGACTTTTGAACCCTTTTTTACCCTCCTAGCTGAAAACTCATGGTTTTAGTCTCTCCCTCCTCCAGACTTGGTTTAAGGTTCAGATTTGGAGTTTCCTGTTGGACAGCATGTGCTTGAAGTTCTCTGATTATTCATCCTTGGAGCTCTTCCACACTCTTTCACAATCCTGGTTCTGTAGTGTATGAACTGCACAGGAAAATGTATTCACAGCCCACGTGGTGGGAGCGCTTGGTGCTTAGGAGTCCTTAAGGGCTCTCTTTCATTCTGCCTCCGGTTCCAGCAGATATATGCATTTGCAATAGCATCATAGCATCCCTCTTCCGTTCTCTTAACAACCCATGCCCTCAAATCCATGTCTGCTGAATGTCCCTGTGGTCACAACGTCTCTGATCCCTGCCAGCTGTCCACCCCAAGCCTGGAAGCCCTCTTGAACAGCAGATTCTGGAACTCAACCTTGTGCCTTTTTGTAGCTCTTGTATTTTATTGATTTTTGGCAGAGCTTGAGCACAGAAGACTAATTTCTGCAGTCCCATAGTTCTGTGTCCTACTTTATGTCTTTTCTGAAGAAGAAGAAGAAGACGACAGAGAGGCAGACTCGTAAAAGAGCTTTGCAGGAAAATGTAACAAACACTATAGTCATGCTTTCAGCTGTATGGTCATATGCCACACAGCGTGTAGAGACTGTCAGACAAGCAGCAAGGCATAAAATATGTGGGAATAGCTCGTGGAGCTTATACTGGTAAGAAGCAACCACAAAATCTATGCAAGTAGCAAGGTGGAGATGTCTGTCTAGAAAGGTCACCTGTCAGCCTTAGGAATGTTTGATGTCTAAAATCCACGTACAGATTTTCTTAGACAAACAGATGGACTCAGTATCCCTTCTATAATAGATCTCCCTGCCAGGTATCAGCTCTATAAAAAGAGATGATAGCAAGTCAGGTCAACACTGATGTCTGGAGCCATTGGTTCCTGCTCTCCGTCATTTGCAGGAAATGCCTATAGCTCTTAGGTTGCCAAATCCTACCGGGTTAAGGTAGACTCTTTGTTCTGCCTTTTCTTTGTTCTGCAGCCAAATCCTGGTGACTAACATGATCTTCTATGACAAGGTGACCTGCTTAGTGGATGAAGGAAAGGCTGTGGATGTTGTCAACCTAGACTTTAGTAAAGCCTTTGACACTGTTTCCCACAACATTCTCCTGGAGAAACTGGCTGCTCATGGCTTGGATGGGCATACTCTTCACTGGGTGAAAAACTGGCTGGATGGCCAGGCCCAAAGAGTTGTGGTGAATGAAATTAAATGCGGTTGGCAGCCAGTCACAAGCGGTGTTCCCCAGGGATCAGTATTGGAGCCGGTTCTGTTTAATGTCTTTATCAATGATCTGGATGAACTGATCAAGTGCACCCTCAGTAAGTTTGCAGATGACACCAAGTTGGGCGGGAGTGTTGATCTGCTTGAGGGTAGGAAGGCTCTACAGAGGCATCTGGACAGGCTGGATCGATGGGCCAAGGCCAATGGTATGAGGTTCAACAAGGCCAAGTGCTGGGTCCTGCACTTGGGTCACAACAACCCCGTGCAGCGCTACAGGCTTGGGGAAGAGTGGCTGCAAAGCTGCCTGGTGGAGAAGGACCTGGGGGTGTTGATTGACAGCCGGCTGAATATGAGCCGGCAGTGTGCCCAGGTGGCCAAGAAGGCCAACAGCATCCTGGCCTATATCAGGAATAGCGTGGCCAGCAGGACTAGGGAAGTGATTGTCACCCTGTACTCGGCACTGATGAGGCCCCACCTCAAATACTGTGTTCAGTTTTGGGCCCCTCACTACAGGAAAGACACTGAGGTGCTGGAGCATGTCCAGAGAAGGGCAACGAAGCTGGTGAGGGGTTTAGAGCATAAGTCTTATGAGGAGCGGCTGAGGGAACTGGGGTTGTTTAGCCTGGAGAAAAGGAGGCTGAGGGGAGACCTTATCGCTCTCTACAACTACCCGAAAGGAGGTTGCAGTGAGGTGGGGGTCAGTCTCTTCTCCCAAGCAACAAGCGATAGGACAAGAGGAAATGGCCTCAAGTTGTGCCAGGGGATGTTTAGATTGGGTCTTAGGAAAAATTTCTTCAACAAAAGAGTTGTCAAGCATTGGAACAGGCTGCCCAGGGAAGTGGTTGGGTCCCCATCCCTGGAGGTATTTAAAAGGCGTGTAGACATGGTGTTTAGGGACATGGTTTAGTGGTGGACTTGGCAGTGCTAGGTTAACGGTTGGACTTGATGATCTTAAAGATCTCTTCCAACCATAATGATTCTATGATTCTATGACTCTGATGATAGTTTCAGTGCTGTAGGCACTCTAGTTTTCTGCTTTCAACAAAATACTACTAGAGGACAAACTGTGCTTTTGCGCCTGCTGTTCTGCAACACAGCATTGTTGAGCAGTCTCGTTTCACAGGCTTGCAAAAAATGCTTTCCTGTTTTGATGCAATTTTCTGTAGCCCACTGGGTCAAAATAGTGATCAGTAGTAGTGACTGGTCTAAAGCTCTGCTTTCCTGCAAACTGTTCAAACACAATGACCATCAAACTTTAGCTAATTGTTAATAAGTTATATAAACAGATACGCAGCATATAATTAAATTAAAACTGGAATGCACAACCACATTTAATCTATAGTTCAAGAATAAATCTAATAAACTATCTAATAAAACTCACTGAAAGAGGATTTGGAGATGTATGAACAGTTTCGTACACAAAGAACTCTGCGGTCGGGAAATAAGACTTTATTTGCAAAACATGAACAAACAGCAGTGCATCAAAGACATCTGACTCCATCATCAATCTCTTCTCCAGATAAAGATAACCCACAGGATGCTGAATTTTGGTTAACCAAGTAGGTCAAAAAAGCAACACAAGTGAGAGATCGTACAGGTTATTTTTGGAGTTTCAAGAGATAAAGTGACCTTAAGACCCCCCAAAATGGAATGGAAAATGGAGCTGGAAACCCCATGAAGTGGATCAAACACTATGATCATTCTGTACTGTGTATTCCAGTTGGGAGGGCAGCATTTCTTTCTGCGTATAGCTTTTATAATGTATAATTTTATAAGGTAATGGTATTACAGTAGTGGGACCACATAAACCACAGAAAGAAAAAAAAAGGTTTGTTGGAACAGAAACTCTTTTGCACAACGTGGCAACTGAGACCACTTTATAACCGTAAGCATTTAAAGTTTCCAGAACAATGTGGGCTGACTCTTGTGGAGAAGACCACAATTTGTGAAAATTATTTTAAACCTATCTTCCAACCACTTTTGTCTTTCCCCTGCCTCCCATTACTGTTTTACATTTTTTTTGTGAAGACCCCCATAGCTTATTTTCTCTAGTCCTGAGGTTTCAGCACCCAAGACCTGAGTGGGTCCCTGTAGTCCATCTGCAGGCCTCAGCCATGCTTTGGACACATATCAGGGAGACACCCCAGTACGTACTGAGGACCCTGGAGAAGAAAAGGCTCTGGGGAGACCTTATTGTGGCCCTTCAGTACCTAAAGGGGGCTTATAAGAAAGATGAGGACAAACTTTTTAGTAGGGCCTGTTGCGATAGGACAAGGGGTAATGGTTTTAAACTAAAAGAGGGAAGATTTAGACTAGATAGAAGGAAGACATTTTTTACAATGAGGGTGGTGAAACACTGGAACAGGTTTCCCAGAGAGGTGGCAGATGCCCCATCCCTGGAAACATTCAAGGTCGGGCTGGATGGGGCTCTAAGCAACCTGATCCAGTTGAAGATGTCCCTGCTCATTGCAGGGAGGTTGGACAAGATGACCTTTAAAGGTGCCTTCCAACCCAAAATATTCTATGATTCTCTGACCCCCCCATCCCTTGTTTTCTATGGAAAATAAACCTCACTTTATGGGCTAAAGAGATACTCTTTCGTTTTTCAGATTCAAATATGAATGCCTAGAAATCCAGAACTAAAGAGAGTGACACAGCACGTGCCTCCTTCGAGTGCAGAGAGAGGCTGAAAATGTTAGGTAGCTAAGAGTTCATGTAGTTGGCCAAATTGTGGTTATTATACTACGTGAAGTAGTTCACACTTTCACCTTACAGTGGATAGCTTGATGGGGACTGAGAACCAGAACATAAAGTTTTAATTGTTTGTGAGGTTGAACTCATATCGGCAGTATCATGGGATTGTTCTGTGCATTTTAATAATGTGGCTGCAAGGTTATGCTACAATAACAATTTAAACATAGTAATGTGTTTATAGTTAAAGGAAAACAAACAGAGAGTAAATCTGAGCTGACAGAAGGTGAGCTATGTGAATTCATGCAGCCCTGCAGCTCTGGGCTAGCCAGTGCACAACTTGGGGTTTAAAATGGTGCAGTTAATGTTAAATCTTTCCCATAACACGGGTTTCTGGAACACCCATGGGTCAGCCTATCCAACGTCTATGAAAGACCATGGGTCCCTTGCATCTTTTGCTCATTAGGGTGCTTCTAATTTTAGAAAGAGGAGTTGACTCATGACTTGTTTGGTTTTCACAGTGCAGATGTACAAAAACCCCATTAGCAACTTCCATGTGTCTGTTCAGAGCGTTGATCTTAGCAAAGGATGTGGTCAGCAGCCATCATTACTTGGAGGTGACAATTTTACCCCAGCAGATATCAGGGGTATTTCTAGTATCATTCTCACTCTTTGTGTATTTATCAGGTATTCATACCTCAATATGGTAGACTATCTTTAGTCTGCATTTCCCCATTTACAAGTCATGCCCATTAATTTAAGCCAATTAGCTCTGTATGCCCGTTATGACGCTTTCAGTGATGAGAAATCACTGGAGAATATAAATTCCATTGTATATCTATATTTATGGCTCACAGATCTCATCCCAAGTCTACGATGTGGAGGAGAACTCTACTGTCTTCCAACAGCTCTGGGTTAGCGCCTAACCAGGAGTCAGAGGACATCATAAAAGCTTGTTGGCTTAGAAACACTCGCAAAAACATCAAATGTTTGACTAATGTTACCTAATGCATAGGTCGTTTTATCACAAGCAGAACAGGATCTATATCTTCGCTTCATTGTTTCTTGCGTGACAGGTCTAACTTCTAGTGAAGAATGCAGAGCTGTGGCTGGTCCTTTAAAATAAGGTAATGACCAAATCCATGACAAAAGCCCTTTCCTTTGGTAAAGATTAAAATGCTCTGTGCACAAACTTGTGCAGTCCAGATAATGAAGCATGCAGGCAGCATGGTGTCTCGCTTTTGTGACTCCAGAAATTTATTGCCATGTTTGGGGAAAAGCCAAAGCAGAAGAGAAAGCACTGTCCGGATGATAATCCTTTCATTAAGCTGCATCATTTACTGCTTGTATCCTTTAGGAAGTCCCAACAGGAAACTAAGACAGCTGTGTCTCTAAGAAGGCGCAGAATTCAGCAGAACATAAGACTTTGTTATGTTATGATAACCAGGAAGCAACACGTTGCATAGTTTTAACCTCATTCTCTTACTTGTCTACTGAATAACTGAGCAAGTCTGTTTTAGGCACAGACTTATGGCATTAATATTTAATGTAGATTTGAAACTTTTTCATATCTTCCCTCCACTGCTCTGCCTTTCCTCTTTCCTTTGTGTTGATATGCACAGATAGGGTGTTACCTGATCTAATTCTGATTCTGTATCTGTTTCTGGGGAAGCTAATCCTCATTTTTTTCCAGCAGTCACTGATTAAACTGAAATCATTGACCTGCATTTGTTCTGCATAGTAGCTTATGAGTTAACAAAATAGAAATATTCAAAATTGTCACTTGCTATGGCCAATAAGGCAGAAGAACAGACATATAAGGCCAAATCTAGGGGCCACAGAGCCCCTGAGACAATCTCATATATCTGACTATGGCCAGCTGCAGGTATTTGTAAAAATATTAGCTGAACAAGGCTAATGAGAGTTTGTCTGTATTTGTTATACTCTCCTATTTTCCAGTAACAGCATTTCAGGCATCCCGTCAGCAAAAGGTCATGCCCATCTTCAGTAGTTACTAATTAACTTTCCCTTCATAGCTCTGTCTAGTCCCTTTTTAAACTTCTTATCTTTCTTGCCTCCGTGACATCCCATGGAAATGACTTACACATTAATTGCACTTGCACAAACACTAAACACACTCTGTGATTAAAACTATATTGTAGAATCATAGAATCATAGGATCATAGAACAGTTTCGGTTGGAAAGCACCTTTAAAGGCCATCTAGTCCAACCCCCCTGCAATGGGCAGGGACATCTTCAACTGGACCAGGTTGCTCAGAGCCCCATCCAACCTGACCCTGAATGTTTCCAGGGATGGGGCCACCTCTCTGGGAAACCTGTTCCAGTGTTTCACCACCCTCATTGTAAAAAATGTCTTCCTTCTATCTAGTCTAAATCTTCCCTCTTTTAGTTTAAAACCATTACCCCTTGTCCTATCGCAACAGGCCCTGCTAAAAAGTTTGTCCTCATCTTTCTTATAAGCCCCCTTTAAGTACTGGAAGGCCTCAATAAGGTCTCCTTGGAGCCTTCTCTTTTCCAGGCTGAACAATCCCAACTCTCTCAGCCTGTCTTCATAGGAGAGATGCTTCAGCCCTCTGATCATTTTTGTGGCCCTTCTCTAGACCCATTCCAAGAGGTACATGTCTTTCCTGTGCTGAGGGGTACAGAGCTGGACAGAGTACTCCAGGTGTGGTCTCACCAGAGCAGAGTAGAGGGGCAGAATCACCTCCCTCAACCTGCTGGCCATGCTTCGTTTGATGCAGCCCAGGGTACGGTTGGCTTTCTGGGCTGCGAGAGCACATTACCGGTTCATGTCTAGCTTTTCATCCACTACTTTGTTGCTTTTCCTTAATCTGCCACTCAATAATTTAGCTAGGCACCCTTCGCTCTGATTATGGGAGAAAGAATGAACACATCTTTTCCTGCTCACTTTCTCCATTACTGTTTATGACTCAGAGGATCCTCTAGGCATTTCCAAGCTGAAAAGCCTTCTAGCCAAGCCGCCCACACCACCGATCATCTATGATGCCCTCCTCTGTGCTGTATTTTGTTTGTGATGGGAGGACAAGAACTATATGCTCTTTCCAAGACACCGGTGTGCTTGCTTTGATGCAACCACCTGATGTGATTCGGTGTACCTAACCCTACATTGAATCTTGGCCTTTTTAGTGCCGTTCTCTGTTCCTTTCCTAACAATACCAGATAGCCCATCTGACGGACTGCCGCTCATCACTGAGCTGATGCTTTCAGAGAACTAGTCACAGTGATGTCAACATGTCTTTCCTGAACACAGACAGCTAATGAAGAGCCAGCTGTTTATACAGCTAATACTGTTTTTCCACAGGCACAAAAAGGCTTTGTATTTTTCTACACTAAATTTAAATCTCTAATTTTATCAGACAGTTCTCTGAGAATATTTAGTAAGATCCTTCCATAGCTCTTAGAGTATGTGTTTGACTAGCCTAAATAATTCTGTAGCACACACAAAGTCTGTCACCTTGCCTTTTTGAGAGCAGCAAGATAAAAGTCCCAGATCCCAGCACAGATGTTGGTAGGATCCCCCTGAGAGCTCTCTTGGCAGGTTAGCAGCACCAGTGACCTGAACCAGCATAAGTCAGACAGTGTGATATGCCATTGTTTTTTAGTTGACAGCACTTGAACAAAATTGTGGAATAAAGTACTCCTATCAGCAGTGGGAGGGAAAGAGGATGCCGGTCTCTTCTCTCCCTTGTAGGAGTCTGATGCTATCGTTCAAGAAGGAAAATGGTTCCAGGCTAGAAGTTATAGGACTTTGCAGCTTGTCTCAGGTTCAGATGGAGATCAACCCCCTGTTACTCTACAGATGATGGAGGAAATTCTTGCTAGGCAGAAATGCAATATCAGAAGCATCATGGACATCGCATTCTGATGGAATTTCTGGAGCTCGGTGATCAACATGATAATTAAGTCAATGATGTGAATTGCATTCATCCTGCAGCCAACTCGTTTAAAAGTGCCAGGTTTGATGTTGCAAGAAGCACCAATGTTTCACGCTGTGACATGCTGAAGCTGTTCTTGGCCCATGCTAGCGATGTTCCAGCTATTGCAATCTATGAATGAACTCTCAGGCTGAAGAGGCCAAGTGAGTTGTGAAAACGTTGCTCTTTCTCATTGCCTTATCAGTACAAACTGAAAGGAAATCCAAAAAGATATGTGGCAAGCCACATGTTCCAATAAATCCTTGTACTTGGATGAGTATTGGAGGAGTAACTGGAGGAGCAACTACCAGAGAATTATCTGAATTAGTTCAAAATGCCTGTGGACTCTCACTCCAAAATCCAAATAATTTATGAGGAAACAAGAAACATCCTTTCGGCAAAGATATCAAAGACCTGGATATTTCTTCTCTTAGCACATTGGGTTGAAGATTAAATCTCCCTGAGTTTTTTAACAGAGAGCCTAAAGAACATCCTAGCTCCAGAAGAAAAGCCAAAATTGCAGGGGTGAGAGAGATTCAATCTCACATGTCACTTGCTCAGGGACAAAGCATTCAACCCACCTCCCCCATGTCCCACGCAAAGGTTGTGCCTGGAAATTAATTAGGCCAAAATTAATTCATTTTTTAGAGAAGTTTAGGTTTTAATAAATTGGTATTTTCCAGTGGCTAAGTTTTCATTAAGGAAACTTTGTTCTTCTCCAGTGACACTGGCCTCTCCCATTGTGAAGGAAAACTTGCCATCTTATTTTATGAAGTTTCCTAATTCAGTCATTTCCTGTGTCTCTTTTATTTTTAAAGTACTTGCAGACAGAACAGCTTTAATTTGAGCCTGACCATACCAACATTTACTCATTGCAGTACATACGTAGCCAAAATTATCCGAACTGCTTAAGCACTGGCGCCAGCTTCTTCTGCCTTTGCAGAGCCTGTTAAAACCAAAAAGTCCTCTCTATGTTGTTACCATTTATTTTGACAGTGACATACAAGAGAGAAAAAATGTATTGAGGGCTGATCTGCTCCTTCCAATATGAATTATCAGGATCTTAAACGAGCCACAACAAAACCAAAGCTCTGGCTTGCGGTACAGAAGCACATGTTATGGCAGGTAAAGCCCACCTGGTGTAGCAATCACCTGTCCTTAAGGAAGACAGCTTTCATCCTCTTGCTTAGCTGCAATCTTCATGTAGTAGGAACTTAACAATTAAATATTTCAAGGGCTGGTAAGGAAAAGCGGGAAGCTGCCAAACCCACATTTATGGGAGCATAAGTCAAGTGAAGGCTTGCTCTTCTGCAATCTTATTGTCACATATCCGTTCATGCTCCTAATCAATCAACAGGGCAATTCTCATTGTGCGTATGCACGTGGGAAAAGGGCCTGAAGGTAGCGGGAGCTTTGCCCTTATTTTGAGCAGGAATAGGATTGTACCCTGTTGCATGCCTTGAGTATCATTCATCCCTAAAAACCCTACGCTCCATTCAGGTTCAATGTGGCATCTGCTCACATGTCATACGAGTGACTGGGAGCAAGATTTGCTTTCTGGTAGCTGCCTGCGTATGCTAATTACTGAGACAACCTTTAGACCTCTCCTACACAAGAACTGCTTCGGCAAGCTGTTCTCCAGCATGAGTCCCATTTGTTCGGAGCCTTTTGTGCAAGAGTTTTGGGCAAACGGATTTACTGGAAAAGGGATCTGCAAGGCTTCCTTATAATTCTCAGAAACAGTTGTTTAAAGGAAGAGCTGTCACATGTCACAACCAAATGGTCTTTAGGAAAATTCCCCCCCAAAGTGTTGTTTGCTTTTTTTCCTTCACTTTCCTTCACAACTTCCTTCCAGGCTCGTTGCACAGCTCCTCTTTGCACAGGAAAGTTCTACGTATTCCACCGAAGCGGGCATGTCCTTCCACAGACTTCTTTTACTTACAGACCTGATCTGCTTCTGACTGAAGTTATTGGAAAGGTTCCCATCACCTGCAGGGAGATTTCACTGGAAAACTGGAGAACGACTGGAGTTTTAAGTAGGTTTGAAGAGGCCCAGAAATATTCGTATCTGGATAAAGGCAAATCAGTTTCTCTTTTGCTTCATGTTCTGTGAAGTACAGAAGGCAGCCCTGATGCCGTTTTCTGCCACAGCAGAAATAATGAGTAACCGTGAGACTGCTGGAGTACAGTTACTACAGTATATAGATTTTGTGCGAACTGCAGCCCACAATAACAACCCACAATTGCTCTTGAGATTCTCAGGCCCAGCTGGAAACATGTGCACAGTTTCTGCTGAAGACGTTTCCACTGTTTTTTGGGAAGCGAATATTCTCAGCCCTTATTCACTGCATGTCTTTCCTGACCCTGCTCTTTTAAAGCCCTTTCACTTCTGTGTTTAAGTTATCCACTGAGCTCGTACCCACCAAGTCCTTAACCTGAAGAGAAGTGGCTGTGAAAAAAAAATTAGGGGGCTAATAGAAAACTTATAGTTATCCATTACTCTGATCGTGCTGCTGCCAACCTGTCTTCCTTTCCTCCAGGCATTGCCTCTTGCCAGAATCACAACTCTGGGCATAAGTTTCTAAACTTTCATTTCATTCCTCGTTTCATTTGCCTACAGGAGAGCTGGGGAAGGACTTTTCACAAGGGCATGTAGTGATAGGACGAGGGGGAATGGCTTCAAACTGGAAGAGGGCAGGTTTAGATTAAACATTAGGAAGAAATTTTTCACTGTGAGGGTGGTAAGGCACTGGCACAGGTTGCCCAGAAAGGTTGTTGAGGCCCCATCCCTGGAGGTGTTCAAGGCCAGGCTGGACGTGGCCTTGGGCAACCTGGTCTAGTGGGAGGTGTCCCTGCCTATGGCAGGGGGGTTGGAACTCGATGATCTTCAAGGTCCTTTCCAACCTAAACCATTCTATGATTCTATGATTCTATGATTCCACACTAAATCCTGTTTTGTTCTGCCTGGCTACATCTAGCACAGTTTAAACAGTGCTATCTCACAAGTATTTAATTAGGTACTACTAGCAAAGCTGTCAAAGTAGCATGTCCCTGTCTCAGAGCCTTCAAAAGTAATGCAGCTTCTTAAAAGAAACAGCCCAAGGGGCTTCTGAGCTGTGCCGGGATGGGGTAGAGTTTGAATGTTTGAATGTTTGAATGACAGGCACGTTTTGGTCAACAGCAATCAGCAGACTAGGGATGAACTGAAAGGGCTGTGTGCACTGAGGAATACAGGCAAGCTGTCAGAAATTAAGAAGGAGCTTCTCATCTCAGTGTGTTTCAGGTTTGAGCCAATTAGTCTCAGGCCAAATTCCCACTGAACACTCAGTCTTCAGCCAAATTACTACCGAACAATCTTTCTGCATGGTATCTTATGCCACAGTTCTATTTTTTTAAGAGAAAGCTTGATGAAAACTCTGGGATCTTCCCCAGCGCACTTCACTGCCATCTGCATCGCTGAGTCAAAAGCTGCTCCGTGCCCTCACACCTTGTTCTTTCTGCTGCTCCTGGCGGGGACGGCATCGCACCACACTCAGCTACTAATCACTGCTAACTTCACCCAGCCTTTGACTAATCCTTCGAGGCATTTCAGCCCTGTGGAACCCAACCCAGCTGGATGCCAAACCATGTCCTCGCAGCTGGTAGATTTATGGTATGTTCTGCAAGGATGCGCAGGGAAAGTGTATGTGGACAGGAGGAGGTTTCACCCTCCCTGGAGGCTCCATCTCCTGTTTTCCCATTACAGGGCTTTTGCAGAACAGCTTCTTTCAGACTCTCAGACCGATGTGCCAGTTATAGACACAGCATTTGTCTCCACATGCAGGTGGGAGCTCCTGGTTTTGTCATCTGCAGCTTTATAATCACAGGCCAACCTCTATCACTTGACCCTCTGCGGAAGGGTGGGGGTAAGGGGAGGAAAAGTTCTTCTTCCTTATCACATTGTAATCGTGTTTATCCCTAGAATATAAATTGAGTTTCTTCCAGCTGATTTTCAACTTTGGCATGTAGAACTCCCATAAATCATCTAAATGTGATAAATAAATAAAAAAGGAAAAAAATAGTTTTATTAAAGGAGTTTGCTTTATAATTAGCTTTATTAGGAAAAGTTCCTGCAATGATCTGATTAGCAAAGATCTTTCTTTTGGTGATATAACCATCAGAAAGCTGCACACTGGCTGTGACCTTGTAGTTCTGAACTATGATTTTCAGATCTATGTTTTTGAAACCATTTTTAATTGCTTTTTCTTTTTAATTTCTTCCAAGCCATATCAGGGGATTTACAGTACCTGCAACTGAAAATGCAAATGCTTATTTGAGACTGGTTACAAAATTACCAGAGGACAATCAGAACCCAAATTGAACTGAAAAGCCTTGAGCAACTTTTACAGGCTGCATGATTGATACGAATGTCAATGTCAATAACCAAACCTCTTTGTTAACTGGCTGCTGACGTCCAAATTCCTGCAGCCAAAATAATCATTGTGTAAATCACCCAAAAAACAAACAGTGAAGGAAAGAAACTACAGTGTTTCCCTCGTTAAAACAAATAACATAGGGTGGAAACTTGTACAGAAAGAAAAAAAAAAAGGCAAAAGGAAATGTTAAATAAAGGTTCTTTTGGAAATGTGAAATCACAAAGTTAATTATATAGCTATATTGTCATTTGATCTGTGAACCTGAACAAAAATTGAATTGTATGTTTATGTAAAACTGTGTATTTGTGTCCACAGACTTAGAAAGGTAGGGTGTGGAAGAGCTGCTAAGGTAGATTTTGCATACTGCTATTTGTAAACGTCACTGAAGGCTTCCAAAGAAAACCTCTCAGATTTTATGCCATACTGAGTTCAAACATTCAACAATGAAACACAGCCTCCAAGTACCAAAAGTACACCTGGTATTTCTCTGAAGAGATTAAACCACATATTTGTCCCTAGCCAAAACAGACAGGAAAACTTGGGCTGCTAAACTTGGGGTAACAAAGAATCAAAGTTTTCTCAGCTTCAGTGCACACAGAGAAAAGGCTAACTCTGAAGTAGTCCACAAAAACTCTGATAAAGCTGTTGGAACTACAGATGGAAGATGTTAAAGAAGGGCCTGACGTGTTAAAGTGATACACAGGTACACTGCTGCCTGTGGGAAGAGGGAACAACTCCACAATCCCTTGCACAGGACCTTGGAGTAAAAAGCTGAGATGTAGCTTGAAGGGACTTCACAACGTCATCTAATCTGTGCTTTTGTCCTGAACTATGGCTGGTAGATCTGCAACATCCTGATGGTCATTTAAGATACTCATAAATATTTCATAGTCCCCCCCATCATAGCTTATTTCTGTGCCTGAATGAGGAAAACTAGAAAAACTTGCTTAAGCTGAAGAGTTTTTCCTAATGTAGAACCCGGGTTCCCTAATACAGTACATAAATGTTTGTTTTCCCATGCAAAACTGAAGAGATTACTGCTCTTCCTAATCCAATGAACATGGAAAACAACTGTTTGCTATGTTCTTACCATTTTGGAAGTCTGTTGTCATGTTATCGATATTCCCTTAATCTTCTCATATAAACAAACTCAGTTGTTTAAATTTGTTCCAAATAAATCATATTTTACAAAACTCTTCTTCCTGGATCTCTGTTCTGGATTCTTTCCAATTTATGTGCATCTTTCTCAAAATGTGATTCCAAAACTCGATAAGGATAAGATCTTCCCAGTAAGGATAGAAAAGAATAAATACCTGTCATGTTATATGAAAAAGAACCCTGTTAGTACATGTCAATTCAAATTGTCTTTGTTGCAACCACTTTGCATTATTGACTAACTCAATTTCTGGTTGTCTTTGTTTTCCGTATGCCTTCCAGAGCTGCTATTGCCTAATCAATTCCCCAGATACCACTACATGTTTTTCCTAGTATTTTCTTTCTTGAATTTATCCTCAGGTACCATCACCTCAACATCTCAGACTCACTTTGATCTTTGCTGTTTGTCTTCAAGGTTCTTCCAATCTTACCTACTGTAATTTGAAGTATAACTTCATGAAACTATTCCCTTACCCATCACCAACATTTTTAACCTAAATGATTAGATTAGGTAGAGTCAAGCCATTCCCAGGAATTAAATTCACAACATTGCCTTGAAATACCCCCCATTTCACAAAAATCCATTGTTGACTGCTCTGTGAGTAGTTTTCTAACTAGCTAAGCATCAACCTTACATTCCCATCATCTCCACCACATTTCCTAGCTTACTTATGGCACTCCTCAAAACCCTTACTAAATCTGAGACATACCACAATTACTTCTTTAACAGTAAGCCAGTTATCCTGGAAAAAAAGGAAACAGAACTGGTAAAGCATGTTTTGTTCTTGGCAAACCCACCTTGTTTTTAATCAGCTTTTTGTCTCTTACTTGTTCCTTAGATACTCCTTGGAATGTCTTCCAAAGATATCCTCCTACCTGTCTGCCTCACATCAATTCTGGGCTTCCTTCCTTTATTTGGAATGCTATTGTTTTGTAGTCTCCTGTAACACACATTGCCCTCTGACTTCTGGCTGAATTGAATTTCAAACAGACTTAATTACTGTCCCTTATCTATCAGCTTCCTCTGCCTCTACAATAAGAAGTTGCCACTAACACGTTCCCAGAACCTGCTGCATCATCTGTGCCCTCCTCTGTTTCTTTCCCAACAGATATCTGAATAGTTCAGATCTCCACTACTGGCAAATCCTTAACTCTGTCTTGACTGTGAGACTGAATCTCTTTTTTTCCCTTTTTATTTTTACCTAAAAACATGGAACAAGCCTGCCTTCCATCTCTTTCCAGACTTCAGAAGAATCATATACAATTTTACTGTGCAGCCAAAAACCTCTCATGTGCCTTTCTTGTCCTCTCCTGTACCTTTGCATACCAGCATCCTAGTGTAATCTAGCTATGTTATTAACTGGCCAGATTGCAATCTTACATAAATATATGTATCTGTAGTGTTTCTATGGTGTGTGTATATAAAATAGAATAAATTCAGAGGGAATCTCTTTTATTTGAAATAATGGAACATTAAAATCAGATATTAACTACTAAAGATTTTTTTTAATGTTTATTTTGAAAGACTTTTCTCATGTGGAATATATTTAGCTCTCTGACACAATCTGTAAGCAGGAAATTAACTAACACAAAGTATATTTCTTGCATTTCTTCCACTTTCTCTAATTGTGTCATCATGTATCGAGAATGATATAAGTAAATCAGTACCACAAGTTGCAGGAGACATTTTGCCCATATTTGCCCAGAGAGGTTGTTGAGTCCCCATCCCTGGAGGTGTTCAAGGCCAGGCTGGACGTGGCCTTGGGCAACCTGGTCTAGTGGGAGGTGTCCCTGCCTATGGCAGGGAGGTTGGAACTCGATGATCTTCAAGGTCCTTTCCAACCTAAACCATTCTATGATTCTATGATTCTATGAGACTGGGAGAATCTTTGATCCAAAAGAATGAGATCAGCTAGTATCCGTTTGGAAGGAAATCTAAGGCTTTCCTAGGGAAAAAGAAAAGGATTATGGAAAAGCTTCCAGAATCAACAAAACCATCAGACAATCTCAATGTAAAGCAAGGTTTTACTGTAGGTAAGGACCAACAAGGTTGCATAAGGAGCTTTCTCATGAGTTTCAAATGCAAAAGAAATTGTACAAAACGTGAGAACTAGGATGAACAGCCATGGCTATAAATAAATAGTCTGAATTCATAAAACTGGAAAAGCTAATAGACAGCATGAGGCACAGCTAGTTTATTCCTTCACGTGAAGGACTGGGGAAGGAGACCTAAGAAGGACTGTCCCTTCTCCATCCTTCCCAAATCCTCCCCATTCCAGGGAGAGTCCCATGCTGCGCTCCGGGAAACAGGGAAAAGCAAGCTGGGGGACAGGGGGTCAGACGACCTCCCCAAGAAGCGGCAGGGCTGGGGAGCTCCTCTCCCTGCTCCCTGGGATTAGCTTACCTCCTACATTAGCTGTTCAACAGAAGAAAACTGTCACAGTTGCAGGACCAGACACTCGTGTCTCCCTGCCCTTTCCCCTGACTGTTTCAGCATTCACAGAATCACAGAACCACAGCATGGCATGGGTTGGAAGGGACCTTTGAAGATGATCTAGTCCAACCCCACTGCCAGAGCATGTTCCCCTACAGCAGGTTGGACAGGAATGCATCCGGGTGGGTTCTGAATATCTTCAGAGAAGGAGACTCCACAGCCTCTCTGGGCAGCCTGTTCCACTGCTCTGTCACCCTCAAAGTAAAGAAGTTTTTCCTCATGTTCTGATGGAATTTCCTGTGTTCCAGTTTGTGCCCGTTGCCCCTTGTCCTGTCACTGGGCACCACTGACAAGAGTCTGGCCCCATCCTCTTGGCACCCGCCCTTTAGATATTTATAAGCATTGATGAGATCCCCTCTCAGTCTTCTCTCCTCCAGGCTAAACAGCCCCAGGTCTCTCAGCCTTCCCTCATAAGAGACATGCTCCAGTCCCTGGATCATCTTCCTAGCCCTCCACTGGACTCTCTCCAGTAGTTCCTTGTCTTTCTTGAACTGGGGAGCCCAGAACTGGACACAGTATTTGGGCATGTGCAGTCTGGCACACTGTGGCACTCTTCTGGGGTGGAGTTTCAGTTATCTCACTCTAAAAAGCAGCTTAGATCTGGTCTTTCCCCTTCCCAGGGGAAGTCGTTCATCCTAAGTACTATGCAAAGGCAGGAGCCACCAACACCTACAGCTGTGTCAAACTCCCGCTTTTCTGGCTGCCCCTTGGTGCCAAATGTCTCTGCAGAAGACTGATTATCAGCACAGCTCTAATAGCACATTGCTCTACAACACGTGCTTCTGTGCAAGGATCAGCGTCCAACCCTAGAGACATAGGAAATATTCAGGCCACATAGAATTAGACCAGAAGGGTTAGAAAATGCTGGAAATTAGGAGGTGGAGGTGTTGTTGTCTTGGATCTACAGACCAAGGTGCAGCATGTGCAGAGCTTCAGGGAGTCAAATTTCGCATTTAAAGAAAAAGGTGTTATTTCAGCCTATAGGTCTGGTTGGCCTAGTGCAAGTCTGTGGGAAAATAATGGAAGATTGGCGAGGAGGATTGTAAACACTCTCGAGTGATTTGCACATGGGGTGCTGGGAAACACATATATCACAGGAATTGTTGCTGAGTCTTATGTGCTCGACAAGTAGAACATCCGCACTTGGATAACGTAGGCCTGGGATGCACTCAGGGGCACCTTATCAAACATAATTGAGATTCCTGCCCTGCTGTTGGAGAAGATCAAAGCACGGGGGGAAACTACGCCTGCTTAAACCCTTGAAATATAGGCAAGAAGAAAAGGTTGGAGTTCTCTCTCACTCTCTCATTCTCTCGCTAACAAGGTCTCTCTTGCTAATAAGGACTCTCTCGCTCTGCGAGGCCTGTGTCCCCCACTTGCGTGCCTCTGCCCCAGTGCTGCTTCAGAGATACCCCGGTCCATGAGGTATCGAGATAAAATTTGTTCTTTGCCTTTCATCTGTGGGTTTGTGGTCATTCCTGCCTCCTGCCCGTGTCGGCTCACACAAAGTCAGAATGGAGAATGACGGATGACCTCTGTCTTGAGATGTGGATGGGAGAATATATTTCAAAGCCAGACACAGTCTGTCCTCTTTGTATGTGCAGAGACATGCTCTATATGCAGTGTGGAAGGATGCAAGTTAAGATGCAAAGTGCTTAATAGTTTCTGAAAAAAGCAGCTCGAGAACTCAATGGCCTTCAGCATTAGCTTACGCCTTTCCTAGAAGAAGTGTAGGTTTGTTCCCAGACAAGGAAGGAAAAGTACCTCTTTAGGGGAACCAAGGAGCTGTTTTCCAGTTTAAGCAGTCATCAGCTGGCAGATGTTTGTGGAAAAGCTTTCTTTCTCAGCTGAAGCCAGGAAAGCAGTACAAAGATACTGAGTGAGAACATATGGCATGATTTCATATTTTATCTCCTCGTAGCCAAATTGCAAGAGACAGCTAGCCCAAAAACAGGAAAGAGAGATGTAAAAAATGTCAGGGTGGAGACTGAGACTGGGTGCAGTCAGAAGTGGACCGAGGCAGGGAGTCACAAACAGTAGCAGAGGGGTCGGGATCGGTGGAAGAAATAGTTACGCAAGAGGCAAACAGTAGAAATAACACCATAATCCCTAATTTTGAATGGCAGTATTTTCCTGTGTCCATCCGCAATAAACGTGTTACACACTGCAGTACTATTTCTCTAATTGACATCCCCCATCCCTTTGACTCCAGCTGGGCCAGTAAGTTGAACTGACATTCAACTTACCACTGTGGTTTTTAATAAACAAAGAGCTATTTTAGGAAAACGTATACACACAAAAAAGTGTTTGAAGAACATAAATAAGATTACAAAATCAAGCCTTCTGAAATTAGGCAATGTGAGAATCAAGGATTCAGATACATTAAGATACATTTTTTAAATAGGTGATGCTTTATATTCTTTTCCCCACCTTGCAGAGCACAGGATGGACCAAGCCATGGAAGTGAATCAGGCCTGAACCATACGGGAGGTTGTTCATGGTGGGATTCCTTTCTTATTCACTGCAAAAGCTGGAAGCTAGTAAGGGGTGAAGCAGGGGTTGGAGAAAAAGAAAGAGAAGACTGATTATTTTTTTTAAGGATGTGAATGTTGCCTTTGAGAATCAGATTTCATCCTTAGCTCTGCCACAAAGCTCCTGTGGAATGGCAAACAAGTAACTTAAACCAAACACATGTGGGTGATTACTAATGCTGTGTCCGTTCTCTGACACCCAGCTGGATCAACTATCTCTTGCAAATGATGCAGCAGAGAAACTTTGAATTTACTGGTCAAAGAAGGTTAGCTGCATGTATTGCTGAATGGACATCTGGTTGTTAATGTCCCTGAAAAACACAAAGACATCGCAGATAAGCAATAGTTTTGAGTACCTTAAGAAAACTTTCCTGAGGTTGTTTTTTTTTTTCTTTCTTATTCTGCAGTTGTATATAATCAGAGTTTTTCTGTTATCAAAAAAATCCCAAAACGCGCAGAAAAAAGTACATAAATTTCTTCTAGGTGAAAATTAGGACAACTGTTGGTCACCTTCTTCCTTTCCTTCCATCCTGCACTTCTGTGTATTTTTTATGAGGTATGGGAAGTAGTTCCCCACGCCCGTAGCTTTGAAAAACAGCATTTGAGACCCTGGCTTTAAACTCTGGAGAGCCACAAGGTCGAGGCAGTGGATTCAAGAGACCCAAGCATTTGTGATGTTCTGAAATGCTCTCTGGGGCCTGTGGGAGCGCAACAAATAACTCAAGTTCATTAGGGGTTTTTTTGAAAGAATGTATTAAGCTATTGAATAGTAAGTTGCAAAAGTCTAAAATAGTTCAGACAGAAGCATATGTCCCTCAGGCTAACGGCATGCCAAAGTAAAATATCCAAGCTCTAGAGCTGGGTTTAGTCTAATTCTGCTATGTCCGTGAATATAAATGTAAGAAACATCAATGACTTTTGAATGCAAGGAGGTCAAAAGGTGAGCAAACAAATCACATGCAGCAAAAAAATAACCGCGCTAACTTTAAAATTGCCCCTTTCTTCAACTAAAACATGTACACATTAACTATTTGTCTTAAAAGGACAAGTTCAGACCAAGTGAAAAAAGCTGCGACTGTTAGTCACTTCTTAACGACCTACTGTGTTTCATTAGGAGTATGCATTTTATCATGACCAAAATTTAGCTCTCTCACATGAACCTGGGGTCATCACTCTTACAGTGTTTAAATGACATGAGAAATGCAGAAGTTTGAAAAGACAATTCTATCGACATCTGAATTAAAGAAGTAACCATTAAAAATGCCTCGGCTCACATTATTTTATTGTAATACACAAATACTTTGTGGTCTCTGATCCCATGCATTAAAGCTTTACTCAGCTCACATGGAAAGGCTGAATGACAATGTATGACCACAGGCATCCATGAGTTAGTGACATATTTTGGTTGGTGTCAAAAAAAGGAATTACGTGCCCAATTTCATGTTAGATATGTAGCGAGGAGTCAAAGGCTCCCACCTCATGAGCCAATCTGAACTGCCTCAGCCCTGAGGAAAACATCCCTATGTTAGGAACTGAAGTCAAAGTAACTGCATCCTAACACCCATGCAGGGAGAGGAACAGCCAGGCCTGGGGCACTCTGTTGGTTTAACATCACCTGGGAATTCGGCTGACCGGAGAAAATAGCCTGAAATGAAGAGAGGGCTGTGCCACGGAGGTAGAGATGTGCCACTGGCGTAGCAGGGCTTTCCCTGTTCTCACAGGAGACAGTATAAGAGACGGGGTCTGGAGGGCAGGCAGGGTGCCCCAGCCACCGTGAGGAGTGGGATGTGAGAGAATGGGAGGTGGGGGAGTTGTGCTTCTCCCAAAATAAAAGCCTGTTCATTTCAGGCTACAGTGATGGTCCAACATGCCTATTTCAGCAGGCCACTTTTTTTTGTTTTAAATTCTTTTTCTCCCTCTCTGGTGTTTCTTTCAATGATTGAGCAAAATGCTTTGTTTTGAAGGGAAAAATTGAGTGCACAGAAACCCAAGGAGCTAAAGAGCTGAAGAGAGAGCCTGCAAGTCTGCCAAGTCCTGGGCTATGAGGTCCTGTCTGCACCACACCAAGACCTGACATCTCCACTCAGGTCTCCACTCGTTTACCATGCAGGGTGCTCTGTTTGGGCTTTTCCCCCCATGCAGGAGGCTGGGTCCCACCGTGTGCCCGTTTTCCTCTGCCCTGACAGAGCAGAGGAAAGGAAGAGGTGTGAGAAGATGCAGTGGAGTTTTCTTTCTCCCCTTCTTGAACAAGATGTCTTGGGAAGAGAGGAAGCTGAAGGACTACTGCTTACAGGTGAGTTGTGCTGAGACTGGTCTCTCTGCTCTCCCTCCCCACCTCCATACTGATACCAGCCCCCAAGCCGGAGGGAAGGGAAGGGTCGTGCCTGCTTCTGCTGGGTTTTCTGAATGGTTGAACTTCAGTGGAAGGTGGGTAAATGGGGATAGCATCCAGTCAGAGAGGATTCCTACCCCTCCTGAGCTCATCTGTAAGAGTCCTGCACATAGCTCATCACGTAAGAGTCCCACCAGCTCCAGGTGAGGCTTCATGACACACACAGAAAGCTGTATGGATTTGCAACACTGGCAAAGGTACACAGCTGAAGAAAATTAACCCATCCCACCACTCTGAGCAGGGTCGTCGTACAGCTGGTCCGCTTGCATCCACTTTTATGAAATATGTGCTACAAACATAATAAATTAAAGGAAGATGGGAAAAAAAGGAAGTGCTGAAACTGGACCAACTGCCTGAAGAGACCTAGGACCAAGGATAATCTCTGTACATTGTGTTTTGCCTGTGCAAACAAGCTGTGACATCCTCAGACCTCCTCAAAGCATTGCATCATAATAATTTGGCTTTAAGAATAACAAGAATAAAGTCCCATGATCCACTCTTAAAAATCATTGTAAAAGTACCATTTAATTAGTTTTCTTAATCAAAAAGAAATAGAATTAATGCCAATAAATATTACAAGCACTAAATCTAAACTACAAAGTTGGCGACTGATGTGTATGCAGTCTCGGGCTGCCTCTGCATAACCAGTGTGTCCCATAATGGGTAGACAGTTGATGAAAAACTTGAGTTACTGATTGAAGGAGGGGTGAAAAGATTGTATTTGGGTAAATCAGCATTCTGCTTTTATAATGAAATTTAAAAACAAAACAAAACAAAAACCCAAACAACAAAACCAACATCCAGGCACAGGCACTAATCCTGAAATGCGATCCCATAAGCTATAACGTATTTCTGTTGAGTCTCTAGCGGTCGTGTTTCAGCCGCTGGTTGCTATGTCCTAAAGCACTCTTCCAGGGCTGGGACTTGGATGCCACCGCCACTTATCATTACTGTGCTCTCTTCTCCTTGTCTCTCTTGACCTGACATTCCTGATAGAGGCATCACTCCCGCTGCTTGCTTGCAGTCTGAGAGATCCTGCTGGCCTGAGCTGGGAAGCTCCTGGGACCCTTGCTGGGGCAACGTTGCTCCATTGCAGTTCCCAGTGCACAGCCAAGAGCGAATGCCACAGGAGCAGCCGTTAAACAGTAAAATAAACAAGCAGAAAGCAACATTAGTGAGACTGAGTGAAAAAGGACAGAGCGGCGTTTAAGAGCCTCCTCCTCTTCGCCCCATAACGCAGGCACTTGGGTCATATGAAGAGCTAACTCATCTCTTACAACACAGTTTTGTTTAGAGACTGGATCACTCTCTCCAGTAGGAAAGCCAAATCTCATTAAGGGCTATTTTCCGGAGGCAACTGGTATCTCCCAGTAGAGTTTAAAGCAGATTAGGATTTTGGACATGTCTACAAAGACGTATCCAGCAATTGTGTTCAGTGTTTAATCCTTTGATCTTCCAGCCCTTACAAGCTTTAAAGGGCAGTAAATATGGGCACTGGAGATTTAACTGAGGAAATAATAATAACACAATAATTAAACTTAGATGGCATTTTTTATCTGCAGCTGTCCAGCCCTTTTTCAATGGAAATAAAGAGCACAAAGCTGGAGGACATGATGCAGCCTTGCAGGAAGACCCCCTGCTGTCACACACATCAAATCCCTTTTATAGATGTACCCAGGTCCAGGTTAAAAGTAATTTATTTTCCTAGCCATTACTCCTGCTGAGAAGCTCCTTCAGGATCTCACCACTGCAGTGATAATCAGCCAACTTAATTTTGGTTATGCATTTTTCATCCCAGTCTCCTTCGTTAGCGGAAATAATTACATGCCTTTGCTTTTTTACTCTCTCACTGGATGTGCTTACGGGCAGCTACCATGGCCTTTCTTTGCCTTTCCAGGCAGAAGATAAGCTCATATTGACTATTCTCACAAGTTCTTCATTCCCCAAGTGTCCTTGCAGTACTGCATAGCTCTGTCCCCATGGGAAGCCACCCTCTTCCACTCATCCTTATGTTCTCCCATGCGACCCATAGTTCCTAAATGGCACAACATCAACCTGGTAATAAAAAAAAAAGGTTATACATTCTTTCCTAGCAAGGAGCAATCAGTCATACAACTCTGCCACTCTTAGGCGGAGATGTGAATCTCTGATCTTTCTCTTCTGTGCTTCCTCCTGCATTTTACTGGCTTAGATTCAGCAGGTAAACTACCCATCAGCTGTGATCAAAGGCAGGGCATATGTTTCTCCCCTGATCTGATAGCTTCTCTACTCAGGAAAAGGAGGCCCTAGTCTCCAGCATCCACAGGCTGGCTGGGTTACGATAACGAGAGCTGGGAAACCACCATAGCTTGCTCGCTGTCTCCTCTGGAGAGTTCTCAATTCGGCTGAATTCAGCCATATTAAATCCCAGTGAAAAGGATAAGAGTGGTAGCAGCATGCTGAGGGTACATGCAACGCTACCCTTTAATTACTTAGTTCAGCTGTGTCCCCAACTTGAAAGCTATAAGTTATTTGAGAGTCTTTTGTTTTTTTTTTGCAAGTAAACAAACATAGTATCAACTATTTCCAGTCATAGTCTGGCCTCCCTCCCAGAGGCCCCACTTATGACGAAGCATATTTGGGAGCCAAAGCAAGCAAACAGGATGATTCATTTATGCCACAGCTTAGCAGATGGATGAATCCTCTATAACCAACGCAAAACAGGACCTCTAAGGCTTTAAATGAATAGTACCGCTCAAGCCCCATGAGACAGGAACACTGGTAATGCCTCACTGTCTGCAAAGAAATCAAGACTTGCATTTCTATGAAATTTAAGTACATGAAAGTGAAGTTGCTATGGCACTACTCAACAGATGACAAACCAGTAAAAACAGTGAGAAAGAGAGGACCTTCACTTCTTGTCAGGACTGAGAGATCGACTTTCTCGACACGTTACAAAGGAGTTTGCTGTTTACACCTGAAGTCATCATCAGGTTCTGAGACAATTTAGACTGGTGCGCAAACCTAAAATTGGTAGGAGGGACACACAACTATAAAAGCCAAACTACATATTGCAGTAAAAGATTCAGTAATGGATGCATTTCCCAAGTTCTAACAGGTGACCTTGTTAGACAAGTGGATCTAACGAGTGACCAGTGACAAGTGGATCTATGTGAGTTTTTAAGTTTCCCTGTTATTAGGTGCCTGGCTTTCCCTTGAGGAACTCCAGGAAGATAACGATACGTACTTCTTGAAAACTGACTGGTGCTGTGTTTCATCTGCTTTATTAAGCTCTTTACATCGTGTACACTAGCTAATGTACCGACTGAGACAGACTGTAATTTCCAGTGCAATGAACACACTAAAACAGACTAACAAGTTATATAAATTTTTAGTGGTTTTCTTATCGGCAGCTGGTGTTTGCCCGCTGGCAGCAGGCTAATTTTATGATATTTCATTTGCGCATAACAATACTCTTTTCCGTCGCGCTGCTGTTGCCCATCAGCGCCTGCCCGGCGCAGGCGGGCGCAGGCCGCAGTGGGAGCTGAGGAAGTGCTGTCAGCCCCCGCTGCCCCGTGGCGTGCTCGAGAGCCCCCGGCTCGCCCGCGGTGGCACAGGGGAGTTCCTCCCGGTCCCAGGGAGGCTCTGTGTACTTCAGCCGCACACACACACGGCGGCTCTTTCTTTTCTTCCTGCAATAGCTCTGGCACTTCATGACCACACGGTCCGTGAGCCACAAACGGTTTACCAAGGCATCGACCAGATATTTTCAGCCTGCCTCTTATGCTGGATTCCACAATAGATATCTTTGTGCCTGCCTCACAGCCTCTTGAAGTATTTTCATTTGGCAGGAGCCTGTGTCCTTGCTCTGCACAGGGAGCTGCCAGCGTTAAAGTCATTTTCCAAGAAAGCCCATCAGCCTTGGCTCTCTGAAAGGGTGTCTCTGGGCTGAAGTCCATTTCTTCCTAGAACCTCTCCAATAACCTGAAATCCAGTGGTCCACGACGGATCATTCCTGTAATCCAGGGTGGATTCCTCTCACTTTGTCTTAAACCAGTGAGAAAAGACAGGCACCTCTAGAGGGCAATTCATCCCATTTATTTTAGGCACTGGAGACAACTCTTTCTCCACTGAGTGGAGAGGAAACACCAACGGCTGGCTCGGACCAGCTGTATTCCTTTTGGCTAGTTGAAGGCTGGAGGAGAGGCACCCCACCCTAGGCTATCTTTAGCAACTCCAAGTTTATGAGTGGACAAGGAGTTCTCAGCTCCAAAACATAAGATCTGTTCTTTTGTTTTGCTCTCCTGGGCCTCTCGTTGTGCAGACTTAAGTTAGAGTAATCATCAAACATTTTCATCTGCTATTCTCATATTTAAAGCATTATTCCTGGCAATGTTATTTCACGTTTCTTGTCCTCCTGCATGCACACTTTCCCTCCCCAGCCACTAGAACAATCAAAAAAATGTAACCTTCTTATCTTGATCTGCCAAGATCAGCTCTGTGCACAGATCCAATTCCTATTTCCATTTACTCCCACATTTATTTAAGGGTTTAGCTTGGGAACCAGCAGATCTAATTATCTGGTGCTCTCCAAATTACATTTTACTTTCTTTTAGGTGCTACCCTGGTCAAACATCAGTTATGCCGCCTATTTAGATGGATAGCTGACATGAAGATCACATATGCTGAGTAAAACAAAAAAATAGTTGTTAACCGAACAAACTCCTGAAAAGAACTGTTTCCACAGGAGCAGCTGCTGTCCTGAATGCTAACTCATGCCAAAACCATGGGACACTGGTCTCTTCCCCTCTGTCGGTGTTCCTTTGAAGTTGTTGCAGATGGCCAAGCTCTCTGGCAAATGCTATAAACCCACACAGTCCCAGGAACGAGGTGGTCTTGTCCTCCTTACATCATTAATTTTTCTGAAGAGGAACATTGCGGTGCAGACCCCTGGATCCTTGACGTGAAGCATTTCTTTTCAGGTCCGATTATAAACCAGTACAAGTCAGTCCTCAGTCTCAATTTGCCTTGATATTCAGGACATTTTCTCCTCAAAGTACATTGAGGCTGATGACTGGATTTCCCAGGATGGACCTACCTAAAATACAGTGACAACTGGAGTTCTCTAGTTTTGACTGAAAAAAGGAGGAGACAAATATTTTGCCTTTGGGAAGCTGAATAAGACAGATCTCCCTGCCCAGGGAACACATGCTAAATTCACAACCCCACAGTGACAATCGGTGTTAACCTGCATTTCCAGATGTTCTGGCACAGAACTCAGTGGGGGGACACAATACTTCAATAGCTGGTAGCCAGAGAAAGACCACCCCATACCACCTGCCCAGAGTGGACCCAAACACTCATCAGGGGACCGCAGAGCAAGGACAGCCATGAACATGGTGTCAATCAGGAAAGGAACTTGGTCCATCACGATTTGGTCTCCCTTGGGTGTGAAAAGGCACAGCCTCAGGGGGAGAGCAGAAGCAGATGAAGACAGAGCAGGAGTCACTGTGCCCCCAAGAGGACCAGCCCCTCCACAGCAGAGCACTGGAAAAATCACACCTCTCTGGGAAAGAGCTGCCACCCCCAAAGAGCCATCTCACATCTTCTTTCCCACCCAACTCACACACCAGCACTTTGTTTTGGTTTTTATTTTTTTTTTCCATTTTTCACACATTTTCAAAACAATACAGGCCGTGTTACCCTGGTTTATAACAACACAAATTGATGTAAAACATTTACATTATGTAGGTTACTTGTTCAAGTCTACCTGCAAAACATTTACACTATTGTAGTTCACTTGAACAAGTCTACCTATGATGAAAGACTTCAGAATATTACTATACCAATAGTCAGAGGAGCAAATGTCACTTCATAAAAGATAAACCTTTGTTTCTTTACATTGCCCTTGTATTCAAGATGCCACTGAGTATATAACATCAACTCTCTGTGTGCCTAATTTTTATCTCACATTTACATTTCTTTCTCCTTCTCTAGTTTGGAGGAGGAGCTGAGGTATTTAACTTTCTTATGGCACCAATACTCCGTATACAAAAAGTTCTACTTCTTTTCCACTACTTAGTGAAATCCAACCCTGCGCCTACAGCCAGATGTGTTATCACACTACTCTTGGAGGATACAGATGGACAGAAAGAATAAATTACATTTTGAAAGGTTACGCTTATTGGCAAATGTAGTTTGTTCTCTAGTTACAGACTAGCCATTGCTTGGTAAAACTGAGCATTCCTGATGTACCTAAAACATTTTTCATATTCCTTCCAGCAGTGGTCAGTTCATCTATAGTGTTCTTCCTTCAAAGAATAGATATCCAAGTGGATTGCCTGTTTTCCGCACTTGCAGCCACCTTTTTCCCATCTGCCCATAAAATATATGTATTCTTTATCACCATCTTTAACATCCTGTGCTTGGAAACAGGGAGTTCTGTGGTCTTCTTTCATTGCCACTGACTCAGACTGTGTTAGAAACCTAATCTCCCTGCCTGTATCTTCACAGCAAACATTAAGAACATTGAAAGGGAGAATTTGGTTTAAATCTTATAAAATGTGAAGGTTATTGCTAATACATTGAAGAGCTTCTTAATTCAAGCCACATCCTAGTCATTAAAATGCTTCCAGATATTTATTGGGCTAAATCCAGAACCAGCTGTAAGTGGTGGTGGAAAGGAATGAGATTATGGCCTCTCCCAGATGGATGCGAGTCGGTCATTTCCCTGGTCTGTGGGACCGCACGCAGATCTAACATTCTTACTTTACCATTTTTTTCTTTGGAGATAACATTTTTCCTGATTTTTTTCCCCCTCAGAGTTTGAAAAACTTCTGGGCTGATTTACCTGAACAAAAAGCTTTATCTTTGGTGTCTGTGAGAGGTGGCAGTTACGGGTCTGTAACAATCTAGACCTTAAGGCTGGATCTCTTCCCCTCCCATACGGATTAAGTTAGTACACATTATACATAGTGGAACTATTTCTTGGCTATCGCAAGTGTTATGTCATGAAAGAGGAAGTAACCAAGTCATTTTACTCATTCTGATCCTCAAAGCACAACATGGGCACCGATTATTTATTGCTTCCTTCTGATTTATATCAAGGCTGGAATCCAGTTAGATTAACCTAACGGGCAGCGTTTTGCATCATGAGTAATCGATTAGCATTACTTCAATTTAAAGGACACGAGGTTCCTGAAGCTGTACCAGCTTTACACTGGTGCAGACTCACTGTTTATGGGAACGCATGCCAGACTTTTATACTCATATCAGAGAGGAGAATCAGACCAGTCATGAAAGAGTTTGAGGCACAGAAGGGCAAGACTGTACATTGTTACTGGTAATCTGTCAAATCACTTCCAGGAATAAAATTTTGTATTAGTCAAATGACTCTCAAAACACTAAAGCATCCCTCCAAATTCTTTTCTTGGCAAAGATAACAACATGTTTCAGCTGCCTATGAATCTCTAGCTAGGCGATATTGGTAGATAAAACAGAACTGAATTCTCCAGTGTGCAATTATCTGTTATGCTGATGCAGTTATCTCTGGGGGAGGGATATTCTGAGACAGTCTGTTTAAGCAAAGAGTAATCCAAATGGCGAAAAAATTTGGATTTTCTGTGGAAAAGTTCATAGATATACAGTTGCCATGACAACTGTATTTGGCTATGGAAAAGGAAAAAAATTACTCTTTTTAGACTGAAGTAAAATAAAATGAGTTTGGATGCGTAAGAAAACTTGATTTTCAATCTGGTGTGGAATAGTCCTTCTGTAGCAAGCTTTCTTAGCTTCTGTTTTTAGATTTTAGGGGGGTTCTTTTCCTTTTTTTTTAGACAATAAGACTATTGGAATTACAAAGGGCGAGAGCACCTCCCTTTCCTATATCCAGGACACGTTCCTGGCGTTCTGTGTTCCAGAATTCTACAGATTGCACCCTAGCTGCAAAATAATAGAAGCAGGTTTCCTGCATCTAGTCAGCATAAAAACGCAAACTTATATTTATAACGTCATCAGATCGTAGAAGACTTGGAGAAGAGGAAAATAGCTGATACGTATCCATCTGCTGGGAAAGCAGTGTGTCTGGTCCGAAATGTCTCTCTGTGTCTCACGTGAAAGATAGCCAGGATGGTTTTTTGTTCTGTTGGCAGTTGGAGAACAAAGCAGATTTTAAACCTTTGCTATGGCGTATCCTTTATCGGCTCTCCTCTTCCAGCACTTGTGTATGCATATCCCCGCCACGATCACGCCGGCCAATGCGATGGGAATCACTGCAACATACCAGGACAAGCCAGCAGCTGGAAAAGTAAAGAAATGAAATATTTTCAAAAAAAAAACCTCCCAGGAACATAGTTGTCTAAGTTCAAGGAGGAAGAGGAGAAATCACAATAAAAAGGATGTCTGCAAGTTAACCTTCCAGCAGGGTTGATCACCTGTGAAAGGAAGACGCCTATTGATTGAGCGCTCTGGGAAATGGGTTTATGAAGATGGGAGGAAGAATTGGAAAACAATAGAGAATTTGAAGTTCAATCATTTTGCATACACATGACTCTTCCCAACCCCTGCTCAGGGCAGCTGTGTGCTTTCGATCCTAATTTGGTGGGAGCAGAGGCACTCCAAGCAGGAAATAAAAGCACTGTGTGGAGAGGGAATACATAACAGCTAGTCCACCCTCAAGCTCTGTGAATATTTTCTCATATTTTCTCCTATAAATTACTAATGACCAAGCCAAGACTCTGAGCTTTTTCCCAAAACACAGCTAATTTCCAAGACCAGTGTCCATCCAGACCATTTGGGATTATTGGTTCATGGATTGCCTCCTCTGTAGTAATACCTGTGTAGCCACAGAAGACAAGGGCAGCACATCATCTAGCAAAGCGAGGACAAATCCCTCATCATAGGATGCTGGAGTGAGTCACGAGATATAACTCATAACAAAGACTGTAAATGTTCATGTGCCTTTCTAAGACAGTGTGAGCAAGCTTTGGTGATTCATCAACGTCATGCAAAGAAACAATTAGGATTGCTTCACATTGTTTTTACAGCTGGTTCTTGGCCAATGGTCTATCACACTGCAACATTAATTGCACTGAGGTTAGGGCTTCTCTTCCCATCACTAGGAGCCAAAACAACAACACCCATCATAATTTACACCTCTTGTTATTTTGTCAGCAGTCTGTGCATGAGGAGAAGGAACACTCTGATCTTTATTCTGCTATTGTCTTTATTTTTTTTTTCACTACTTTTTGAGGAACTGGAGGAGCTCTGGCCCTGCTGCACTCAGTGGGAGTTTGCCAGTAGTCTCACTGGAGCCATCATTTCACAAAGTGTGTCTAAATTGGAGCCCTATCCAATGAACATATATTGTTCATTGAACAGACCCCTATCCCTGCAGAAAATGTCAGTGGATGACCCACAGAAAGTGTATTTTGTGAACAGGCTATTCTGAAGTCTACAGGTAAAAGAGGCAACCAGTTTTTCCCCTGGCAATAATTAATCCCAATACTAGCTCTGAAAGTATAAAAGGCTTGGATTATAATTTAGCATTAGAATAATGATAACACTTATCCCAAATAAGCATTCAAACTAGTTACCTTCCTGTTTGACCCTTGTTGGCAGTACTTGGTAGCCGTATCTGTTCTGGGCCAGACATGTAAAGTCTGTGTAAAAATCCACTTCTTCGACAGAATCAAAAATCAGTGGCACTTCAATGAAGTTTTCACCATTTTCTACAATTTCTCTGGAAGAAAAAGAAAAATTTAATGTTAAAACCTTTTATAAACTGGCTTTTCTCTATTTGATGTGTTCATTTTAACAGCACATTGCAAGAAAATGCATTGGGTATTTGCTCATTCCTGAACCAGCCCCTCAGCATTAGAGGACAGCTGTGTCTTCCAGCCTAATTGTGCCAACTATTTGAGTCTCAGAAGTCAGTACCCATCCTGCACTTGTTGAATCCTCCAGGAAAAAAGAAAAAGATCTGGACTTGTCTTGCAAAAATAGAGAAAAAGGAGGGAATAAAAGCAAGCAGAATTCTGCATATCTTTGAGCTCTCTACACAGCTTTGTGGAAGGACTTAATTCCTTCTCTCTGACCACCTATTCATTTCTGAGATTAATTCTTACTGTCAGCTGGAAGAGGACATATGGAGAACATAACCCTGCAAATGCTCACTCAGCAAACCGAACCACTGTTCCTGTCTATCATGCGCCCCCAAAGCCAAGAGCTCAACACAAGAAGCTATCTAGGAAGTTTCCAGCTTCCTTCAACCCGATTGTTCCATCAGTCCTACTATTTAAAAGTGGTTTTCCAGCTGCAGTCCAACACTGTCTCATGATATCTTTCAGTCGTTGCTGGAGCAGTTGTCCAGCTGCTCTTTAATGATCTGATCATGAGCCTGCCATGCGCTGGGGCAATGGAGTTCCCCGTTGTGCTCCTCCCGGGGCCGTACCGCAGGAAGGCAGCGACACGGCACTGGGTGCTTTGCCAGAGATTTCTGCTGAGAATTTGTTTTCCCGGTGGCAGTTGGCTGGTTCTGCCTTGCTGCTGTTCTGAGGTCTTCCAGCAGAACTGGGGTGTCTCCCACACCATGGGCTCTGCATGGCCCCTCGCTGGCATGGTCCCTGTCCTCATGCAATTGTATAACAGTAATAATGATAGGGATAGTAATAAAAAAAATAATTTTAAAGTCCAAATAAGAAAGTACACATGCTGTTCTATTCTAAAGCCTGCAGAGACTGTAGCCACAGTACATTTTATGGCCCCTGACCACAGGTTTAATGCACTGTCACTTATCCATGTAAGCAGCATTATAAATAAATGGTCTCAATCACACTGTGGGGAATGTGAAAACACATAAGGGCTTGGGCATGCAGCTGAGTTACCATGTTACCTCTAGCTGCAGCTGTGCCGTAAACCAAACACGGCCAGGTGGTTATCTGGCACTGATGGTCACAAATGGCCAAAACCAGCTCACATCCATAACTGTTAAACACTCTTGTCCCTCAAAATAGAGATGCCACATGCCCAGGCTACGTTGCGAATGGTCCCTGCCCCATGCTATATCTTAACTGATAGCCAGGAGCTCTTTGGGAAGGTGCTAGCTGGTGAGTGACCAGTTTAACCATTAACAGCAGAGGCAATGGCATCCCAGAGTCCAGGAACCATCCTGGTTCTGTCCACCAGTAGAGGCAGAGCCACTGTGACCCAGGTGAGGGCGATGATCTTTGTGGACACTCTCAGCTTCATCAAATGAGAGATAAAACATGCCAACCTGGACCTCAATGAAGAGATTCCAGTCGGTAGGTTTACCTCACATTTGCAAAGCACTAGAAGCGTGCCTGCACGCGCCGAGTTAGCGCTGCTCAGGTGACATGTGACAGGTACAGAAAGCAGGTCTTTTCCCTCCTTTCCTAGAGGCAAAAGCCTTGAGGCGTGCAGCCGTGAGGCAGCTGAGAGAAGGCTCATGATGGGGAGAGACAATGGATCAGGGCAAGAGGATGTGGGACATCCTGCTTCGCCCTCCCACCAGCACCCCCCCCAGTGCTTCCCTGGCACCAGCTCTAGCACTCACTGGGCGTCTCTGTGAGTCACTTTAACTCGCTAATGTGGAAAAGAACAACCCTAAGGGAAAAAACAATGATATTTTAAAACAAAACAAAACACAACAAAACAAAAAATGGGATAGTTTTCTGTTGTCTTAGTGTGTTCAGAAAACCTCATGAATGTCAGGGAGAGGATGTTGCTGTTTCGCTGGCACAGGGCAAGGAGACAGATAAGAGAAGAACTGGGAAGGATCAAGTCCCGTTGCTTTCCACTGCAGTCAGCCCTTACATCAGCTCTGATGCCCACGAAAATGTGCTTCAAGTTTAACCCTTGAAGTTGGGTCACTTGCAGTATACCGTTAATAAAACTCAGAGATAAGGAATTTATTTCACCCTGCCTAGGTTGGGGGTTGGGTTTTATTTTTTGCTTGCCTCCCTGCTTTTTTTCTCAGCTCTCACCTTCACTTCAGATCTGTCCACATCCCATTTCATTACCTGCCATTCAGCCGCACTGAGAGCCCCTGTCACGCTGCAGGTTAAAACAACAAGCACAAGGACAGACTTTCAGCCAGACTTACTGTCGTTCCCCCTCCGTAACTCTGCTTTGCTTGTAAACCACGTCGACGGTGGTGTCATTTGCTAACCATTCCACATCGGTGTGGATGTGGCTGCTCAGTCCAACAAACACTTTGCACGGGAGAGTCATCTTGGAGCCTGTTGGTAAAAGGAAGATTAAAAAAAACCCAAAGCATTTGGTTACATACGGAGAACTACTCTTGGTGAAAACCAACATCTCCAGTGGGAGATCGAGTTCCCACACACGTCAAGCACCACTACATTCAAAACTGAAGTTAAGCCCCAGATTGCTTTTGATCCCCTACTCCTTGGCAGCAAGACCCGGCAGTTTGGCAGTCCTTCCTGCTGCTAACCAAACTACTTTCCCATTGCAACACCTAGCAATTCTTGCACTAGACACATTCCTCAGGAGGCAAAGCTGTATTCCTGTGGCCTTGCTCCTTCTGACGTATGGCAGCCCAAAGGGCACGGTGTCATTTACCACTCTGGAGCAACTGCATTAACCCAGCAGTGTAGCTTCACGCAGAGAGGCTGTGGGCAATGGCATTCAGCTCAAGGTGGGACCTCCAGAGATAAAGCGATCGGGCAAAAACTCAGAAATTTTGCTATAATTATTTTAACTCAGAGCTAAGGATAAAGAGCCTTCAGACTGCTGCGTATCTATATTATATGGAAAACACAGGGCTCAATAATGCACACAATTTTATTATTATAGCTGTGCAGATGGTGATAAAAGGGATATAAAACATTCCATGGAGCTAGACAGGCCAAAAAGAAATTACTTGGTAGTCGTACGCTGATGGAAAGAAAAGTGGCAGGGAAAACTAAGACATCATAGGACACAGCTGTGTGCATAGCACCCAAGTTAAAAAAGCTTAATGTAAAATATACCTGTCATTTTCTGGGAAGAGGAAATGCAACAGAATTTTTTTGTCACAGTATAATCTTCAAAGAAAAAATGAGATCCTACCAAGGTACTTTCTAACTAACAACAACTGTCCAGTACAAACAGTAAAAAGCAATGAAAAAAAAGTCTCCTCCCAAAAGAGCTAGATGGCTCCTTCAAAGCCACCAGATAACCTACACCAATTCGAGGAAATACTGAAAAAGGAAAGTTCTTAGTGAAGGGGGAACTCTGGAAAGCTGATCTAATGGTGCAAATATGCTTTTATTGCTTTGAAAGTGGCTAGCTTCTACAGCAGTTCTGCAGCTTCTCCTACACAGAAGATAGCATCTAGTTGTAGACAATAAGGAACAAAAACTACTCCAGCACCCACCCTCAGCTAATATAATCAAGATCAAAAGTACTACAACAATTTATGCCAGTGAATTACATCGTAAGAGGATGTGCTCTAACTTTTCTCTGATTAAATGTTTCCAAAAATTATGTTGGGACTTACCGAGGGCAGCTGACGTCGTCTTTTGTGTTGGATACACAATTATTGGGGTAATTCTCTTTTCTCGTTCTGGAGAGAGAAAGAGAACGGAGAGTCAGTGCTAGCACAAGAGAAACTGTGGGCATTGCCCCAGAACTATAAATAGAAACATGCCTCTTTGCTCAACATCTTCCATCTCCTAGTAAAGCATTTGATTATTAAACCCACTGGCAAAGAGAGAAATTCCAATTTCAAGCCCAGAGACCATGGAATCATAGAATGGTTTAGGTTGGAAGGGACCTTGAAGATCATTGAGTTCCAGCACCTCCCACTAGACCAGGTTGCTCAAAGCCCCATCCAGCCTGGCCTTAAACACCTCCAGGGATGGGGCTTCCACAACTTCTCTGGGCAACCTGTTCCAGTGCCTAAACACCTTCACAGTGAAAAATTTCTTCCTAATACCTAATCTAAATCTACTCTCTTCCTCCCCCTCATTCTTTCCCTACACGCCCTTGTAAAAAGTTCCTTCTCAGCTCTCCTGTAGGCCCCCTTTAGGTACTGGAAGGGCGCAATAAGGTCTCCCCAGAGCCTTCTCTTCTCCAGGCTGAACAACCCCAACTCCCTCAGCCTGTCCTCATAGGAGAGGTGCTCCAGCCCTCTGATCATCTTTGTGGCCCTCCTCTGGACACACTCCAACAGGTCCATGTCCTTTTTATCTTGAGGGCTCCAGAGCTGGATGCAATATTCCAGGTGGGGTCTCACGAGAGGAGAGCAGAGGGACAGAATGCCCTCCCTTGACCTGCTGGCCACACCTCTGATGCAGCCCAGGATGCCAGATGTGCGTTTGCAGAGACAGGTAGGATCAAGCTCAGATCTTGATGCTGAAAGCAGCACCATGAGGAATTTATGTGTGAGTGAGCGAGCGAGTGCCTTTCGGAAGCAACAGTAACATCAGGCACCAAGCACCCTCCTTTTAACGAGCAGCAAGTGCCGCCAGCCTTGCACACCCATGTCATCCTTGCAAAAAACGACTCCTCCGCCCCCCCGCCCAGGCCAGGCCGTGCCGCAAAGGCGCCTTTTCCCACCAGCAGGCGGCAGCTCCCAGCCGGAGGAAGCAGCAACCCCGGGGCTACCCCCTCCGAGGGCCGCCCCTCCGCACCCCGCGCCCGGGCATCGGCGGGCGGGCGGCGGAGAGCGGCCAGGTGGGCGGGGCAGGGGGCGGGGTTATGGGCGGGGCCAAGGGGCGGGGCCGTAGGCGGGGGGCGAGGCGAGGCTGGCGGCGCCGGGGCACGCCCGCCCCCTGGTGGCCGCTGGGCGCTGCGAGCCGCTGTCCCCCGTTTGCGACACGGCGGCTTTCCCCCCCCCCCCCCCCCCCCCCCNGGTTTATTTCCTAAACCCTCTGAAGTCATTAGCGGTGACACCGCCCCCTCCCTCCCCCTTCCCCACCCAAGACGTATATGACGCGGTTTAACGACCAGGGGCGCTTGCCACATGGCGTTCTGCCTCCCGCGATTCTGCTGCAGGTCAGGCCGAGGGGAGAGCCCACCCCTGCCTGGGGCGCTGTGGGAAATTCCTCAGTGCCCAAACAGGCACCCATGGCGTCCCCCTTCCCTTGGCAGCGCTGCGAGGCCGACTGCCGGTTCTTCTCCTCAGTTTCATTTAGCAAAGAAGAGATTTTCTGAAGGGCTGTAACATTTTAAGGGGACAATATTTACCAACAGTCTTCAGTTGAATTGTTCTGGTGATTTCATACATTGCACCTCCAGATGGAAATGGCATCTTGCAGGTGTAATAGCCAGCGTCGGTAGGTAGCACAGAAGTCATGATCAGAGAAGTCGAACCTTTCAGAATGACGAATTTTTCACCGGCGTCTTCCAAAGGCAGAGCATCCTGGAGAAAGGACAGCAGCTGGTGTTATGGCTCAGATAGGTGTGGCTGTGCCCTGCGTAACTCCCGGACAAAATTACTTATCACCGTCTCGCTCTTATTAAAAGTTCACTTATCACTGTGAAAGCTGAGCAGCTCCACTTTCCCACCAAAGGGCAAGTTCTTCAAGTGCGTGTCTGTCTCTAAAATGCTCTGAGGCACTACACGAAGTGTGAAGAGTCACTATTTTAATCTATCTATAACGTGTGTGTATAGCTTTTCAATAAAGCCCACATTTTAAGATGAAAAAGATATAACAGGCTCTTTCCTGAGTTTTAGTTAAGTTTTAGTTAAGACTAATCACCTAAGACATTCTTCTAAGACAAAACCATTTCAGTAACCATGAAGGTTTTCACAACACTATTACTTTCCATACCATACCTCATAAGAGTGATAGTCTATGCCATTCTTCTAAGACAAATACATTTTAGTAATCACGGAGGTTTTCACAAAACTATTACTTGCCCTGCGTGATCTCATAAACCGGAACAAATTCCTGCTCTGTATCACCAACGCTCTGTTTATAGACGGGTTGGAGCCCTTCTAGGAGCAATGATGCTCCTGCTCCATGAAGGCAGGTGAGCTCTTTCTGAGAGTTGTAGCTAAAATTATATTGGGTGGGCAGAGGCAACCCTTTACTTAAATAAGTGGGTTATAGACTGCTTCTGAAGGGATATAGCCTGCTTCTGAAGGGAAACCTGAGCAAAGACGTTTTGCTGGTATGGTACCAACCACGACACCGGCACTGCTGTATAAAGCCAGCCTGGGTACTGCATCCCATGGTAGGGATAAGAGCTGCACAAGGCAGAGCATAAGATCATACTGCAAGTGTAAATAAAAGCTAAAACAAGGCGTTATGAAAATATAAGAATCCCGTGCTGTCCAGTGCAAGACTGGACAGCTGAAGTTGGTCACGTGAGGGATATTTGACCTTTCCAGCAAAACCAGGCTTGCCTACTTGAAAAACCATGGACTAGCAAGTTAGGCAAGAGACCACTGTAAGTTTTGTGTGATGGATCTAGTACTTCCAAATGCTGTATTCCAGTTGATTAGTGAAAGCTACCCCATCTGAACAGCTCACGTGGGGGAAGCATCACTGGGAGGTCCTACCTTATGGGATTCACTAGAGGTACCATAAAAAGAAGCATAGCACCAAAGAGAAGGGCCTAATCTGAGGTAGCAAACCCTGGGATCAGGGTAGGTAATCTGTCTTTAAAAATAGTTACGCTGCCTGTTAACGCATATAACACGTGGAGCATTTCACCCCATGCTGAGTCCACCCTGGAAAACCTTTCTTACAATATATACATCTGCCCCCAAATTCCCAGTACATTATGCTATAATGTTAAAATGCTCATGACTTTACCAACATGATGTTCAGGAGAAACAGAAAGTGGGAACGTATGTGCCTTTAGAAATGTGTTGGGATTAGGCTTTGCACAAAGAGGAGTTGAAAGTTCTACCTTGTACCACTTGAGCTCCAGGCTTGTCCTGTTCGGTGTAAAATCCCACAGGTCAGGGCAAACAATCTTTCCAGAGGTGAAAGTGGAGAGGACCTGGAGATAGGCAATCTCCCGAGCAGCTGTTTTCTCCATGACCGTGAGGTGGATGGAGACTTCGGCACAGTAGGAGGAGTTCCTGCAGACAGAGTGGGGAGAGGTGAACACCCACCAGCGACAAGGGGTACTTGAGTGACACCCGGCCCCCATTTCCCTCCTTAGCCATTTCTAAGAGGCCAAGACTGAGATCATACTAGGAGGGATGCTGGAAAATACTTGGTACTGGGATTTGGCACAATCTAAACATGTTGCTGACACGTCTGCCTCAAAGCTTCAGTCTTTTCTTTTTTTTTTCTTTTGTTTGTACACCAAGTTTGCTGTGCACCACCAGGCTAAGGCATTATTTTCATTTTGCAAAGAGGGGGAACATGTCCACCTAAACAGTGGCAGGTGCGTCATGAACTCTCCACCATTTCCTTGAAAGGTGTCTTCACTGTGAAAACCCTAATGATTGGGACCTAAGGATGAAATAAAAACCTTGAAACGTATTAAAATACATCTGCAGTTATTATTGCACAACCAGTAAGCATTTCTGTAAGTATATATTATTTCGCATAGAAAATAAGGCTCTCCTGCTTTGAAAGTTTTGCAATATTTAACTTTTCTTTCTGGCCCCGAGTGACAATCACTTCCAGTCCCAAGGAGGACCAAACTGGGGGGAAATAGGTGATTAAACTATGTTCTTTCCGACCTCTGAAAGCCTGTCTCGGAGATGCCTCCACCCAGGGCAGTGCCTGATCCCTGCGAGGGCTAGCAAAGCCGGGAGATCCAGGCTGCAACCCACTGGAGAGCATCTGGGGGCTGTGGGCAGATGGACTCACACTACTGCTGGAGCACTGTGATGTGCTGTCACCTACAGGTCGGACATTGAAATCCAAAATACTTGCTCAGCAGAAGCAGAGATCTGTGGTAATTTGCTTCTAAGGTTGTTCTACAAGATGCTGAAAAAAATGTGATGGTTTCCCTGTGGGATGGTTTGCAAAGAAAATGCAATTTGTTTTAACTTTATTAATCCTGCAATAATGTTAGCAATGAAGCTACACACTCAACTCTTGCATATCTTTTTCAACAGGTTTCACAGCATTTTACTACAGCTGTCAGTATCACTGCCACAGTGCTACATGAGGAACTGAACCAGAATAGTCCAGAAAGGAGATTTAAAAACACCCTTCAGGGTCTCAGGCACCTACGCTGTGCTCTAGAACAATATTTACAACCTTTTGTTATTCTGGACTCACTACTGAAGTCTTCTCTTCTGCCCCACCACTGCAATCACCGCTAAGACATGTGGAAAGGCTGATCTAATCTGCTGAGCATGATTTAATAACTTGAGTTCTGCCTGTCCATCTCCTCTACTGGAGACATACATCACTCACAAGATGTGCCTTGCCAGCCAGGAAACTGTGCTCTACACAGGCAGCTCCAGGGATGTAGAGATGTTTTCCACTAGAGACCCCACAACAAGGTGCCAGTTGCCCGGGATGTACTGGGAGACTGACTGGATGGAGGAGCTGGCAGGGGTCAAGAACATGGGAGACCTTCTGGAGTTCAGGCTCTAATGGTGATGGGTATTTTTGCCTTCCTCAGTCCCCCACAAATCCAGACCCTGGTACCTCTTTTGAAACTGTACGAGGGGCTGTCAGATTGTAAACACTCAGAAGAAAATGACCCATAAGACTGAAAAAAGCCACGGCTCATGTCTCAACCCACTGCAATACCACAAGTCTGGTACCAGTCTAGTAAATACACAGTGGGTCTCATGAAAGATCATCCTGCAATATCAAGGCAATCAAATTCTGGTTTAAAATGTGAAGCAGAAGAAAAGTAAAGACCGGGGATAAGGAAGAGGGAAGAAGGAAGTCACTGCAGAGCCCCGGTGCCTCGGTATATGCTTCCTAAGGCAATCTGAAGTGCAGACAAGGCTGTTTGCTTCTCTGGAGCTGTAACACGAGGGTTGCATTCTGCAGAATTCCCTGTCCCCCCTCACCACAGCCCTGACTGGCTCATAAATCAGCTAGAACAAACTCTCTGTACACTATTTCCTTATGAGATCATAGCTAGAGCAGCAATACTGTGTCACGATTTATCCAGTTTTCAGTATATATATCTATGGGAGACACGCAGTGCATTTAAGAGTACTGATTTTCCACATTTTTTTCTCTAATAAAGTTGGCGAGGAAATTACCTTATCCAGACGTGCTCTGAACATAACTGGAGTTTAGAATCAAGCTAATGGACTTTAGACACAGTCATCTTGTTAGTGCACTGGATTTTCTTTCAGATACCCACCTTCTGGTGCAGATATATACTCCTGAGTCTTCTAGCATTGCTGGTAAAAACCAGAGTGCATCTCCTTTTGCCCAAATTCTTGGATCTTCATCGCTTCCTGATATCATGGTTTTTGAACCATTTTTATACCATGTGATATTAGGGGCAGAAAAATCCAAATGTTTGTATGTGGGGGAAGGGCATTTCAGAACCACAGGCTCTCCGTGCAGTTCATAGTAGTGTTTGTAAAACACGGTGTGATCTGGGCAGTTTTCTATATAAATCAGAGATATTTTTACATTACTGTCAGCCAGGCACATTGAAAAGAAGGGAGAGGGAGACAGAAAAAAAGACACAAAGCATGTCCTTACCTGTGCCTTTGACTTGCTGGAGTCTGAAAGCGGAGGCGCCCGCCGTGCACGTCACCAGGACAAAGAAGAGCCCACGCATTTTTTCCCAGAGGAAAGCAGAAGGACACAACCGAGGGAAAGTGTCTTGAAATCTACAGGGAAGTTTATTACAAGACAGAGGATACAATGAAAATCTGGAACGTTAATTTAAGAGTTAACTGGTCTTTTCCTCAGTCTGAACCTGGTTCACCCTTAGTGAGCAGAAAGGGTTCTTCATCTCTACTTTATGGGGGCTGACGTGTGGAATAAGAGCATCTGGCTTGGCACAAACACATCACTTCTGTCCCTTTCCTTTCACTCCGGGAGATGCAAGTAACATACCACAAGATGCTGCTGTCCCCACGGCTTTTCGGTGCAACAACTACGGGTGGAAAAATACAGCTCCGCTTATTTTGCAATAAGATGTGACTGAGGCACGGGTCAGCCCTTCCGAGTTAGCTGTAGTGTAGCTTGGGTGAACACAGGAGCAAAGATGCAACAGAGTAGACTTTAGTTCCTTAAGCAGCCACTACAGGTGTCTCCCAAGGTTGTATGGACCTCATGAAATCCTGTGTCACTTTATCTTCCCCACTATGGCTACCAAAGTAGGCCAGCTAGTGTAGGTCAGGCCTCAGGCAAATTTCCCGCTATAACCATGGTCAACCTTCCCAAGTGTCCAAAAAATGTTTCTCTTGGGACAAACAATTTTGACTCCCATGGCGTGCACACCCATCTTGCTGGTGGTGCACAAGTGAGTTTTCAGCGCGGACACTATTACCATCTGTGCTTAAAAAAAAAGATGAGGAAAACCCTGAACAACTTGTCCTAAAAATGGTGACACTAAGGGGAAACAAAACTCTCCGCTGCCAGTCATTGATTAGTTGTCATCTGCATCGGCCTGGCATGGGCAAGGCAATTTCTGTGCACATCACTGGGTGCTTTCTGGTTTGCCACGAGGTTTCAGGTGCTGCTACTCAGTTGATTGATTATGTGTTATCTCAGTGTACCACAGGCAAAAATATATAAAACATGCTATATATAGGCACCAGTTCACACTATATGTAAGGTTTTATATACAAGACAGTGCATATACACACAATACATACTATTTCCATTTTATATACAGAAATACAGATTGCATGCATTTAACATTAGCCTAACACTAAGATTGTCCCATAGGATGAATATTAAATGACTGGACAACTACTTCAAATTGTACTCAAAAGCAAAAACTTATTTCTACCAATATAACACAGTCATATCCATAGATACTCACCTTCGGGCATCTTCTGTGTATCCCATCATGCTCATATTTATAATGCAGTTTTAATCCAAATTTCTCCCTTTTCTAGTAGCTGTATTTGTCTGACAACTGATAGTTTGACTATAATAAATTACTTCCAGCTTATTATCATCTCTACAACACCACAAAGCCAACCTCTTGCTCAATAATACTCTTTCATAACCATGGGTTGCCTCCCCTATTGCTAGATCTGCAAAGCTCTCCAGGGCATTGGCGTGGAGCTGCAGCCCCTCTCACGGATACACCTGGACTAGGTGCCAATGGCTTTGTCTGCGGCGTTAACAAGCCCCGTGGTTCACACGTAATACCTTGGAACAGCAGAGTTTGTCTCTCGTTAGATCCTTTGCCTGATGAAAATAGTTGGTTATTTTGCTCAGAGCTTTCCGGACCCTTCGGTTTAGTATCTACAATCTCCATAAGCCCTCCACCAGCTGAGGATTTAGGGGAGATTTTCATTCCTGAACTTCCATCAGATTCACTTACCTGTGGTTCTGCGGTCTTTCAGCCATCGACTTCTCATGAAAAGATTTGAGACCGAAAATCACTAGTGAGGACCTTATATAGGGATTAGCTCAACACACAGCGGAAATTTGTCTCTCGTTGCCCAATCAGATTTGTGTCAGAACCAAATGACATTTTAGACCCACCTTTCTTTCCTTCCGTAGAGTGAGGATGAAAGAAACCGAGACAGAGAGTGAGGGAAAAAATATGTATTTGGATTTCCCAAAAAAGGGGAAATGACTGCTAAATATATGACTAAATTTCCCTTTTTCTGACGAATGGTAGTTTGCATACACTCATGCCTTCACATGACTATTTCACGCTCTACCTCAAATAAAAAATTCTCATGGGTAACAAAAGGTGTCCTGCAGCATACTCAGCAGCTATATAATTGCAATCTTCACACAATCTGGTTTAGCAAGTTCTTCATGGACAACATAAATCTTTTCTGATTTCCCAGATCGCTTGTGAATCACAAATGGGTTGATTCCCCTTTCCTTCCATAACATTCATCTTGGCGTCACGGCTTACATTAAGGCTCTCTTTGCAATGAAGTATAAAGAATTAACAGATATAAGCAGGTTACGGTGTCCAAGCTCATGAGCAGAAGCAGTAAGAAATGGGTTATGAATTGTGACGATGTTGGCCTCCACCTGTTTGGAAGAGGGCAATCTAGCGGAGGTCTTCAGTCTGGAACTGGACCACAAGCCAATTTTTCCTGTTCCTTGTCCTGACACGTGATGCCTCCTGCAGGCAACCCTGCATTTCTGACAGTCTCTTGATCCCCCAGGGAGCAGCAGTCATGCACTGCCTCATTGCTAGCCCAGGAAGGCAACACGAGGTGTCCAGCTGACCTGCCGGACCTGGAGTCAGCACACAGGTCTCTGCCAGCAGACCTCAGTAAAATGCCCTCTCATCTCCGGACTCCATAAATCTCAGCTGAGCAGCCCTGGTCTGGAGCACTGGGGTCCTAGCATAAGGCTCAGGCTTTGCAGTGCTCTCACTAACCCAATAATGACTGAGCAATAAAAAAAACCCCATAGCTGTTTATTGCAGTAAGCATGTTAAGAACCAGTTTTTATTTAGCCCTAATATAATTTATGAACTCCTTCTTTAACTAATATCAGCCTCAGTTATACTGGAGACTGCAGAATATTGTTTTCAGGATGAAAAATTATCAGTTTTTGAGACAATGCTGCCATCTACTATGGAGAGAAGAAACGTATAGATGATGACATCTATTAATATACTGCAGTCTTTGGGGATGTGTCATATTAGGTTGTACGTATTAATTTGTGCAGGCAATATCCACCATATTACAGCAACTTCAGTAAATAAACAAAAAGAAAAAAATCACGAAACCCCATATTTCAATCTGTAATACTCTTTACTGTTTCTATATCCTGATCAATGGGGTCATTGCAAGGGTCTCTACAGCTACCAGCCCCACACACAGCTGCCCAGTTTTCCTTAAGCAGTCCTGTTATCCATAAACCTGAAAGGCTGATAATGCACCTAAAGTTAGTTACTGCCTTGTAGTGCTCCATCTTCTCAGTGAAAAGGAAGAACTCATCTCCATTGATGCTAAACTCCCACGTTTGGGCTACGAAACCACTGGTCTTGCTTTCTGGAGCCCCTGCACGTGATTCTGAGAATTTGACCTCATGAGCTATAAAATTATTTCGGTCCTTCCTTTTCCAGTTCACTGTACGGCAACCAAACAGAAGGGCTGTCGGATTGGGTGACCTACGTTATATTAAGTCTAAGTTCAGGCTATTACTGTATGAGTGACTTACGCAATAAAGGTGGGAGTCTCTAATGGTAACCCTGCTCACAAGAGCCAGGCAAGTTCCCGGCAAATAACCCAGAGGCTTACCCGACTCAAAAAGAGCAAAACTGCAGGAAATGAGGTTTGATGCCTTTGGAAAGATTGTACCTACCAACGGCTGCAAACGTATTCATTGCATTCACTGAGTAAAGCCATCCAACAGCAAGCTGTTCAATGAGCAGCAGAACTACCACCGACTGCTTTTCTGGAGATTTGTGCCCCACGCCCTTAACACCCACACCTGCACCCCTCCACTGCAGCCACTTCAGCTCTCCCTTCGTGGCCTTTCCCCACCGCACTCCAGCCCTTTCCTTCCCCCCACTTCATGTCCCCTGGTCCCACCTCGCCCATGACTGGTTTGTCTAGTCCAGGTGCAGCACATCCTTGGGCTCGCTCGCAACTACATCGATGCTGACTGGTCAACTTCTCATCGCTCATCACCACGTGTAAGGACTGGGCTCTGCTTGACTTTCCCTCTGTGAGGCAATGCTTTGGGTTTCCCATTGGTACACACCACCAGTGACCAGTTTTCCTCACGCTACTGCAACTCCAGACTCTTTGAAAACACAGCCCCTTGGAAAATACAGCTGAAGCAGGCTAAAGGGTTCAAAGTGAGTTTATAGTGCAATAACATATGCTGACCTGCCTTAGAAAACTAAACTAAAACTACCTATCTACAGAGTAGCAGTGCAGTTCCCAGATAGCGTAATGTCCTCAGATACACCTAATGAGGATCAACACTTTTAATCAACTTCCTTCAGAAGAGCTCTCTCCTGGCTGTCTTTTTACCCAGAAAATATCCTGATCACGTGCACCAGTACCAGGACTTTAAGTTAAAATAGTATATCTGGAGGTGCAAAAGTCTGGTTTAAAATAACTCAGGAAGAAATGAAAGATAGAACAAGTATTATTTTTTTTTAGGAGCTGCTTGCTGAGAAGGCCGTGTCACTTTGCGGTCAGTTATTACCGAGTGTTTATAAACAGAAAAATGCAAGTCTAGCAGCTATATATAGAGAGAGAATCTTTTAGGGAAGCTGGTGTCATTCTGTGGTTTCGCTGTGCTGATGATTCATTTATACAGCTCAAAATGCTGGAGTAGAGCTGTGAAATTCCTAACTTGAAGACCAGGCTATTCCCCATATGTCTCACTCGTTGCTCATCTCACCACATCGCTATTTCCCGCACCAGGGCTCCATGCAGCTGCCTAACCGCATTTGGGTGGATTTTGCTCTCCTAGGACATCCCAATAAAATAACCAAAATCTCAAGTGATATTTAAGGTTCTGGCTGTTCCTTGCAAGAGAGGCTTTTGAAAGGCCTCCACAAGGATGTGTGTCTGTTCTTTATCCCTAGTCCATGGAAAGGGAAATGGAAATTCAAGCATCACGGTGTGGGATAAGACGATTTCTATAAGGGACAGTTAATGTGCCATCTTTTTCTAGTGACTCCCAGGTTCTGCTGTCTGTCTTGGAGGAACTCACCCAAGTGGCTCTGTGGCTGATGATGTTTGGCACCCAGGAACTGCACTCACATGGATTTTGCTATTTATTCTGTTGTTCAGTTTGGCTGAGCCAGCTTCACGTGATTAAAAATAGGAGAAAATTTCTCTGGTTCACATAAGAATAAGGTGGCGAGGCATTAAGAAATATTGAATGTTGAAAGATGACTGTCAAGCAGATGCAAAGTAAACCACAACTATTGCACCAACACATGTTCTTGGGCTTATTGATATGGGCAAACCTGGTTTTAATAATTTATAATGTCCTTGTGCACAGTTCCCAGATAGGCTCTTGGGGAGCACAGAAATGGAAAGGGAATTAAAGAAGCTATCCAACTCTGAGAAAAATACATGGGACAGAAAGAGAAAGACTAAACAGAGGAATTAGCCTGATGCACAACAGATGCCAAGAATACAAGAATTTGCATGCTTATCCAGAGAAATAAGTGCTGCCGTACACCAGTTGGGTATGACTGACTGGGTGAAACAGGAGGAGACGGGCCAAGAGACATACACTTTGTCATGAGGGAGTGCTCATTCGGCCAGAGCAGTGACAGCCTGGTTACAGATTGCCTCCCTGCTACTCCATGGGCTCCCGGGATTTCCACATGCCCTTTCACTGCAAAAGAAACCAGGCAGTGAAGAATAATTACACTGTCAAGAGCTGGAAGGGGAAGGGAGGAGGAGACCTCGTTGTAGAAGTCAACAGGCTGCAAGGGACAAAGCAATGACTAGAAAGGCCCAGTGCCAGCAGCTATGAGGCCAGAAGTACTTTAAGCAACAAGAAGTGCTTCACCTGCCCTCACCACAAATGGAGTTTGGGTTGACCAAGGGGTCAACTTGGTCAACTCCCTCCATCGGTCATCCTCATCACTGTACGCATCACACCCATGTTTGCAATACTTGCCTGGGACTCTGGAAGGTCTTTGTCTTGCCCACTAGCACTGCACGCAGGCTGCCGGCAGCAGATTAAATTGTCTGTGCACAGACACGCAGCCTTAGGCTGGTGAAATAAAGAAATGATTTTTAAAAAAGTGGGATTTGCTGGCTTTTTATTCAAGGGAGTAAACCATCCTTGGGCACGGTCTACATGACATATATGATGCAATGTGGACAAGCAGTGAAGGAGGATTGGTGCAAAGCTGAGTTTGTTGAAAGTTGTAGAGGTAAATTGTTGTCTCTGTCCCTATGCACTGAACTTGGGAGGGTAATTTAAATTGCTAACTAGTGACAGTCTCACCATCACCACATTCGAATGCCTCTCTAAAATTACAATAAAAGTGAAAAAAACACCTCTTACTGCCCTTCCTTCTCCCATGGATAAAATTATGCATAGATATACTGAATTTTGTTCATGGTATGTCAAACAGTGGCTTCACTAGTGTAAAGCCTCAGATGCTGATAATTACATAGACTCATAGAATGGTTAGACTTGGAAGGGACCTTAAACATCATCTAGTTCCAACCCCTCTGCCATGGGCAGGGACACCTCCCACTAGACCAGGTTGCTCAAAGCCCCGTCCAACCTGGCCTTGAACACTTCCAGGGATGGAGCATCCACAACTTCGCTGGTCAACCTGTTCCAGCGCCTCACCACCCTCAGAGTAAAGAATTTCTTCCTGGTATCTAATCTAAATCTACATACTTACATGCTGCAAGTGAAATCAGTAGGATCACTGCTGAAGTGCAAGCATGGACGCATGTGCACTTCTTTGCAAATCTGCAGATGATGACTGACAAGGCAGGTGGACCACAACTTGCAGCTCAGCTTAAGCACCTCACCAAATTACCAGCCATCCCCATTGCTTGGATGGAGTAAGCCTACAGCATACATTAGCTACCATGCCTCAGTACAGGGCTTTAGGCAAAGCTGTAGCACCAACTTGGTCACTCACCGTGTCAGGGCTGACTGGTGGGGCTGACTGGGAGCTAACGATGCTGAGAAGAACAGAGAGCAGACATTTCCCACGGCTATGGCATCTTCTCAGACCGCAGGCAGTGAGTCAGTAGGGGCACTAGGGACACGTGAGGAAAAAGCAAACCTGAGATTGCTGAGTAGCTTTTTTTTTTCCCTCCACTTCCAAAATCCCAGTGTCTGCTTGCAATCATGATCAGTCTTTTTATATATGAAGCAACATAACGTTCTCTGTGGTCTTGTGAAAAGTGTAGAGGGATTTAAAAACACAGCAGTGATTATGAAAAGCCCACGGTAACAATAGACAGGGGAGGAACTTCAGCCAGTCGAGGAGCAGGAAATCATATAGAGTTACATGAGCCAGAACAGCAGGTACAACATAAGATTTCTTAATCAGAAATCAGTTACGGTGCTTGGTTTAAGCAGTCACCCCAGCAAACGGGGAATTCCAGAAGCAAAGAGAAAAACAGATGACAAAGATTTTTGTTCATTATTTCCTTTTTGTTAGCTGAACTTAAATTTAATTGGTAAAAAGTAACTTCATAGCTATGAAAAACAGTGACCAGTATATATCCTATGATTAGGGAAAAATTGAGCTAGTATGGATCATACATTACTGTAGGTGTACTGGGAAGGTAATATTAACCATTAATTTTTTATTACGTGTTCCTGAATGAAATCATTGTCTCCCCAAGAAGATGAAGTCATTTATTTAATGCAAGCAGTAAATCTTTTTGTTTATCTTAGTTTTACTACCCTTCTGACACAGAAGTATATTTTACTCACTTGTTTTAAGAAGCGGGAGTATGAAATACACTTAGTGGATACAGTTACCCAAAGTATTTCTTTCCCACTCCACTTTCTCGATTTGATGTGTCATCCATTATCACAGGAGTTGTGGGGGGCTGGGGTGGAGGACACAGTGCAAAACATATGCAGTGCATATGGTATAGAAATAAAGACACCAAAGTTTCAGTGGTACTTGGCATTCCTCCTTACTACTTGTCCTGTGTTTAGTGGCATGATGGTCAGCAATTCTGACTGGCAACAAGAGCTGCTAGAGAAAAAATAAGGCAAGATTAGACTTGATCTGGATTAGTAATATAATAGAAGAGGGGGCGGTTACAAATAAATGAGTGACAAATAAATAGATACAACAGATACTGCTTCTCAACGAAAAAAAATCAGTATATTTGAAAACAGGAATTAGGAGAAATCAAGTCAGTTCAGAAGAAAAAAAGCCAATTCCAACATCACCATTGTTCTCCTAAAGAAGAAATGCAAGAGCAACCTAAAGTGGTGCTGCAAGATCACATTTACTTGCAATAAAGATGAGGCAGGCTTAGTCTTTATCTCCTATTTATCTGTTCAGTTGGTGCACATACACTCTCAAGCACTGAGGAAAGTAAGATTTTGTACCATTCATTCAGGTTAATGTATACATTTGTTTTAATAAAACAGCTGAGCTTGGAGGGTTCTGTTATGTTCATAACTGCTGACCACGTAACAGGAGTACAAATACACACGGGGCAGCAAAACTAATCTTAGGAGGATTTCAGACTTCAAACGCACTGAGCTAAGCCATTCTCCAGCACATGAGGTTCTGTACCAGTTGAAAAGGGAACTCATCATCTCAACAGCTGTTTTTTAAAGACTTTAGGAAGATTTTACACATGATGGGAAGTCAGGACAATAGTTAATGTTATTTGTTTAAACCGTTGCTATCAATTCTATTTTGAAAAGAAAAAGAAGATTTTAACAACAATATTGCAAATTTTCCTTAATCACAAGCTGGAAGAGCATTCATTCGGACTCAGTTAATTAGAAGTAGGGAGAACCCAACATGACGGTCTACCATATATAGGAAAATGTGGGTACCTTTAATGAAAGATTGCAAGAAAATGGTGGGTTTTTCCTTCAAAATGTCCCTGGACTGAGAGCTTCCTTCCCAACAAAACTGAGACCCCTGTTGTTCCTTCTGGCTGTAGCTTCCAGGACCTGTTATCTCAGGGGCATTTATGTCACTGGTGACCCAGCAGAGCCCTGCACTTCCTTTAAGGACAGCTCATCAAACCTGATCTTCTCAAAAGTGCTGAGCCATTCCCCTTGTCTTCACAGAAAGCTGAAAGATCTCAGGACCTTTACAAGTTACTTTTTTGATTAATGTACTTGTGAATGGGCTTCCCACGGAGAGTGATTTCGTCAGGATGTATAAATAATTGATACGGTTCTTGGCTTGATACCATAGTTACGGGAATAAAAGAAAAAATGGGGAACTGAACTTAACCATTTAATACCATCATGATATGGCAGCACTGGTTGGAACCTTTAACCATCGTCGGCTCCCTTGAAGTTGCAACTGGCCAGCTCTGCACAGCAAGGACACGGCACGCAGCAACAGGGTACCTTGCTGCTCCTCAGTGGTTCAGAGCTGCTGCCTGTTTCGCGACGTGTTGATGAAACTGGCCTGAGATGAGAGGGTTGTAATTCCATGTCCCATGCAGAAGTCACCGGATCTTTGTCTGGATTTTAAAATATCCGAGAAAAATCATGGAGATAAGAGATAAATAAGAAGGCGTGTACTCCTTGGCATTCCAATGGCAATTTTTAGACTCATTAGCAACTCTCTCTTTTGATAAAGTAGATTGAGACAAAAAGAAAGAAAAAAAAGAGACATATACATATCCATACATGGAGAAATATAGAGCCTGCCACCTGCTGAAAGGAAAGGGTTGTATTCCAATTACAAAAATCCCCAAAAGCAGGGTGGAAACGAAAGCCCTGCAGAGTTTCTGCTCCTGCTCTGCTGTCTGTTTTTTTGTTGCCCCACGCAAAATGGAACAGCTACAGGACGGTGGCTGTGCTCGCCAGGGGACACCAAAGTAATCCGGCCAAAACTGTTTAGTTTAAACTGGCAAATGTTTGTGAAAACTCAAAGCTATTTTACGGCAAAATACCAACCAGAAAAAATTTACTTATTAATTACACAGCTAATAGCATTTTAGTGAAGTTTACACATATAGTGAGAACCTGAGAACTACATTAAAAAGTATTTACTTTGTATAGTTCTACAACATTAGAAAATTCAGTAGCAGCAGCGCTGTGTCGTTTTAGGTCAAAATCCATTAATGGGTTTGCTGGTGATACCACGTTTATTACAGGCTGAGAGCCTCTTGCAGGGCCCTTGCAGCTGGGCGTTCACGGAGCCCAGGATGCCACCCTCGAAAGCTTCCTCAAGCTTCTTTGTCTTAGGATAAATTTACTTCTTCACTTTCCAGAACCACTGCTATAACAGAAGAGAAGGATTCCCTAGTATATCCTCAAATCATCGAATTGTTCTTATTTCTGAAGGCTTGGTGGAACAGAGGAAAGGTCTAAAATTTTCTGGCACTGCAGCCTGCCAGAGGGAGATACGCAGCGCTTTCTTAACAATGTAAGCAGCCACTGGTTTTAACACTCTACTTGAACGAGCATTTCAAAACTTTGTAATGTTGTAATGAAGAAAAGTGCCTGGCAGAACTGTTCCCTCAGGCTGTGCTTTCTGAGAAGATGAAGAAACAGCACCTTGAGGAATGGATTCTGTTAATGTGCCAACTTTGATGATTTTTGTAAGAGGGGTTTTCATCAGAAGTTGGTGCTCAGACGAGGAATAATGGACTAAAGAGGCTGTGCTTTCTACAGGGCTTATGCCTGACTCAGGATCTGTCATGGGTAAACTCGAGTTGCTTTGAGTTCAGCTGTTTCATGTTCAACAAGCAAACTGCAGGGTCTGCAAACCCTGTACTATTTTACGCGCATTATCAAGCCCCTTTCAGAAACAGATTTTTCTAGACAGGGGACAAGTTTACCTGCAGCAAAGTGGGTGTAAATTCATCTGTATCTTGAGCCAAGTTCTGCTATGCCTTTGACGCATGTTCTTGTCCATCTCTTAACCTGGTCTCCTCCATAACGCTCACCTCTCTGCAGACCTCTGTCCTCCTGGCACCCAGTCATGCCCAGGCTGCTATAACCAGATCACATATTGAGATGGAGGATTCAAGGCCAGGCTGCATGGGGCTTTGAGCAACCTGGTCTAGTGAGAGATGTCCCTGCCTATGGCAGGGGGGTTGTAACTAGGTGATCTTTAAGGTCCCTTCCAACCTAAACCATTCTATGATTCTATGATTTTTTTTTATCTTTTGCTGTTAAAAGAAGCTTTATTGTGTACAGGGGCAAGTTACCTGCTGATACAGCCACAGTAAAAGGTAGGGCATGAGCAGAAGTAGGGCCAGGACACAGAAGGCAGACAATGCACAGAGAGGTACAAATCCAGGAGAGACTGTTGTTACCATAAGGAGTTCAACAATATCATTGCCCACCTTTGCACCACTGGAGAGAGGCCTCTCAGCCATGTACCTTGTTCATTCATGAAGGCTGCCCACATCACAGCCTGAAGCTCTCATGATATGAAGATGTTTCTCAGCAATGTTCAGCCTTGGTCGCAGGACCCTCTCTTTAATTTTCTGTCCTGCAACTGCATGCTTCATTGTGTGTGTATGTACACCTATGTAAACACTGCAGCTTTCTCAGGAAATAGTTATCTCTTTTCATAGAATCATAGAATGGTTTAGGTTGGAAGGGACCTTGAAGAGCATCTAGTTCCAACCCCCCTGCCATAGGCAGGGACACCTCCCACTAGACCAGGTTGCTCAAAGCCCCATCCAACCTGGCCTTGAACACCTCCAGGGATGGGGCATCCACAACTTCTCTGGGCAACCTGTTCCAGTGCCTCACCACCTGCAGAGTGAAAAATTTCTTCCTAATGTCTAATCTAAATCTACCTTCCAGTTTGAAGCCATTCCCCCTCGTCCTATGTCTACACACCATTGTAAAAAGTCCTTCCTCAGCTCTCCTGTAGGCCCCCTTTAGGTACTGGAAGGCCACAATAAGGTCTCCCCTTTACTCTGTTTTGCCAGTAAGCCTTTGTTCTGGACCTTCCAGACATCAGGAGAAAAAGCAACACATAAATGCATGCAAAAAAACTTCTTAATAAAAAAAGTAGTGGAAAACAACTCCAGATCTTCCAAATACTCTTCACAGGCCATCCAACAGTCAGGGATTGGGGCTTGCAGCATCACAGAGAGATATCCGTGACAGCTGGGAAGTCTGAGACGGTAAGAATGTCAGAGCAGTCACAGTAAGAGAAACTGAAAGTCCACATTGCCCCGTATCTGGCCTTGACAGCAACCTGCAGCCGATGTTTAAGGGGGTATAAGAACATGGCATGTGTAGTGTTGACCTTTCTCCTTGTATTTTCTGGCAATCAGCAATTAAGGTCGTTCAGAGCCTCCAGAAAGGGTTGATCCCAACACTACCTGGCTTCCAGGAATCTGTTGTATCCATGAATACCTCCAGCTTCTACGACACCCTGTGGCAATGAGTTCCATGGTTTAAGTACATTCTTGATGGAAAAATACTACTCCTTTTTATACATTTTAAACATACTGTCCGATAATTTCATGGGCTACCCACTAGAGCTGGTAGTGTGAGAGTAAGCAAACACACAATCTCCCTTCACCTTTTCCATACTACCCCAGCCTCTTAGCCCTGACCGTATCCTCCAACTGCCAACGCTTCTCTGTGCTATCAAGTATTTAACCTTGCTGTAGAGGGAGCAGCTCCAGGTCCTCTGTCATTCCTGCTGCCTGTGTGTGTACACTTTGTAATTTTATACCCCTCTTGAGGTAGGACAGCCAGAACCGCACGTAGGCATAATATGAAATGTAAAAAAACCAATATTTTCTGTTGTGCCCTTTATTTTCTTCCTACCAGTTGAATCCAGCACCATGCAACCCCAGAAGCCCAGACGTGTCTAGTCACAAACAACTTCCCATTTGCCACTTAGTCTTAGTGCTGGGCAAAGGGGCTTTATGGTGGCATTGCACATTCCCCTGTCATGCATCATCATCATCACCATCACCATCTACCAACTGGGTTAGCAAACAACAGGCAGCAAATTTGCAAAGAGCAAAGGCTCCATGCAGGAGTTCTCACGTGGGCAGGCCATTGCAGCAAGCTCTTCCCACAGCCTGAGGCAAGTGGCTTTTGATGTAATGGAGGTCTTTCCCTGCTGTCTTATCCCTCTGACCCCCAGCACTGCACCCCAGTGAGTTCTTTGGGTTGACCCATCTCCAGAGGTAGGACTAGCTGATTGCTTACGTCTTTCTCATTACTAAGATTCCGCTACTCACCAGTCCCCTGTTTATATGAAAAGAACACAAAGTACATCAAGGCTTTCTCCATGCAAAAAAGCAGAATTTTAAAAAGGCACCCATTTGCAGGAGCAGTGGAGTTGCAGGAATGACACCGGTGGGACCAAGATGTCCTGTGCTTTCTAGGGCACTGTGCAGAACATGCACAGGTTTCCTGAAAACATCCGGGATGGTGCTGGAGCAATGCTTGATGGGACAGCTGACCAGAACTCACAGCGCTTATCGGTAATCCGTGTTCGTGCGGGACATAGTGAAATGAAACCTATGGACACGGATTGCAGAACAAAATGTACTGTACGTGCCCTACTCACGCAACCATATGGAGCCCCGGGGCCAATATGCAGCAGAAAATGTAAATATGCCCCCAAGGTCAACCTTATATTTGAAAACAATTCACCCCTTGCATCTGTTTCGTGCCAAACCTCATGCTTTGCACTCTGGCTTCTGAAGTTGTAGGTCTCGGGTTTTTTAGCTGAGCGAGGTAGCCGTAAGGTACCCAAAGTTTACTGTACAAAAAGCATCCTATTCCTACTCAAGTAATAGGAAGACATGCTTGTGAAATAAGACCCTGTGACCATGTTTACTTAGGCAACACCTCCGTGCAAGTATTCATTGATCTGTTGTCCCCAGGGGCCGTCCCAGATTGCGTGTCGCCTGCCCTGTTCCGGAAGAATTGCCACACACCGAGAGGCTTCAACTTGCTTCCTCTTTACAAATTTGATTTTGACAAGTTTGCTGCTCACTTGATAAAGAAAAGCTCACCCTGGTTGAACTGGTTCAGTTTTCAACTTAAGCAAGTCAGTAGCACTGGGGGATGAGAGGAAAGTACCCGAGAACATTTAGAATTTGCTTCTGGGAATATGTCCTGGAAGATACCAGGCCAAATGGCCATTATAATCACTCACATCTTAAAGTTTAATGTGGCCCGTTGATGTATATTTTCAAATTTTTCTGCAGTCCCTAGGATCCAGGAGTTTGGGAATTCTGGCTCAAATTACTAATTATGACATTCTGCAGGACATCTATTACAACTAATGTGATCTGCATGTTTTTTCTCCTAACAAATATGACGAGGAATTTGTTCCACATTGTGGGATGTTTCCAAGCTACATTTCTCCAATTTTGGCGGATGTTGGAAGTGTTTCCTTTTGATGACCTCAGTCATCACCAGGCTTTGCACAAAAGAACTGACACGAGACGGCAGTTAATGTGAATTGCAGGCACGTTAATATTGCCCTAAATATGACCCAGAATTCTTTTTAGCCAGGCCGGGTGGTAGCATCACCTGCTCAACATAGTGAGGTACCAAGGCAGAACGTTGGGGTTTTTTTACAAAATTTATACACCAAGTTTCCTATGTAACATTTCCTTCCGGTAGCTGGAGTTGAAGGAATATGCTGTTCTGCGGGGATTCCTGCTGGTGAGGTGATGAATATTGAACCAGTGGCTGTGCATCCAAGCAAACCTAACTGTATCACGAACACCAGTACAGCAGGGAAGGCAGCTGCAGAAGTGGACACACGGTGCCATTTGTCACGTCAGTATTTCACCTGCACCTTTCAGCCCTGGCTCTTCACTCTTCTTCCATTTCTTTGTGGGTTTTCTTTTTAATGGACTCTTCTCTCCACTTTGTCAAGTTTGAATATGTGATACAAAACTAATGTTTTTTCTAATGGGTGGTCTTGCACTTTTTTGGTCCGCTGCCAGTTTTCTTTTTGTGAAAGATATTTAATCAACATTTCAACAAGAAGAAATCATGTATCATTTTCATTTGGCTCCAAAAATAAGTTCCCTTCCCCATCTGCATACACGATAAATATTCATTTTATCGTGTATCCAGAGGTTTTCTTCAGCAGCACCAGAGATTGGAACAACTTGAAATATTTTCCCATTTGAATATTAAAGAAAAACATATACTTTACACCAAATATGGCCCTACTTATTTCCGGGGAAAAAAAAAATCTAGGATGAAGGTTTTTACAGCTCTTTTTTATTCTACAGGGTTAGCAGTGTTCAATTAAAGTACATTCTGCTTCCCCAGTTCGTACAGTATATCTTAGTATCTACCAAAAAGAGAGCTGGTACCCATCTGTCTGTGCACAATGCCACTTACACTGGTAACTTAAATAGCTCTGTTTTCAGCTGCTTGTTCCCTCCTCTCCTTTCTCATATCACACACTGTTCACTTCAAGGATGTCATACTTTCTTTAAATATGTCTCAAATGCATCACTTCTTAAAAATAATGCCCAATGGTTATCAAATAAATAAGTTTCAGTCCATCATTTCAATTAAGTCCTGACTCACCAGCACGCACTTGAAGGGAAGAATAAGTCCATTTATGTATCCACATACTCATTCACCCTTGTGCAAAAAGGATAAATAGAGACAACACAAATTGAGACATTTGGTCTAAACAGCCTCAAACCTGGGTACCGACAAAATCTGAATCTGACCCTGTCTCAGCACTGCCTCTCTCAGCACTGGCACCAGCCAAAGCGGGAAACCTCGGTCAATCATGGCCAAATGGGTTTGCTCCTCACATCCAGTTCTTGTTGCGCAGGCTGAACAATTGATACCTATTCTTTCAATGAGGAAGAGTCTATGTTTCTAGGCAGGGTTTATTTAGGCAGCATTTTCATTTTCTTGCAATGTCTTTTAAACATCATGAGAAAGCTTATTATCAATGTTCTTGCAATGAAAAAGCAACATAAAACTATAAAAAGTAAAGCAATATAAAAAGTGCAATGTATCTATGTGAAAAGCTACTGACATTTACACTTGTGCTATTCTAAGATAAACATGTGAAATTATACATTTACATTTTTACACTACTTGAGAAATAACAGACATGATAGTTACTATATCTGGAGATCAGAGACATAGCAGAGAACAAAATACAAGATCGCCGTAGCTCAAGGAGACCCCTCTGGTAAACGATATCAAAATGGACTACAAACCATCTGTTTCAAATCATGAAGAAATCCAACTACCAATGCCTTCTGCCCAAAGCAGAAAGGCTCAGCGAGTGTTTGGGTGCCGTAGTACGCTGTGAACAACACATCCAGTCAATACGTCAAGAGCTCGCCTGCTCTCCTTGGCAAAATTAGACACCATGCCTTTCCAAACTGGATGGATCTGACACTCAATTCATACTCAGCTGAAGTAGTCTGAAGCTTTCAAGTGTAGCGAAGTGAGAATTTAACAGATGAAGACACCAAAATGGGTTCCTAACACATTTGAATGATAGCACTTAGACAAAACCTTTGGGGGTTTCGGTGGTTTTGTTTAGGCTTTTTTGAAAGGATAGAAAGAAGAACCTAAAGGGGAAATTAAGAGGATGTCTCCAGCCTTACCCAGTGTCTCTTTTCGAAGCTGTTCCCCACCAGTTTCTGCAGGCAGCATTGTCCAACCAATCTCAGACAAGTATGAAGGGCAAAAATAACAAGGAGCTTGTTTGAATGAGTTTGCATGGTTAACAGCTCTCTCTTGACATTTGCTGCCACAGTACACCTTAAAAAAGTATAGTAAGGAGGTGACTACAGTCCATCTAAGGGACTAAGACTGTATATTTAAAATGTACTGTATTTCTACTGGAAAAGGATTGTTCTCTGCTATCCATTACTAAAAGTTTACCTGACCTAATCGTCAAAGCAGCGGTACAGCAGTGACCTCAAGGGTCCTTCCAGGAAAAGCCTCCCTACTTTTGGAAAATCACAACAGAAATCCCACGTGCTAGTATTAATTTAATTGCTTATTAACTCTGTGTAAATGAAATTTTGTTTTTCTTGGAGGCCTTCTTAGGACAGGCTTAAATGTTAAAAACTTATGAGTCTGAGAATAAATCCAGCCATCATTAAAACTTTCTAAGATGAGTTTCACAGCCTCTTCATACCTGCATGCTGCAAACACCATACGCACTGATAACAAAACCGCCAGCCCCGAGCAGCTCTCAAGTCTCCATGGCCTGTGTGAAAATGCCCACTGTCAAATAGCAATGAAACCTTCTTTACCTGAGATGTGAACCCCTCTGGACTGTGGCTTGAAATTGGCTACTTTAATGTGCTCATAAAAAAAAAAAAAGGTGAAAAAAAGAATGTGAAATATTAGCAATGTGCAGAGTGGTCGAGATACTGCAAGAAGCAGAATCTGTGCATCGTGATTAGAAGTATTTACATGCACAGCATCAATGTTATTCACCTGGACAAAGACACACTTTAGTTTTTCATCTCTGACCCAATACGACCTCCAAAAAGTATTTACTGTCACTGCCTCTACAAACTTCATATTTTTCAGCATCTCCTAATCTATGGTCATTGCACAAAACTCCCACAAGTACCTATCCTGCGTGCCAGCAAGCAATCAGCATCTGTGCTGAGAGATATGAGCTCAGCCCAGGTCTTACTGGAAGGAAACTGGATGCACTTTTTTGATGGTCACCTCTTCACGAGCACAGGGTTTCCTGGTGTGAGATTAGAACTTGCAAAATGGTCTTGCTTAATAGCACCGTATTTCAAATCCAAAAGGAACTGCGAGGCCTTTGCAGTCGGTGTTTGAGAAATGTCAGCACAGACAGCACTTTCCAGAGCGAGTAGTGAAGACGACTATTACAAAACTTCATTAGTCAAGCCTCAGAGTTACCACAGTCAACTTGAAACCAACGCACGTACATGAAATTGTAGCATTTGCTGATATATATTTTGCAAACAGATGGCCAATTTAGAAGCAAGATTTGGATTTGGCCTGTTCAAAACCTCTTCTGCAGCTTCATCCCTTCATGCAAATTCTCTATTATTCGCACGTCTTTCAATGTTAGCTCAAAGCTGTTTGATTAAAAGCTCGAGTGTCTGCCCATCTTGGGACAGTTTGCACTGGGATACGTGCACAGTTACACACCGCAGTGCAGAAACGCAATCGCAATGCCACAGAGTCCCGTCTTTGCGAGAAGCAAAGCAGCAATAGCTGCATCCACTGAAAAAAATCTCCAGTGTGGTGTTGCTTCAGCCCATCACATTGCACAGCAAACATTGCTTTGGGCAGAAACAGAAGTAGGATAGCTGTTTGAGAAAGGAAGGAAGGGCAGACATGGCAGAAAAAAAAGGAGGAGGGAATGGGACCAATAACACTTCTCCAAATAAGATTGAATTTACAGCTGCTGCAAAAATACCGGCCTCTCAAACTTCTGAGAAGTTAAGGAGTCCTGCAGGCCCTAAAGTCATCGTTGCCAGAGGGAAGAAAGCTGCTTCTCCTGCAGCAGATGTAGCCAGGTGTGGGATGATCCTAAACGACAGGTCTCACCAAGCTGTGGGATGTGCTGCAGGAATCTTCCCCTGGCTGGTGGCACCCAGCTTGGCAAGCCCCGAGGTGCACCAGCCTCACCGGACTCTGCGTCCTCTGGTGATGGGTCACAGCCATGGGCAGCATCCAACCCCGGCTCCACTGGTATGCAGTCCCTGGCATCTCTCCTCCCTCCCTTAGGGGTGTCAAGAGAGGAACTCAGGGTATTGTATGTTTGGCTTCACCATGCAAACATCTCCCAGCCACTGGGAAATCGCGTCTTCCTCCACCCAGTGCTCTTATCGCAAAAGAATGTGAGGAAGACCTAGGAGCCATTTCAGGCATTTCAGCAACAGGAATGAGAACACGATGCTCTCCACGCAACTAAAAATAAAACTGAAACCAAAAGGGTTGGTTCTATTTATAGAAGGGGGCAAAAAGAGATCAACAACTTCACTTTGGCCATTTTCCTGAACTCTTGTTCTTCTTCCTAATCTCCATGGCAGAGCTGCCAGGGGAAGCAGCAGCCACAGCCCAGCTCGCTACAGCCTGCCCTTGGGGTCCACGGGCACTGAGTGGCAAAAGCAGATCCCTCACCTCAACCTAGGTCACCCACTGTGGCAGTCCTGCCTAAGGAGACCACTGAAACACATGGGTCTAAGGGCACTTTACCACCATCCATGAGGAGGGCCAGCAAAGGCCCAAGTGGGCTTATCAGTGTCACTCTGTGGCCAGGGGCTGGCCAGCCCCCCATGAGCTGTGGCTCCAAAGGGGCTGGTGAAGGAGGTTTGTCTGTCCTTCAGGAGTAGAAGTCAGCAGATCCTGGGCACAGAGATGTTTGTGGGGGTGATCCGCTCCCTTGCCTTGGTGTGTACAGGAACTCACAGACCAGTTTGGAAGTAACTGCAGTGTGATCCCAGGCTGTACTGTTGTCACGGGGTGCATAAAAATCAGAGAGCAGAAGATGGAGCTCATCACCTTCTACCAGTAGAAGGCAGCTCTCCATTGCCCATTTCCTCACAGTTCATCTGAATTAACTTTCATTGTCCTGAGGTACCTGGAATGTAGTTGACTTTAGCAAAGATGTCCAGATTTCTTCTGGTTTACGTTCCATTTGAGTTCCTGCAGAATCCAGATTCACAGATTTCTCTTCCAGACAATATTTCTGAGTGGGAAAAACCCACAAGGGAACGTTTTAACTGTTAGTCACTCTCTAGACGCTCTTTTCTGACTGGTCTTTTCGGAACAAATATTTTGCTGCAATGAACCTCAGCTGCAAACTGATCCCTGGGGACCAATATATTGGATCGATCTCAGTTAAGAAACACAGTTGTGAGACACTCTCTGTGAAAGCGTGAACAGCAGTGCTCTGTTTGATTTGTAGACACATGCACATGCACAACGAGGAGCACAAGGGGATCTACTCCTTTTTCCCGCATGCTGCGGCAGGAGGGGGGGTGCCTACCTCCCATGTCATCAGTGATGCAATGAATCACTCTTTAAAAGCCCCCAAGCAGAATTTGTGGAAAAACCTATTTTGCACTGTCTTCACAAAATAAAGACCAAGGTATGCACCGCGCACTTTTAGGCAGAAGATGCATGTTTAAAGGCAGTGAATAAATCATCTTCCACAGACAAGCTTGAGAAACAGGCGCCAGAAATCAGGGTCCCATTGTAGACACTGTTTTTTGTAGCATAGTGCAATCACCCTTTTCCCTCCTTTTCAGCCTAAACCTCCCTTTGTTCTACTGGGCACATGTTTTTCCTTAGGAAACAACCAGCTTATCACCTCTCTAATTAATGGTCATCTACCACAAGCTCTCTTTTCCCTCAGTGAGCTGGAGATACGGCGACATCTACCCAAAATATGTGTGACTGGCACTTTTTTGTCCGCAAGTCCGCAGCTGAGACCTGCGGGTGCCGTGGCCTGAAGGCAACAAGGGGCTTCTCACCTGGGGCAGATAGCAAGGCATGGGGCAGCTCACGAGTGAAAACTTTGGCCAACTGGACAAAACATTGTTTCAGTTCTTCATATAAAAAAAAAAGAATCACAGGGGGCTATGCATTTTCTATCTGAATCTTTCGCTTTTTAATCAGAAAAGTAAGTTGCCATTTAACTGATATTTCCCAAGGGAAAAATGTTAGTCTTGTGAAATACATGTACTCTGATCAAGGAAGGTGAGAGGTAAATTTTGTCTGAGGGCAGTTTGACCAAAACAGAATTATTTTTTTTAATCGATACACTCTGAAATATTAATCGTTGCCATAAAATGTATAAAGTGTTTACCTATCAGCACCTTCGCTCACTCCGCACGTGGGTTTTCAGAGATATACCCAACCCCTCAAAAATGTAAATGTAACCTGATGTAACGCATTTGCTTTGGAGGCAAACTTTTTGAGCCGGAGAGAAGTTGTCCATTCAAAAAGCACCACATATAGGGATGATGGATGTAGGGAGCAACATGAAAATACCTTTCAAATTCAAATTACAGTTAACCTGATGACATGCAGGTGGTTATTACGGCAAGCAAGATATGGCAGTTATTAGAAGTGAAGAATTTAATTTTGACCAAGTACTGCAATGTTTCACTTTGACTTTTCTGAAACAAAATGGTTTTTAAATTCTCTTCCATAAAAAATCCAACCTTTTGTTCTTTATTTCAAGTTAAGATAACAGAAAAAATATATGCTTCTAATGATAACCCTCCCTCACTTCACAGGAATGTAGAGAAGTTCATTAGTATTTGTGAACCATACTAAGTTGATATAATTTATGAGAAAATGAGCACTTTGGATGACACCAAGTAAGATATGCATAAGGCTCCAAACTAATTAATGAGGATAAAGAGAGTTTTTGAACACTTATCCCTCCCATGAGGACCATCTGTTGTAGATCGAGTACAGCACTTCAAGAAAAGTCTATAAATGTAATTAAATGCTGAGCAGTAGTAAAAAGCGTCGGGTTAAGTTTAAGTTAGGAACATTAAACCCCGGTATTTCCCAATTTTTGAACATTTTTAAAAAATTCTTTTCCAAAAGGTTTGTATTGCAGCATCAACTGGTTAGGTTACGTAAGGTGGGACACAAACACACGCAACGCATGACAAGCCCTGCACTGGGGAGTCCAGCCTCATGACAAACGTGTTAAAACCACTGAGGGGATTAAGGTACCTACCTAAAGCCAAGCATGCAGTTCCCTTCCAGATGTCCAAGGTATCTGAGATGCCCCCATTGCCCTGGGAATGCCAGCACTTCTTTAGCAGCATCCAGGTTTTAGGGACACGGAGTAATTCCTCTGCAAAGAGCCCTGTCCACCTCAGGTGGTGAGTAAAGAGAGAGTGCTGGGAGGAAACCTAAAGTTCATTTCCTCGCTCTTTTGTGTGGGTTACTGTGCAATATAGGCAAAGTCAACCTCTGTCTGAATTTTGTGTTGTCACCTGTAACATCTGACTTTGTACATTGGTACCTGTAAGGAGTTACTCTCCAGCTGCAAAGTCTTCAGTGCCTTGAGGTGGAGAGAAGGTGGCCCGCTGCCTTTCTGGCTCATCGTTCATAACACCACTGCCTTCTCAGGTCTTTGATTTCATGAGCAGGACTACTGGTCCTTCACACACCACACCTGCTCATGGATAAGCTGCTCACCTGCCACATTTTACAAGGGCCTTTTTAAGGCAAGGTGACATCAACAACCATTCATCTCAATATTGTAAACTGAAGCCTTTCAACCACTGATTTCCAGGTTCAACCACCTCAGCACTGTGGATTGAACCAAGAACGCTGTTGGCTGCTCTAAACTGTGCCATTCTTGCTCTGAATTAGAGCCCTGGATTACCAATTTACCAAATGACTTTGTCTTAAGCATGTGAAGAACCCTGTTGAACCTGACTGCTGGCTTACGTGATTGGCAGTAGACATGGGTTTATGCACTTCATTGCGCCTGAGTTTAAATGATGCCACTGAACAGCTGTGTGATGTGGAATAAATCACTTCATAAAAAATCCCTGATGTTTTCACTACTGTAAAACTGAGATCTGTCCCACTGGCACATTTTGAAAAGCACTAGAAAAATGTTTTTATCTGAATGGCAGATAATAGATGAATTCATGCTTAACTTGCATTATTCCATGTTAGAGAAATTAGTTGAAAAAAACCCTTTCGTAGCAGCACAGTAATGATAATTGCAGCTTAATTACCCATAACTGATTCTTCATGCCCTGAAATAATTTATTCTCCTTTTATACTTGTCTCTGATATCCATTAGAGTCATTACAACTGTGAGTCTATAATTACATACTTTGCATTTTAACATTCTATGCCAGTTTGTGCTCTCTCCTTATCTTTCAGTTAATTTCATTACCGAAACATGGAGAAAATTTCCATATGAAATTTCCAGAACTTCCTGCGATTTGATTTTGGTAGGTTTGGGACCTAACGGAGCCCAGGGAGCCAGTTCTTAGGACAAAGCTTCTGTACGTGCACACAAGCCTGGCTCTGCCAGCTGTTCTGCGTAGCCTCTGCACCATGGTGGGATCCATTGCCAGGATGTCTGCCTTCAGGCTTGGGACTACATTTAAGCATTAGCTGGAGGTTAGGACACAACTAAGTGCTTGGGAGAAGAGAGATTACGTGTGTGTGGTGCTTCAAGTTAAACAGATGCTTAAGCCTGCAGTAAGGTTGATACCTAAAGCCGGATGATCGCTATAGGCAAACCTAACCATTTTAAGCATTAAAACAGAGGAACTATATGAAGTTTGGGGTTTTATTTAAACATGGAAGGCATACCGCGAGCTACAGTAACAGAAACACAAGTTAAACAATGCAGAATTCAAGGTGAATCTTCAGTACTTGGAAGCTCACGGTCCCTTCTGGACCAGGGGCTCCCAGGGGGACTGGAGGTGTGGGAAATCAGCGCCCTGGCTTCTGCCAGCGTGCCCGTCAGCAGCTCAGCCCGTACTGCAAATTCTGATGCAGAGGTTGTCCCAAGACCCTTCTCCTCCTGCCCTCTCCCGACTTTTCCCACCCTGCTTGCCCCAGCCCCGCAGCAGACAGCGCTCAGCCCCATGCCCATCTCCTCGTGCCGGGCGCCCTGCTCTCCCTCTCCCGGGCTGCGCTCGCTCGCCTGCGCCCCAGTGCGCTCTGAACCCCAGCACAAAGCAGTCGTTTCCCTGTGACTTGTGTCTCCAACCTCCCCCTGACGAGGCTCTTCTAGGAGGACCCAGGTCCACTTTCTGCCTCGTGGCACCACCGGTAGGAGACGCAGGGTTGCCAAAAACCAGGACCCCTCCTTGTTGCAAATAAGCATGTTCTACTCCACGTGTGTGCTTAGCACTGGTGAAAATTTTGGTAAAATCATTGCAACAAAACAGAAAACGTGAATTCCCTCTATGCTTTACTTTCTCACAGGTCTCGACTCGCTAATGGCTTTCTGTCCGACTTGCCAAAGGTTAGTAAGTATGAATATCTGGCCCAGGAAAGCGACCATGGGGGTTACACTCTATTGCCTTGGTCAAACCTCCTCAAGGGAGACAGCGGTACCCTGAGGGGCTAAGACGGTTTAATGGCTGAGGTGAAAGACCTCAAACTAAAATCTCAGTTTCCTTACCATCTCTATGACTCACTAAAAGCTCCCAAACACATCATTTACTCCCTTCTGTCTTTCAGCTTCTCCTAAGACTGGAGTCTTGCTAACGATACCGACAGGACTCTACTGAAGATTGTCTGTAATGTCCCCCTAAAAAAAGTGAAGGCAAACAGCATTCTACAACCCCTTCACTCCAACGGTTGTTTCACAGCCAGAAAAGCATTTTTTCCATGGCTAACGTGGTGTGGGCAAAATCGCTTAGGAGATGCAAATATTAAAATAAAATGGGAGTGTGGTAATGCCTTTTAATGGACAAATTACGCTGAATGACAAATACGAGGTTGTGCAATAAGAACTTCACACAGAGGGCAAGTAAAATTTGAGCTGTGTGCAGCAGTTGGGAACAAATTAATCTGACTTTCCCATGCCACCTATTTACCCCATAGAACCAGAAGAGCCTGAGAAGGAGACGTTGAAGTGAATTTCCTGTTATAATTTAACAAAGGAAAAAAAACCCTGTCATTTCCTCAGCTGGAATGGGGATACTTCTACTGAGCCGGGGATTTATTTTCTTAAACAACAAAACACCTTCTTCCCTCCGCCTCTCCCTACTTTATCGTTGTTTAGAACAAGAGTGGGATAAACCAGAGAGATAAGGAGAAGTAAGGTGGTTGGTATTCCCAGAGCAGAGTTTTTACCCTTTATCAGAGCACAGGCTGTGTGGAGCCACACAATCGCAGAGTGAAAGTTAAGTGACTGCAATTACCCGATTGATGTTCTTTCTCCTTTCATTTCCCCAACCAGTAACCTCCACAGCAGAGCCCACGCGGCCACACCGGCAATGCCCGACCCTGTGTTTCCACACCTCCCCGGAGCAGCGCCAACGCCGCAACGATGCTTTTTAAAAGCAGGTTAAGTCAAAAGAAGACAGTTGTTACTGGCCTTCCCGGCTTCCCTGGGTTGGAAACAGGCCAAGAGCCGGGGGCTGGAGCTCAGTGACGAATTTGCGTGCACTGGAAGAGAGCCGCGGACAACATTTTTACAGCTGCTGGGCACACACAGCTCTTTGAACTCGCGTCCCTTCCGTGCACCAAGATAGGCCGGCAGGCAAGGGACGCCCCTCACGTGCAGCCATAAAGCACGTTCCTCGTGCGGCCAAACAAGCCTTCTCACAGTCGAGTTCCCAGGATTGCCTTCCTCCTGGACTGCTTGGGATTTTCAAACGAAGTAAAAGCCAGCAGCAAATAAACCGGGCCGGCCGTGACAAGTCCTTACGGAGCACTTGCACAAGCAACACGGCACAACTCTGTGCTGAGGTTTCTTCAGTGACGTCAGAAGAAAAGAGAAATAGCTTTGGGCTGAGATCCTGCAGCTCACAGGTGGGTAATGGGGCACCGGGCACTATGGTGGAAATGCATTCGCACTGCTTTTAGCAAATTTGTTGCCTTAGATCATTCTGCTACAGCAGAGTCCCATGTTGAATGCACGGTGCCGCAGAGTCCCCTCTCCACCAAAGGCTCTTCTCTTGCATTTGAAGTCTTTTCTCTGACAATTCTGTCTCTTTTTGGCAATGTTATCCTCTTCATCTCTGAGAAGATACAAGAACTAGCAAGCTGTCGGCACAAAAGGCGGCAGCCCACAAAACTACTTTCTTCCCCTTCATATGAGGTCCTGTACAACCCTAACGCTCTTGGCAAGTCTGCTTCAAGCAAAGCAACCCCCTGAAAATGGCAGCCTCTTGTATCTTTTCTAATTTGCAAGTTTTTAACTTCAATCTCATAGATAAGCATTCTGTACTTTTCATTACTAGTATTTAACTTGCGTATTTAAAAGCTTTGTAAAAAAATCATTTTAAACGCTCCTTTTGATGTTTGATAATTTCTTTCTCTGGTTTGACTACTGCAGTTGTTCATTTTGAAGATGCACATGTCCTTTTGCTGCACTATTTGTTCTCTTCTGTCCCGTGTACATCCCTCCTCCCCTCACGAGGTACAAATTCGGGCCTCTCTCACCCCTACACAAATCCCGTAGAGGAATGAGATCTGCTGCTCAGTCTCCAATGCTGTAATTTTTTTATTTCCTTCTTCCTATAAATCACTGCAATCGTGTCTTTCTTCACAGGAGCGTGAAGGTTTTGGTGTTCTCCATTGCCTCTGCCACCATGAAGCTCACGCCTGGAGTTGCTGCTTTCAGTTACTTACTGCATACTGTAATGAGCGACAGCTCATACCCGTCTTCACAACTAGCTAAGGTGCTCGACTATGCTACACATGTAGGGAAGTTTTCAACAGGTCAAGAGTGACTGAAGAAAACCAGCAGCTCTGGAGCAGCAACCGGAGTGGAGCCGGCCGGAGCCTGACCAGCAGTCGGCGAGTCCCATCAGTTTTTTAAGCTCAGACAGTATCTACTCTTGAAGAAGCGGAAAAGCTGTGGGGCTCGAGGATTTCAGACACCTTTGTCCACAGGAAGCAAGTGAAACCGTGAAATGGTTTTCAACTTACACCACATCCCCTGCCTTCTGCAGATGAAAGTGGAATTTTTGGCAATATTACCCTCTTCATCCCCGAGAAGACACAAGCCGAAGAACTAGCAAGCTGTCAGCATAAAAGAAGGTAGCCCACAAAACTACTTTCTCCCCCTTCGTATGGGAAGGCAGGAGCCCAGGAACACAGACTTCCTCCTCCTCTCGCAGAAACCAGCCTAGTCGGAAGGAAACGTCTACTGCTTATCTCCACTTGAGAACACAGACACAGCCCATGGTGGAAAAACACGGGCAAAGGCCAAGAAGAACCCCGGGGGCGCAAACAGCGGCTTTGCATCAAACCTGTTCAGTAAATCACAGCTTACGGCTTAGAAAGCCTGGAGTTTTATTGGAGCCGTGCTTTTATGCCGTGCAAGAATCTGGCTCAGCATTCCCCTTCATCGCACTCTCTCGGCAATCAGCAATGGCAGCTCGCAAAAATCACACGCCTGAAAGTGGCGTGGTGGGAGGGCACGTTCGCAACGCACCCGGGCTCTCCTTTGTGCAACTTCTTCTTTCTGAACCACCGGGCACTCGCAAACGTTTCTAAGCTTCTCACTTTTTTTTTTTTTTAAAAAGGAAAATTGTAATTCTCAAAACAGCAACTGCACCAGGAGATAGGGCTTTAAGGGAAAAAAAAACCAAAACAACAACAAAAAAGCCCTCCAAAGCCCACGTTTATTGTCAAAGTCTCTAAAATGATGAGATTTGACAATAAGGCTTTTGTTCTTATGAACACATGCAACTAGGCAACATGCAGCTTGATTTCTGCAGCCAGCAGATATTCAAAATACTTTCCACATACAATAGGTGTCAATTTGACTTTATTTAAGGAAAAACGGGGAAAAAACAGTAATTTCCATAATACACAGAAGACAAGTTAGATAGCACTGCAAAAAAAAGGCTGAGTGTTTTACTTGTCACCAGTCTGCTTTGCAGCTCTATGATTAGTAATTTTAATGCAGTTTGTCATTTTGTATTATTGTTTAGCATCTTTATAATCAGCAGAATTTGGGGTTATAAATCACAAAAAGTGTACTACTACTACTATGAAAAACTAAAAAACCCACAAAAATCACTTTCAAATAAACCATAAATATGTGATGCACATTAGTGTAACAAAACCATTTTTTGTAAACATTTTCTCCAACATAACATGTGCATAAGATAAAAAATAAAAACACTGCAGTCATACAAGTTAGGGTTACTTTGACTTAAAGATACAGAAAAATTATTACTTATTAAAGCTTAAAACTAAACCTAGGAGCTTTTCTTTTCTTCTTTGCTTTCAAAAGCACTGTTTGAAGAGTTCGATGTCGGTATACGTAGTGGTTTTGTAATACTGATTTTACCTCGCCGCGTTGGCACTTCTGTGGAGGCAGAAGCTGCCAGGCGGGCAGCCCCGCCGAAGGAAGGAGATTCCCCCCCCACCTCCCCCGGAGCCTCAAAACTTCAACAGCACGTATCCGTGACCTGGGCATCCCTACAGTACTGGAGCATCTTCCTCTAGGTGAATAGCATCAGCTTTCAAGGACTACATTAATTTTTTGACCACATAGCGCTGGAAGATTTAAATCACGCAGACTGACATTCGATCGAATCAGCTTCGGCAAACTACACTACAGGGCAGCTGTGTGATTACACCCACGTCTACCATCACGTTGCGGTTCCGAGTCCCCTTTAGTTCATTATAGTACAAAAAAGGTCGATCGTTCTTCTGGCTGACCACACCGGGCCTGAAAAGAACACATCCTTCACCTTCAACGCTATCCAAAAGTCATACAATTAAAAATAATAATAATAAAAAAAAAATAGTTCTAGGTATTCCTCCGCCAGCAAATGTAAGGCTTTCTTGAGTTTTTGATTCTTTTGGGAGGGGGGTGTGGGGTGTGTGTGCACGCGCGCGCGCGCTGGCGGCACGCGTTTACCGCTCGGCTTTGCAACCGTCCACGATGTTCGAAGGAGAGTCTTCGGCAGCAGCGCTGCTTGGGGTTGAGAAGGATTTACAGCAGTCAGGTTTGACACCAGAAGAAGGGTCTGTCGAGTCTGAGCTTTGCACCCTCGGTGCTCTCGGCTCTTAATTGATTGCGTGAGCAGTCGCTCGAGCCATCGGCTTGACGGAACTGAAGAACACGTGTTTAAAAAGCCCTACCTGTCATGCCGTGAAGGAAAGTTAACCGCAGCAGAAGACAAAGCCCATGAAACACTGAGAGCCTGTTCACTGAATGAACAGCTTAAGGCAGCTGTCAACAAAGTACCCCACCAAAGGAATTTAAAAAAAAAAAAAANGAAAACAAAAAGGAAAACGGCTGAATCGTGACACTGTGCATTATTACAACACCAACAGATTATTTTACACTCAAGGTTTCTCAAGTAATGAACATGTAGCCATTAAACAAATTATTACTCTCAAGACATTTATTACAAATGTCAGAACTTATTCATAAAATAAAACTGACTTAAAAAAAAAAAAGAAAGAAAAAAAGCCAGAGCTGGGATCTTACATCTAAACACAGGTATACGCTGTTTTTATGAATAAGCAGTATTAACTACATTCTTAAAAGAGTTTTAGTGCATTGCATTCTTAAAAAAGAAAAACATCACCGCCCCAAAATGGTTCCTACAACATTTAACAGTTTATAGAACTAGACTAGTTATTTTTACCTGCCTGTTACTAAGCCCACATGTTAGAAGAGTGAAACCTCTGGTTTTAGGCTGAATTCAGACTTCTATCAAGGATGAAACTGGTTTAAAAAAATGCTTGCTTCACCAAATTTTGTAAGCAAATTACATTAATCAGTGTCTCACTGCCATACCGCTACCACTATTGCCCCAACGGACCACTCTCTCCTCCTGCTGAAACTTGCTACGCAATAACAGTCAGAAACCTTTCAATCTGGTAGTTTTGGTATTAAGATTAAATTAGACATTAATGGTTTTCATCTAAAAACGTATAAACTAAACCACCTCTTTTATTTTATGCATTAAAAACAATGAGGTAGGCACAAAAAATAAACATATGTAGTTTGGATTTTATTTCTCCTTTTTTTTTTCTTTTTTTTTTTTTTTTTTTTTTTTTTT